>PVHT021183710.1:22677532-22688253 GCA_004024745.2 Catagonus wagneri | reverse complement strand
TTGTTTAATTTTTACAGCTTGTATTTCTCTGCTCAGTGTTTCCTGTAAATTATCAATCTTTGCCTCCAGTCTATTTCCAATGCCTTGCATCATCTTCAGCATCAACAGTCTAAAGTCTCTTTCTGGGAGGCTGGTAATCTCCTCATCACTGAGCTGTTTTTCTGGGCTTTTCTCTTTCTCCCTTATCTGAGTTATACTTTTCTGTCTTTTCATTTTTATAGGTTTTTGGTGTGGTGACCTTTTTGCCAATAGAGTGGTAACCTCTCTTAGTTCTGGCGTTTGCCTCAGCTGTGACTAAAGCTGGTATGGGCGGGGCTTGCTGTAGGCTTCCTGATGGGAGTGACTGATGCCTGCCCACTGGTAGGTGGGGTTGATTCCTAGCCCTCTGATGGGTGGGGTTTTGTCTCTGGATGAGATTAGAGGCTGGCTGTGTGCCTGAGGGGTCTTTAGGCAGCCTGTTTAGTAATGGGTGGGGCTGTGATCCCACCTGGATTATTGTTTGGCCTGGGGCTTCTCAGCGCTGATGGGAGGGACCAGATTTTCCCAGAAATGGCCCCCTCCAGAGAAATGCAGGCTAATGAATGTTCCCGAGAGCTTCACCTCCAATGTCCTTCCCCACAACAAGCCACAGTCACTCCTGTTTTCCCAGGAGATCCTCCAAGAATTGCAGTCAGGTTCCACCTGGATTCCTATGGAGACTGCTTTGCCCTGGGACCCAGTGCACGTGAAAGTCTGTGTGTGCCTTTCAAGGATGGGGTCTCTGTTTCCCCCAGACCTGTGGAGCTCCTGCACACAAGCCCTGCTGGCCTTCAATGCCAGATGCTCTGGGGGCTCTTTCTCCCTGTGCCCGATCCCCAGACGTGGGGTTTTGACGTGGGGCTCAGAACTCTCAGTCCTGTAGCTGCGTCTCTGTGATGCAGTTACTTTCCAGTCTGTGGGGCTTCCCACCCAGGAGGTATGGGATTGCTTCTATCGCGTAATCGCCCCTCCTACCTCTTGATGTGGTCTCCTCTTTGTCTTCTGGAGTAGAATATCTTTTTTGGAAGTTTACAGTCCATTTGGTTGAAGGCTGCTCGGCATTTGGTTGTAGTTTTGCTGTTTTTCGGGAGAGAAGTTGAGCTCCAGTCCTTCTATTCCGCCATCTTAATCCTGTCTCCATATACCACATCTTCTTAATCCATTCATCTCTCAGTGGGCATTTAGGTTGATTCCATATTTTGGCTATTGTGAATAGTGCTGCTGGGAACATAGAGGTGTATGTTTCCTTTTGAATTGTAGTTCTGTCCAGATAAATGCCCAAGAGTAGAATTGCTGGATCACATGGTATTTCTATATTTAGTTTCCTGAGGAACATCCATACTGTTTTCCATAGTGTTTGTACCAATTTACATTCTCACCAACTGTGTAGGAGGGTTCTCCATACTCTTCTCCAGCATTTGGTATTTGTAGACTTACTAATGATGGCCATTCTGACCAGTGCGAAGATGGCACCTCATTGTAGTTTTGATTTGCATTTCTCTAATGATGTTGAGCATCTTTTCATGTGTTTTTTTTGCCCATCTATATGTCTTCTTTGGAGAAATGTCTGTTTGGGTCTTCTGCCCATTTTTCTTTTTTTTCTTTTTTTTTTTGCCTTATCTAGGGCTGCACCCACGACATATGGAGGTTCCCAGGCTAGGGGTCTAACAGGAGCTGTAGCTGCCGGCCTACGCCACAGCCACAGCAACGTGGGATCTGAGCTGTGTCTGCAACCTACACCACAGCTCATGGCAACGCCAGATCCTTAACCCACTGAGCAAGGCCAGGGATCGAACCTGCAACCTCATGGTTCCTAGTCGGATTTGTTAACCACTGAGCCATGACGGAAACTCCTTCTGCCCATTTTTCAATTTGGCTGTTTGTTTTTTATTGTTGAGTTGAATGAGTTGTGTTTTTAATCTCTGTTGCTTTGGGAGATTGACCTAAGAAAACATTTGTATGGCTGAGATCAAAGAATGTTTGCCTGTGTTCTTTTCTAGGAGTTTTATGGTATCTTTTTTTTTGGGGGGGGGGGGGTCTTTTTCTAGGTACGCACTCATGGCATATGGTGGTTCCCAGGCTAGGGCTCTTATCGGAGCTGTAGCCACCGGCCACAGCCACAGCCACAGCCACGCAGGATCTGAGCCCCATCTGCAATCTACACCACAGCTCACGGCAACACCAGATCCTTAACCCGCTAAGTGAGGCCAGGGATCGAACCCGCAACCTCATGGTTCCTAGTCGGATTCGTTAACCACTGAGCCACGACAGGAACTCCTATGGTATCTTGTCTTGTGTGCAAGTCTTTAAGCAACTTTGAGTTTATTTTTGTGCATGGTGTGAGTATGTATATATATATGACTGGGTCATTTTGAGTTTATTTTTGAGCATGTTCTGGTTTCATTGATTTACATGCAGCCGTCCAGTTTTCCCAACACTACTTGATGAAGAGATTTTTCCCATTTTATATTCTTGCCTCCTTTGTCGAATTGGCCATAGATGTCTGGGTTTATTTCTGGGCTTTTTATTCTGTTCTGTTGATGCATGTATCTGTTTTTGTACCATTACCACAATGTCTTGATTACTGTAGCTTTGCAATATTGTCTGAAGTCTGGGAAAGTTATGACTTCTACTCTGTATTTTTTCCCTCAGAATTGGTTTCGCAGTTCTGGGTTTTTTCCATAAAAATTTTTGGATTATTGTAGATATGTGAAAAATGTCAGTGGGTAATTTGATAGGGATTGAACTAAATCTGTAGATTGCTTTGAGTGGCGTGGCCATTTTTAACAATATTAATTCTTCCAGTCCAGGAGCATGGAGTATCTTTCCATTTCTTTGAATCCTCTTTAATTTCCTTGATTAATGTCTCATAGTTTTCAGCATGTAAGTCTCTCACCTCCTTGGTCAAGTTTATTCCTAGGTATTTAATTTTTGGGAATGTGATTTTTAAAAAGTGTTTTTTATATTCCTTTTCTAATATTTCATTATTAGTATATAGAAATGCAAATGATTTCTGAATGTTACTCTTGTATTCTGCTGCTTTGCTGAATTTGTTGATCAGTTTCAGTTGTTTTTGTGTGGAATCCTTAGGGGGTTTTCTATATACATAGTATCATGTCATCTGCATATAGTGACAGCTTTACCTCTTCTCTTCCAATTTAGATTCCTTTTATTTCTTTTGTTTGTCTAATGGCTGTGGCTAGGACTTCCAACACTATGTTGCATAAATGTGGCTAGAGTGGGCATCCTTGCCTTGTTGCAGATTTTAGCAGGGAGGCTTTCAGCTTTTCTCCATTGAGTATTATATTATAGGCTGTGGGTTTGTCATAAATGGCTTTTAATTATGTTGAGATATGTTCCCTCTATATCCACTTTGGTAAGAGTTTTATCATGAATGGATGCTGGATTTTGTCAGATGCTTTTTCTACATCCCTTGAGATGTTCATATGGGTTTTGACTTTTCTTTTGTTAATGTGATGTATGACATGTATTTGCATATGTTGAAACATCCTTGTGAATTTGGGATGAATCCCACTTGGTTGTGGTGTATGATCTATTTTATACATTGTTGGATTCAGTTGACTAAAATTTTGTTGAGAATTTTTGCATCTATATTCATCAAAGATATGGGCCCATAATTTTCTTTTTTAGTAGTATCTTTGGTTTTGGTATTAGGGTGATGGTGGCTTCATAGAATGTCCTTGGCAGTGTTCCTTCTTCAGTTTTTTGGAAAAGTTAAGCAGGATGGGTATAAGTTCTTTGTATGTTTGGTTGAATTTGCCTGTGACGCCATCTGGTCCTGGACTGTTGTCTGTAGGGAGTATTTTTATTACATATTCCATTTCATTTCTAGTGATCAGTCTGTTCAATTCTTTTTTGCTTTTCAGGGCCATACATGTGGCATATAGAAGTTCCCAGGCTTGGGGTAAAATTGGAGCTACAGCTGCCAGGCTATACCACAGCCACAGCAATGCAGGGTCCAAGCCTCCTCTGCGTCCTGCACCACAGCACATGGCAACACCAGTTCCTTAATCCACTGAGCGAGACCAGAGATCAAACCCACATCCTCATGGATGCTAGTTAGGTTCATTACCTCTGAGCCACAGTAGGAACTCCCTCTTACGGGTTTTGGTACTTCTGCAATATCAGTTGAGATTTCTCCTTTTTCTTACTTTGTTTATTTGGGTTCTCTCTCTTCTTGGCGAGTCTGGCCATAGGTTTTTAAATTTTTTTTACCTTTTCAAAGAATCAGCTTACTGTTTTATTTTTTTTCCCTTTTTTTTTCTGAATCTCTGTTTAATCACCTCTCTGGTCTGATTCTTTTAGGTGGTAGGTTACGTTAATTTGAGATTCTTCTTCCTTTTTGAGGAAGATCTGTATGGTTATGAACTTCCTTCTAAGAACTGCTTTTGTGGTATCTCATAGATTTTGTTTGGTTGTATTTTTCATTGTCATTTGCTTCAAGGTATTTTTTTTTTAATTTCCTTTTTTATTTCCTCATTGACCCATTGGGGGTTATTTTTGGGTTTTTGTTTTTAGGGGGTTTTTTGTGTAGGTTTTTTTTTTTTTTTTGTTTCCTTTTTTTTTTTTTTTTTTTTTTTTTTTTTTTTTTTTTTTTTTTTTTTTTTTTTGGGGGTTTTTTTTGTTGTTTTTTTTTTTTTTTTAGCTTCCTTTTATTTTTACTTTTCATTTTTATTATAGTTAATTTACAATGTTGTACCAGGAGTTCCCATCGTGGCTCAGCGGAGATGAACCTGACTAGCAGGTTTGATCCTTGACCTCACTTAATGGGTTAAGGATATGGAGTTGCTGTGAGCTGTGGTGTAGGTCGCAGACACGGCTCAGATCTGGTGTTGCTGTGGCTGTGGTGTAGGCTGGCAGCTGTAACTCCGATTTGACCCCTAGCCTGGGTACCTCCATGTGCTGCAAGTGTGGCCCTCAAAAGACCAAAAAAAAAAAAAAAATACAATGTTGTGCCAGACCCATTAGTATTTTAGTAGCATTTTGTATAGTCTCCATGTAGTCAGTTTTTTCCCACTTCTTTTTCTGTGGTTGATTTCTAGTTTTATGCCATTGTGGTCAGAGAAGATGCTTGAAATAATGTCTATACTCTTAAATTTGTTGAAGTTAATTAGTTTTGTGCTGCAGTATGTGATCAGTCCTAGAGAAGGTTCCATGTACACTTGGAAAGAGTGTATATTTGGGTTTTTTGAATGTAATGTCCTGAAAATATCAGTTGTCTAACTGTTCTGTTTTGTCATTTAAGATCTTTGTTGCCTTACTGATTTTCTGTTTAAAGAATCTGTCCATTGATATGAGTGGGGTGTTAAAGTCTCCTACTGTTACTGTATTCCCATCAGTTTCTCCTTTGATTTTTTGTTGTGTGTATTTGGGTATATCTATATTAGGAACATATATCTTGACGAGTGTAATCTCTTCTTGAATTGATCCTTTTATCATTAAATATTGTCCTCCTTTATCTTTCTTTATGGCCTTTGTTTCAAAGTCTTCTGTCTCTATGAATATTCTGACTCCCACTTTCCTAACATTTCCATTCTCCTGAAGTGTCTTTTTCCATCCCCTCACTTTCAATTTATGTGTCCTTTGCCCTAAAGTGGGTGTCTCTTTTAGGCAGCATGCCACTCTGTGTCTTCTGGTTTTTTTTTTTTTAGGGCCACATTCGCGGCACGTGGAGGTTCCCAGGCTAGGGGTCTAATCAGAGCTATAGCCGCCGACCTACACCACAGCCGCCACAGCAACACAGGATCTGAGCCGCGTCTGTGACCTACACCACAGCTCATGGCAATGCCGGATCCTTAACCCACTGAGCAAGGCCAGGGATCGAACCCGCAACCTCATGGTTCTTAGTCGGATTCGTTAACCACTGCGCCACGATGGGAACTCCCCACTCTGTGTCTTTTGATTGGAGCGTTCAGTCCATTGACATTTAAAGTAATTATTGATAAATATGTATTTATTGCCATTTTAAACTTTGTTTCCAGTTGATTCTGTTTCTCCTGTCTTCCTTTCTTTTTCTTTTTTTGGTTGGATGATTTCTTTTTATTTTATAAGTTCAAACACATTCTAAAAAAAAGGTGTCTAGATTTCCTTACTCTTCTTCCCCACATTTTATGACTTGGTTGTTCTTTTTTACATCTTCATGTTTATCGCTTTCAGATAGGTTTTTTTTTCTTTTTGAACTATATATTGGCTTATTTTAGTGATTACTTTCCAGTTGTGATTTCCACCATCCTATATTTTCTTTCCTATTTTAGAGGAGATCTTTCAATATTTCTTTTAGAATGGGTTCAGTATTGCTGTATTCTTTTAGTTTTTGTTTGAGAAATTCTTTATTTCTCCTATTTTACATGATAATCTTGGTGGGTATTCTAGGCTGCAAATTTTTCCCTTTTAGAACTTTGAATATATCTCTCTTTTGGCCTATAGTGTTACTTTAGAGAAATCAGCTAATAGCCTTATATGGGTTCCCTTATAATTAACTCTTTGTTTTTCTCTTGCTGCCTTTAGAATCCTCTATCTTTTGCCATTTTTTGTCTTTTTAGGGCTGCACCCATGGCATATGGAGGTTCCCAGGCTACAGGTCAAATCTGAGCTGTAGCCGCTGACCTATGCCACAGCCACAGCAATGCAGGATCCAAGCCACGTATGTCTGTGACCTGCACCACAGCTCATGGCAATGCCGGATCCCCAACCGACTGAGCAAGGCCAGGGAGCAAACCCACATCCTCCTAGATGCTAGTCTGGTTCGTTAACTGCTGAACCATGATGGAAACTCCTCTTTTGCCATTTTTATTATATGTCTTGTTGTAAGTCTGTTTGGATTCAACTTGTTTGGGACCTTCTGTGCTTCCTATATCTGAATATCTGTTTCCTTCTTTAGATTTGGAAAGTTTTGAACCATAATTTCTCCAAATATATTTTCCGTCCCCTTTTCTTTCCCTTCTCCTCTGGAATCCCTGTTATGCAAAGAGTGGCATGCTTTCTATTATCCCATAGATCTCTTACACTGTTTTATTTCTTTTTTTTAATTTGGTTTTCTGTCTGCTGTCCTGTTTGGGTGATTTCCATCATTCTATCTTCCAAGTCACTTACTTGACAACTCTGCATTATTCATTCTGTTTAATGCCTTTAATTCAGCTTTCGTCTCTGCAAATGAATTTTCTAATTATTCTTGGCTCCTCCTTATAATTCCTAGTTCCTTTTTAAAATAATCTGCATTACTGTTGATATCCATTCTTAATTCCTTCAATATTTCTGTTACCTCCTTTTTGAACTTTGTGTCTTTTAGACTGCATAGGTCTGTTCCATTGTTTGCTCCTTCAAGGGAATTCTCATATTTTTTTAACTGGGGGTAGTTCCTGTCCTTCATTATGCTTACATTTTTCTTATTCTGTGAGTTTAGGGAAGACAATAATCTACTATAGTCTTGGAGGGAGGGTTATTTATATGGCCCTGGGTAGTTTGAGAGGGCTTACCTTTTTTTTTTTTTGGCATGAAGGTTGCTTTCGGTTTGGATGCTTTCTCTTTCCTCAGTGTGTGCAGGCCTCTACCCCCTTTATAGAGGGTGTGCTGGTGTACAACCTGCACGTGCTTCCAGGGAGATGGGGGAGATGCACAGCGCCTGTAGTCAGTGCCTGGTTACCAGGCCCACAGGGAGGTAAGGGCCGCAGGCCACTCCTGGTTGCAAGGCCTTTGGCAATGGCAGTGACCCTCAGGGAGGTGAGGATGGTGCCCAGAGCCTTTTGGCAGTGATACCAGCGGGGCATGTGTGTTCCTAGGGAGGTGAGGGCAACAGACAGTGCTCAGTTACAGGGCCCTCCATCGTGACAACTCTTGAGGTGACTGGGGCTGCAGGCAGTGTCTGTTCTCGAGACCCTTGGGTGGGCTGAGCCCACCTCAAGAGTCCAAAATGGCCCGTAGCCCTCACAAGAGGCACCCCACCCCTGAGAGTCCTCGTATGTGCAGAGAAAGGTGTTCCTGTGGCGGGTCCAAGCTTCCTCCTGTGCTCCTTCACCTGTAGTGCACAACTCCCAGGCGCCCTCAGCGTGTTTCCCCAGAGCCACCCCAGTGCTCTCCCCAGAACTGACCTCCACAGCCGGAGTCTCAGTGCCCATCCCCTGCCCGAGTGTCTCAGGCTTTGGTGCCTGGTGTGGTGATACCAGCAGTCTGTTTGGTTCTCTCTGCTTTGCCCTCCTCAGCCCAGCCGCTGCACTTCTCTGTGAGGCTTTGGGCTGCCCCTCTGTCCTGGCTCTCAGCATGTGGACTCCTTTCCTCTTTCACAGCTCTCTCCAGAGTTCTGGTCCTGTCCTGATTTCCCTTTTTTCTCTTCTCTCTCCCTCTCTCCTTGTCTGTCTCCCTCTTTCCTTTTGTTCTGCCCAGTGGAGGGTATCTTGCCCTTTTGGGAAGTCTGAGGTGTTCTGCCAGTAGATGTTCTGTGCAAATCATTCTGTGTATAAATGGTTTGTGTTGTTTTGTTTTGTGTTGTGTTTTGATGTGTTTTTGGGAAGTGAGCACTGTGTCTTACTCCTCTGCCATCTTGATTCTGCCCCTTATTTTTATATTTTAAATAGCTAATGTAGTTTACATATGTGATAGTTTCCATAAAGTAGAAAATATTTGCATATAGGTAGTTTTTTATAATTATTACATAAGAAGTTAGTTTATTTAAAATAATCATAGGTTAAACCAACAGAACAACTGTAGTCTTTTTAACCTGTTTCAGAGTTCATACAAACAAAAGCCTTTGCATTTTAGCTTCGGAGAAGGAAAAAACCAAGACAAGAGATCAGATGTTCTTGCAGGTGGCACACTTAATTCACTTATTTATTTATTTTCTTTTTAGGGCCGCACCCACAGCTTATGGAAGTTCACAGGCTAGGGGTCAGGGGAGCTGCAGCTGCCAGCCTGCACCACAGCCGCAGCAACAGTAGATCAAAGTAACATCTGGGACCTGTGGCACAGCTTGTGGCAACGCTGGATCCTTAACCCACTGAGCAAGGCCAGGGATCAACCTTGCATCCTCATGGATACTAGTCAGGTTCTTAACCCACTGAGCCACAGTGGGAACTCCCAAAAGTAACACACTTAAACGAAGCAACTAATGTTAAGAACATTGTCAGACTGTGCTGAATATTAGGTAGAATAATGTGTGGGATATTTGGCATGGTGCTTGGCATATATATTGGTAGAAATAATAGTGCTAATAGGGAAAAGTTGTTGTATAAACATTCGCCTTGCCAACAATCATAGTGAAGCAGGCACGACCCTGCGTTAGAGATGAGGAGGTTAGGCCTGAAAAGAGTATTTCCTCAGGCCCGTGTTACGCAGAGCAAGGCTTTGAATCCAGGTGGGTCCCTTTTAACCCCCTCGCTGCACTGTGAGCTGGGTATCAGTGGCAGCTACTGTTATGTTTCTTCCGTAAACTGTGAACATTCAGGACTCTTATTTGTTCTTCCTCATAATGTATAAAAGGAGGTGTTTTAATGTGTCTAAGCACCAAGTGGTCGGTATAGAAACACTAAGACAAAACTTCCCTGTTTGTGACTCAGCTGATGCTCTGTTCTTCAGCTTGATGAGAAAACACTGAATAGTCAAAATCCTAAAACATGTCAGCTTCATTATTTCATCTGAAACTTTATAGCTTTTACCTTCCTGCCAGATTCTAAATGTACTTCTCATTAACTGCAGGTCTTACCTGTGATTGATTTGACTTGTCACCTGTATTTTCCTGAGACCTGGTGGATCAGGTACAGGTTAAAGCTACATGATTGAACAACTCTGAATACAGAATTGATATAACACCTTGAATCATCCTGTTGAGGTTATTATTACAGTTTGAGAGCCATCAAACATTTGCATTTCTGACTTAAGGATGAACCCAGAGTGATGGGATCAGCTTGCTGATGCCCTGGCAACTTGAAGCGCACAGCCTAAAGGCCCTGTATTGTGGAACCAGATCTGGATCTAGATTACTGCACTAAAGTAGTTTACCCCTGGATTTTAAGCTTGCTTGCTTTGGTGTTTTTTTTTTTTTTTTTGGTTGTGTGTGTGGCTGTGCCTGTGACATATGGAAGCTTCCTGGGCCGGGGATCCAACCTGAGCCACAACACTGACAACACTGGATCCTTGACCCATAGGCCACAAGGGAGCTCCCTGGATTTTAAGCTTGAATAAGCCTTTGAGAAATAAGGTCCAGGACCCTTGTTCTTCTCTGTGGCCCCACTTTGTAACTCCAGATGCTACCTCATCAGTCTTTTCCTTTACCGGCATTATTCTTCACATTTTTTGTTTTTTAGGGCCACTTCCCCACATGTGGAAGTTCCCAGGCTAGGGGTCACTGGAGCTGCAGCTGCTGGCCTGCGCCACAACCACAGCAACACAGGATACAAACTGCATCTGGGACACACAACACAGCTCACAGCAACGCCAGATCCTTAACCCACTGAGTAAGGCCAGGGATTGAACCTGCATCCTCATGGGTACTAATCAGGTTCCTTTCTGCTGAGCCACGATGGGAACTCTCTGGAAATTTTTTTTTTTTTTTTTTTTTTTTTTTGCCTTTTGTCATTTTATGGCTGCACCTGTGGCATGTGGAGGTTCCCAGGCTAGGGGTCTAATCGGAGCTGTAGCCACTGGCCTGCGCCGCAGCCACAGCAGCACAGGATCCGAGCCGCGTCTGCAAC
>PVHT021183710.1:22590824-22677432 GCA_004024745.2 Catagonus wagneri | reverse complement strand
AGGGCAGGGATCGAACCCGCAACCTCATGGTTCCTAGTCGGATTCGTTAACCACTGCGCCACGACGGGAACTCCTCTGGAAATTTTTAACTGAAAAACTTAACTGTAGAATTTTTAGATCCCTTTGGATTTTTGCAGTAAATATTTCCATCAGCTGTGTTGTGGTGTGTGTGTGTGTGTGTGTGTGTGTGTGTGTGTGTGTGTGTGTGTGTGGTGTTCATGTTCCAATTAATTAATGTTCCTGTTTATATTTTGGGCTGTATTTGTAATTATTATTTGAGAAAATTCCTTGAATATATACTATAGATTCATAAAAATCAGCCATTATATACTATAGTCAGGATCTCAACAACTAGACACTTAATGTTGACTTTCTGAGTTTTGGAATGGAGGGTTTATCATTTCAGTTGTTCAGTTCACTTGTTTATCCATTGCTTTTTTTTTGCTTTTGTTCTTTTAGGGCTGCACCCATGGCATATGGAGGTTCCCAGGCTAGGGGTCTAATTGGAGCTGTAGCTTCCAACCTACGCCACAGCCACAGCAACGCCAGATCTGAGCTGCATTTGCAAACCTACACCACAGCTCACAGCAACACCAGATCCTCAACCCACTGAGCAAGGCCAGGGATTGAACCCGCAACCTCATGGTTCCTAATCGGATTTGTTTCTGCTGCACCACTATGGGAACTCCTAACGTTTGCTTTGAATTACTATCCAAATGACAAACAATTCTAAATATTTTTTCTTGAAAATGTTTTTATAGGTCTGCTGTTTCTTGAGTATGTTTTACTTGCCCTTGAAGACAAATTCTTACATGGAAAAGAAATTTATCAATAAAACCAGTGGAGAAACAGTGCTTAAACTTAGAACTTACAGGGAAACTGTGAATTTAAGGAGAATTATCTGCAGAGTAACAGACTGTAGTTTTCCCATCCTTGGATTAATATGTTTTGTTTTGCGTGCTTAGTATGGGAGCGTTCAAGGATCTTGAAATTTCTCTTTAAGCAAAGAATTTCCTTATTTCCTGTGCTCACTTGTTTATTGAGAAAGTTTTGTCACATCACACGTGTTCATATCTTAAAGTATCCCCAGTGCCTTTCCTTATAAACAACCATACATTCATTTGATATGAATATTCTTCAGTAACAAGTGAATTTTTATCAAAATAATAGGAAATTTTTCAGAAGCCAGTTTGCTTGGAAGTGATGGCAATTCACTTTAGAATATAGAGTCAAGTCCAGGGAATAATTCCAGTGATCTAGACTTTTTAAAAGTCTGTGAGAGCAGCCAGGAAGATACCGAGGACTCAGAGCTAGTAAAGGGAAGCTTCCTAAAGGTGCAGCAGGCAGCCTGTAGTATCATCTTATTAAATTTGTTTTATATAACAAATTAATTGTCTTTGTAATAATCTTAATCACCTAGCTTTTTTGTTAGCGTTGTTAGTTTTATAAGAAGTATATGTAATGTTGGGGTTTGGGACTATAAGTAAACAAGCCCCTTATCTTTCTCAAGTTTGGAATTACTGAAAAGGAGACAGTCTTAAAACTGATATGGCTGATTAAAAATGTGGAATGGGAGTTCCCATTGTGGCTCAGCAAATCCAACTAGGAACCATGAGGTTGCTGGTTCGATCCCTGGCCTTGCTCAGTAGGTTAAGGATCTGATGTTGTGAGCTGTGGAGAAGGTTGCAGACACGGCTCAGATCCCATGTTGCAGTGACTGGCATAGACCCGCGGCTACAGCTCCGATTAAACCCCTAGCCTAGGAACCTCCACATGCCACGGGTGCGGCCCTAAAAACAACAAAAAGGCAAATAAATACACGCGCACGCGCGCGCGTATATGTGTGGAGTGACCTAGGTTAGGTTAACTACTAATGCCTCACCCCAAAACTGAACAACCTCAGGCAGACCAGAACACTTTTTAGGGGCAAGAGTACAAATCTAGAGAAGACCAAAGCCCAGCATGCTCAGTTTTCCCCTCACCCATTAGACGGTTTTTTCCTCCTCCCAGAGGGGAGTAGGTAAGGGGAGAAGAGAAAGACTAAATCCTCGTCCTTCATGCGTCCACAGACTCTAACCTCTTAACAGAATTAAGCTAAATTTCCCTCCTTTCTTAGTATACTAAAGAACAAAACTTTCTGCTGCTTTTAAATTCATTTTACCATAATGTCTAATAATTTTTCTACCAAATCATTTTGAAAGTATTAATGTAAAAATTAAAATTATTTTGAATAGCTTTTAGTGTTGTAATAAGCACACTGGGTAGCAGTACTTAATGCTTAAAAATAAACTCCTTGGTATTTTTTTAATACAGTTTAGTGAAAGATTTCTAAAGTAAAGTATCAGGTGAAAAATAGAAAAATATTTTCAGATTTTTAGATAACTATAGAAATGAATAATTGGGGTTTGGTTTGTTTTCCTGTTTACATATTTTCTAACATTGCTCTTTCTTCTACTTTTATCCCCAAGGTAAAAAGAAAATTCAGTTGCAAAGGGAGAAAATGAAGGCCAAACAGAAGCAGGATCTAGCTTCTGCAAAAACTTGGATTCAGAATGATCCTGAACAGAAAATGAAGTTAACTTCAGAACACACTTTCTGCCTTGAAAACTGAAAAATGCTATTACTTCCTTTTTTCATATGACCACAAATCCTTTGATGGAAATGTACAGCAGAAACTCTTGAGAGAGAGAGGCTAAAAGTAACTCTATTTTACACCCCCCCCCCAGACTTTTCTTATGAAAAGTCAATAATTAAGCAAATTGCTTAACACTTGGTTCCAGTTCCTGCATATCTGGAGTTTAATGTCATAATACACCATTAATTTCCATGCTGCAGTCTTTATTTTAAAGAAAGTAACAGGATGTCCTTACACTGACAATGAAAACTCATCAGTTTTAGAGCCAGGAATTTCCCGTGTTACACAAGAAAAAAATAGAAGTCTACTGAATTAATTTTTTTAGAAGAAGAGAGATCAGATTAAATATTTCTTTGTTTTTCCTTTTGGAAACTTTTATGTATAATTCTTTCTGCCTGCCTACTTTTCTGCAAAATGAGATGTACAGATTTCAGTTCCCTGCTATGAAAAGTGATGTGGTGGCAATTTTATAAATGTTGCTTTCTGATTTTTATCAGAGTGAGAAAATAATTAAAATTATTATTGATTTCATATCACTCCATATTTTGATTTCCCCTTCATTTTAGTTTAATATAATTTTCAATAAGTGTACATATTGTTTGTTTCATAAAACATATCACTTTAAAATAGTTTTTACTCCTGTGATTATGTTGGAATATTTGGAATCTTAAAGGAGTAAAGGCTGTCCAGCATTTGGTTTCATAATGTTTGTCACCAGATTTTTATTATTGATGTAAAAATCAATTTTTTTAAATAGTTGGACTTTGGCAGCTTTGTAAGGAAAGTGGGACGTGTTTAGGATTGCTATCAATTTTCAGCATTGTGCTGTTGGGAAATATGTGTTTTGCTTTTGTCTGCCAGTCTGGGCTCCATTTTTATGTTTATTTTAGAAGATAACTGTTGCATCAGTATATTATTTCTTGGCATTGTTCAACATAGGTAACGTGTGCACTTTTTGTGTACACGTATTCATATTTAAGTTTTTGCATAAAATAAATGCTTCTAGATGTCATATGGCAGTCTTTTTTAATCTTTTTATCATATGTTGTGAAATTTTTTATGTGAAAGGGCTAAAGTCATAAAGAACATGATTATAGTCAACTCTCCATTATCTATATTAAATAGTGACTCTGCCTCAGGTTTTAGATTTTGCAGTAATCATAAAATAATGAAGGCATACCATAAGAGCTAATTCAGGAGGAACTTGAGATTGGTCCTTTCTCAAACCCAGAGTTATCACCTGGGTTCTCCACTCCACGTCCTTCCCCAAAGCCCTGTCTCTCTGAATGTGCTCGGTGTCCTTGCACACACTAGCGTGGGTCTGAGGACATAAACATTTGTGTGATAACTTGGTCCTGACAGGCTGTGGTCGACATGAGATGTAAAACAAAGTGAATGTGAGCTGTATCAAAAAGGGATAATGATGTTAAATGTGAAATTTGCTGGTAGTGAATGTCACTTATGTTCTCATAGATAATCAAGAGTTGGCTGTATACTGAGTGAGTGAAAGATGGGTTATTCTTTTAAATATGCATACACACACACATAGGTATTGAATTGATGGTTAGGGAACAGTGGATACCAGTGATAGAAAACAGTATCTTTTAAAAGGGCAGCAAAAGCCCCCTTTTCCTTATTGCCTCTTCATAACCCTTTAGAAGGAAAGTATAAAATATTGCCTCCAACATGCTGAAAAAGAATATCTATGCATAAACATCAGAGAAGTCCCTCAGTCAATCAGTGGGCATGTTCTGTATTTAGATTTTGAAGTTCTCTTAGCATCAGACGACTTGACTCATAAAGCCACTAATTTGCCACCAATAAAAAGCACACTAGTAGGGACCTCCTATCTCATCTCCTTTTGACTAAGTGCTCAGCATCACAGCTGACTAGATGAGCTAGTGTGAAGGCATATTAATGTAGCAGACCATTCCCAGCAGTTAGGGCCGCTTATTTTTGCAGGACAGGAGTAAGCTAAAAGGATCTGGTCCACATACATATGTAAATGGCCCACTCCTGAATTTTTAATATGAAGCAAGTGTCTGGCACTAAGGGAAGGGGAGAGTAGGATGACAGAAAGATTGAGCTGATGGAGAGGGACTGGTTTAAGGGAAATTTGTCTTTTTTTCCTTTGAAAAAGGAAAAGTAAAATCCCTTAAGAATTTGATATTCACATCTCAGAGAAATACAACACAAAGTGCAGACTTATATTTGAGAATTAATGTTAACCCTTTGTGTCTAGTTTGAAGCTTCTTGTATTTGTCTAAAACTACAAGCCAGAATTTTGTATCTCCTTTGATAAAAAGTGTGTATAATGTAAAGTAGTTTTGCATATTCTTGTGCTGCACATGGGCTGAATTTTTAAAATTTTTTTAAAGACTTGAAGCAGAACCTTGTAATTTGTGTAAATGACAAGTGTAAAATCCTACCATAAAAATGCTAAAAATATGCATTGTTTCAAATAAAATCAAGAAATGCAGCATTATATAGTAGTGTGGAAACCTGAATATTCATGTACCTGCTGGCATGTCACAAGCTGATCAAATGTCTTTGCATATTTTCTGTTTAGAGTCTGGAGTTTGCACATCCTCATAAGGAATCAAATGCTATCTTCAAACTTCCTGACTACATACTCTGATCTGGCTGACAGTGAGGGAGAACATAATAGTAAATTCTGATGGACATTTGGGAAACTTTAGAAATTGTCATTTAACCTAAGTGGCCTTCCATTTCTGCTATCCATTGATACCTATTTTATTGCAAATTCTGGATATGCATATTTGGTTCAAAAACTAGTTCACAAAGAGCAAGCAGATTACATATTTGTATCTGGGATAAGAGGTGAACAGACTGAGAAGAGAATCTATTGGTCCTGGTTCTGTATTTTGCCCTCAATGGGATTATCATTCCACATTTGGATTTTTTTTTTTTTGGTCGTCACCATGGCATTGTGAAAGTTCTCAGGCCAGGCCAGGGATTGAACCCAAAGCCACAGCAGTGACAACACTGAATCTTTAACCACTAGGCCATCAGGGAACTACCTTAGTTCTATTTACATGAATAACTATCATTGGAAACCACTGGTGACCAACAGGTCCTCCAGCTCTGCCTAAATAATAGTGGCTTTGAGTACAAGAAGTTTGCTACAAACCAGCAACAGAGTAAGACAATGGAAATCAGTGTAATCAACCAGAGCTCCAGCTTTTCATTCCTATAAGAGTAGTAGCCACTTATTTCAAAGTCCAACAGGAACATGTATAAGGTACTGTTTCTGTGTGTGTGTGTGTCTTCTTACAGCCGCACCTGTGTGTGTGTGTGTGTGTGTGTGTGTGTGTGTGTGTGTCTTTTTTACAGCCGCACGTGTGGCATATGGAAGGTCCCAGGCTAGGGGGCAAATTGGAACTGTAGCTGCCAGCCTACACCACAGCCATAGCGATGCCGGATCCTTGACTCATTGAGCGAGGTCAGGGATCAAACCTGCATCCTCATGGATATTAGTCAGGTTCTTAACCTGCTGAGCCACAACAGGAACTCCTCAAATAATGTTTTTTAATCAGTGCTGATTCCAACTTAAGGCATTTTCCCTCCCTTCAGTCTCTAGTTTCAACTTTCTCTAGCAAAGACCATGCATTCCTTTAAGAAACAGCAGCAGGAGTTCTCTGGTGGCCCGGTGGTTAAGGATTTGGTGTTGTCACTGCTATGGTTTGTGTTCAATCCCTGGCCCAGAAATTTCTCCATGCCTTGGGCTCGGCCAAATAAATAAATAGATAAAAGAGATGTATGGGCTTTAAAAAGAAAACAGCACTGTATCCGTTCTTCAAGAGAAGATTCAAAAGCAATCACTGGAGGTCAGTTATACATAAGGAGCACTGTCCAAGGTTCAGATTTGTGGAAGCCAGTAAGAAAATGGGGGGTTAACCATTCTGTACAGACTGAGCTCGGTGGCAGCAGTTGACATTAAAAAACACTAAGATGGAGTTCCGCCTGTGGCGCAGTGGGTTAAAGATCTGACATTGCCAAAACTGTGGCATAGGCTGCAGATGCAGGTCAGATTTGCTCCCTGGCCCAGGAACTTCCACCTACCGCAACTGTGGCCACAAATAAGAAAAAGGACAGGTAGCTATCACTACACATCTATTAGAATGGCTATAATTAAAAACAGCGGTAACACCAGATGACAGGATGAGGAGAAGCTAGATTGTTGATACATTGCTAGTAGCTACTGATTTATGCTACAGAACAGATGAAGCTAAGACACATTCTAAGTGAAAATGGCCAGACACAAAGAACTACATACTGTATCCTATTTACGTGAACTATGCAGAGAAAGCAAATTTAGACAGCGTAGGGATTGCCTGGGACTAGGGTTTAAGAGCAACAATTAGTGGGCTCATGGGGTCTTACTGGAGTGAGGAAAATGTTCTAAAACTGGACCACAGTGATGACTGTACAGCTTAGTAAATTTCCTGAATATCGCTGAATTGTACATTTTAAGGGGGGTGTATTTTATATGTAAGTTGTACCCTGATAAAGTTTAAGGTAAATAAAGCCATCTTCCCCAAAAATATTTAACTATACAAAAGAAAGCAGCAACTACTTTAGCAACTACTAACCAGACTGTTAAATCCACATCATGTCAAAAGCACCATTATTAACAATAACTGAGTTTATAGGCACGCTACCTTCCCATCAGTGAGCTCCACTCCTCAGGGGTTACTTGCTGGAGTCAGTCTCATTTTCAGCTAGGAGCGTCATGGAACAGTCTTCTCCATAGGACTGGCCTTGTTAACCAAAGACACAAAAGACTATGTAAACCAGGAGTACCCATTGTGGCTCAGCAAGCTGAGAACCCAACTGGTGTTCATAAGGATGCAGACTGGATCCCTGGCCTCGCTCAGTGGATTAAGGATCAGGCGTTGCCATGAACTGCAGTGTAGGTCAAAGATATGGCTAGGATCCAGTGTTGCTGCGGTTGTGGTGTAGGCTGGCAGCCACAACTCTGATTTGACCCTTAGCCTGGAAACTTCCATATGCCATGGGGGCAGCCCTAAAAAGACAAAAAAAAAAAAAAAAAAAAAAAAAAAAAAAAAAAAAAAAAACTAAACTAAACCAGAGGCCAACATGTTCAGAACGATCAGTTCCTTCTCTTTGCTTAGCAAGTCTCTGTGGGAAGCTGAGCTGAATGAGGTCTGGGAAGCGTAGGCTCTACAAGAAATGCTTGGCTGGATCTCTTCACGATCAGCCTCAAACAGCTGCAACTAACTGCCTGCAGAATCCATTTCTATTCTGATACACCTGGCACTGTGAGATCTTAGAAATCTTACAGGCGCTTGCACAATTCAGTTTTCCCACCTGTAAAATAAAACTGCTTCACAGTCATGAGGGTAGAATATAGAAGCACCTCACAAAACACCTGGCCATAGTGAGTGCTCACCTGCTCACAGATGTTGTCACCATTCAAGCAGACTGGTAGCCCCAATTACCACTAGAACATCCTCAGGCAGCAATCGAAGACACCCAGATACTTTTGTTCTTGCTTGTTCTGTTTTCCAGGCTCTGAGCCAACTACCCCACTTCTGTTAAGTAGTCTTTCTCGAGCGAGCAGGTACAAAGTTTCCACTTCTTCATATTCCCATATAATTCATCCCCAAAGAGGCTACATCTAAATAGAAAACTTTATCATTTTCCAAACAGTATACTGAATGTCCTTTTTGTGTTTGGGGAACCCCTCTACAAATGCCACCGACGAGGCAGAGCCCATTTCCTCCCATAGAAGCTGAAACACAAAGTCTTCCTTTTCTCAGGCTTCCCGGCACCTAGGGTTCAGATATAGGACCCAGGCACTGACAACCAAACATACCTACTTTGAGATGTGGATTATGGCACCATAGAACAGGGACCACTCCATGGAAGTGGGGGGGCAGCAATGGCCAGCACTGGTGGTATCAGGCTGGTTGGGGTGTCACAGGCACTGGCAGTGGAGGCCACATCTTCACAGGACCAGTTCTATGATATTATTTTTGGCATTGCTTCTGGCTCTATAACCTCTGAGCCTGAATAATTTTGTGGACTTTCCCGGGAGTCTGAGCTAATCAACATGCACTAATAAATTTCTTCTTGAATTAGCTAGAACAGATTTCTGTCTAATAAATTGGTACTGGAAGTAGTTGCCAGTATCAGACCCTCCAGGAAGTGGGGTAATCTAGATTAGATCCTGGGCCTGGTTAGGGCAACAAGCAGTGAAAAAACCAACAGGTACTACGGGATGGGACTTTATCAGACCATGAATACCATGGTAAGAGTTCATCAGACTATCACCTGCTATGGACTGAATTGTCTCCCCAAAATTCTTGCACTGAAGTCCCAGCCCACTGTTTGGCTGTTATCTGGAAACAACAGGAGGTAATTACTTGCGGTCATAAGATGAGGCCTTGATCTGACAGCATTAGTGTCCTGGGAGTTCCCATCGTGGCTCAACGGAAATGAAAATGATGAGTATCCATGAGGACGCAGGTTCAATCCCTGGCCTTGCTCAGTGGGTTAAGGATCTGGCATTGCCATGAGCTGTAGACGAGGCTTGGATCCGGCATTGCTGTGGCTGTGGCGTAAGCCGGCAGCTGTAGCTCCAATTCGACCCCTAGTCTGGGAACCTCCATATGCTGCGGGCGCGGCCCTAAAAAGACAAAAAAAAAAAAAAGGAATTAATGTCCTTATAAGACAAAACACCAGAGAACCTGTACACGCTCTCTCCACCTTCACTTACCGAGGAAAGGCCACGTGAAGACGGAGCAAGAAGGTGGCCACCTACAACCCAGAAAGAAAGGCCTCACCAGAAAACAGGTCAGCCGGCAGAAAAACATGTACGCGATGGGGCTTCCTCCGTGATCCTGAGAACCGGGATGGTTTTCTCCCCTTCCTCACAGGACAGGGATTTCTTCTTTTCTTTGCCCCACCTCTTTGATCTTCCCCTGTACTCCGGGTAAGAGGCTGCTCTCCTTCCCAAGAAGCTGCTGCTTTTGTTCAGTACGGGAGGGGAAGCAGGCAGAACTTGGTTCTTTCCCACAGCAGCAGCTGCTAGCCTCCCCGAGCCTGCACTACCCAGAAAGTCTCATCTCGTCTCCACCTGCACCCCATCGGCTCAGGAGCGCCCGTGGAGGACCACGTAGAAGTGCCCTGGGGCCTCAGGCAGCTTTCTTTAGATTTCAGGCCATTTGGTTACTTCAGTTTTCTGATAGGCTCAAGAGAAGTTAAGACTTTCTGGATTATCTATCTGCCTCTTGTTAAACTGGGAACCACCCTCTTCAAAGCTTTCAACGTTCTATGCAGAAGGCAGACATTAGAAGCCTTTAGATTTGAAATAATCAGATAAAGAAACTGAACTTCAGTAACGGCAGTTTTGTCATTCTATATGACCACTTGGGGTTTCTGTGTTTGAATTTTTTTTTTATATTTAAGTCATTAGAATCAATCCTGAAAAACAAAAAACACTGACAGTATTGCAATGTCTAGAATATTCTGTGATAAGGGATTTTTATGAATTTCTGACACACTTATCCTTAAGACTTTCCCTCCAATTTGTTACCTGTTGCTTCATGCAATCCTTTTCAAAATTAAAAAGTGTTCTTCATTCAGCTATGAGTAAAGCTAGGTGACAAATCTGGGTATAGTCTTTCTTGAACATTAATTTTGAAAGATCAATTTTGACAATAATAAATTTGGAGAAGATTCAAAAATAAAAGTTGCAGGGGAGTTCCCTTCGTGGCGTAGCAGAAACGAATCCGACTAGGAACCATGAGGTTGCAGGGTCGATCCCTGGCCTTGCTCAGTGGGTTAAGGATCCGGCGTTGCCATGAGCTGTGGTGTAGGTCACAGATGCAGCTCGGATCCCATGTTGCTGTGGCTGTGGTGAAGGTCGGCGGCTACAGCTCCTATTAGACCCCTAGCCTGGGAACCTCCACATGCTGCAGGCGTGGCCCTAAAATGACAAATAAATAAATAAATAAATAAATAAATAAATAAATAATAAAATAAAAGTTGCAGAGTTCCTGTTGTGGCTCAGCAGTAACAAACATGACTAGCGGCTACAGCTCTGATTTGACCCCTAGCCCGGGAAGCTCCACATGCGCGGATATGGCCCTAAAAAAAAAAGGAAGCAAAAAAAAAAAAGATCTAAAATCAGGAATTGAAGCTTCCACCTTAAGAAAAATGAGCAAACTAAATATAAAGCAAAAAGAAGTAAACATTTAGAGGAAAACTAATGAACATGAAAAAAGAAAAGCAGTAGAACAATTTAAGGAAGAAATATACTGTCACCCAATGTTTTTAAGGAAATGGACGAACCCTCTCAAGTCATTTTATGAGGCCACCATTAGCAAAACCAAAGGCATTATAGGAAAACTACAGACCAATAGCCATTATGAACATAGATGCAAAAATCCTTGACAAAATATTAGCAAATTGAATCCAGTATCATATAAAAAGAACAACACATCATGACCAAGTGGGGTTCATTCCAAGAATGCAACACTGGTTTAACATTTGAAAATTAACACACCAAGTAAGAAAAGCCAAATGATTATCTCAATAAATGTAGAAAATGCCTATGACAAAATTCAACATCAACTAACTGAGAGTAGAAGGAGATCTCCCTAACCTAATGAACATCTATTTAAAAAACCTACAGCTAACATAATTAATGGTGGTTAAAGGCTAAATGCTTTCCCCCTAAGATTGGGAAAAATTCTCTCACCACTCATATGTAACATCACATTGAAAGTGGTAGCCAGAACAATTAGACAAAAAATAGAGACAGGAAGGACAGGAGGATACAGGAATACAGGTTGAAAATGAAGTAAAACTATCTCTATTCACAGATTACATGATTGTTAACATAAAATAGGATAACCACCAATTAAGGAGAGACTCTGAGGTAAACAGGGGCTTCTGGGAGTAGTCAAATTTCGATTTTGTTTATGACAACTCTAAGAATTAGGGCACGGTGGGAGTTCCCGTGGTGGTTAATTGGTAATGAACCCAGCCAGTATCCCTGAGGACTTGGGTTCAATCCCTGGCCTCACCCAGTGGGTTAAGGATCCAGCGTTGCTGTGAGCTATGGTGTAGGTCGCAGACATGGCTCAGATCTGGTGCTACTGTGGCTGTGGCGTAGGCCGGCGGCTACAGCTCTGATTCGACCCCTAGCCTGGGAACCTGCATACAGCTCAGGTGTGGCCCAAAAAGGCAAAAAAAAATTAGGGCATGGTGCAAGAAGGTGGGGAGAGGGTCAGTTAGTAAAATTGAGTCAGATTAGTGATTTGTGTTTTCAAAATAACCTTTGAGTCTTGAACAGAATGATAAGATAGTAAGACAAACCAGATGAAAAAAAATGATGGGATTAGTCTTGAAAAAGCTTTAGAAGCTGGATAGTCAGTTATGATTATAGCTTCCTTTCTGGGATGGGTTCCCTAGGCAGTTTGTGGTAGTCAAGTGTGTGACAGATCGTGGTGGTCTTATAAGTATTAGAAGGAATGCTTTGGGTCTCCCTTCAATCCTATCAGGACAAAAATCTGAAAGAGAATCAATTTTTTTCACTTCATGATAATTTTAAATTCAATATTTTTTATTGATATTGCTTTTTTTATTTGTTGTGGGATTTTCTCGGCCACCCCTGTGGCACTCAAATTCCCATCCCTTGCTACAGGAGCGACCTGAGCTACAGCAGTGACAGCCACTGGGCCACCAGGGAATTCTCCATTTTTTTTTCACCTGCACAAAACCAGATCCTTTAACTCACTGCACCAGGCCAGGGACTAGACCTGCATATTCACAGCAATCTGAACCACTGCAGTTGGATTCTTAACCCACTGCCAGGGACTGAATCAGAGCCACAGCAGTGACCATGCCAAGTTCTTGACTACTAGGACAACAGGGAATTCCTCTTATTTTCTTAAAGATCTTTTTTATTCCCCAACACACGCAGCAGGTGTAAGTTCCTGGCCAGGGATCGAACCCAAATCACAGCAGCAACCAGAGCCACTGCAGGGACAATACCAGATCCTTAACCCAACGTGCCACAAGGGAAATGCTTAAAGATCCTTTTGTCATAGCATCTTTTTCTTTTTCTTTTTTATTTTTTTTTGTCTTTTTGCCTTTATGTAGAGCTGCACCCGCGGCATATGGAGGTTCCCAGGCTAGGGGTCTAACAGGAGCTGTAGCTGCCGGCCTGCGCCACAGCCACAGCAACGTGGGATCTGAGCCGCGTCTGCAACCTACACCACAGCTCACGCAACACCGGATCCTTAACCCACTGAGCAAGGCCAGGGATCGAACCCGCAACCTCATGGTTCTTAGTCGGATTCGTTAACCACTGAGCCACAAAGGGAACTCCTGTCATAGCATCTTATTACTGTTGAACACAAAGAATTCCTCAATGTCAATTAAAAATAACTAGATTTTTGGAGTTCCCATTGTAGCGCAGCAGAAACGAATCTGATTAGGAACCATGAGGTTGCGGGTTCGATCCCTGGCCTTGCTCAGTGAGTTAAGGATCCGGCGTTGCCATGAGCTGTGGTGTAGGTTGCAGACGCGGTTCAGATCCCACGTTGCTGTGGCTGTGGCGTAGGCTGGCAGCTGTAGCTCCAATGTGACCCTGCCCTGGGAACCTCCATATGCCATGGGTGTGGCCCTAAAATGACAAAAGACGAAAAAAAAAAAAAGAGTACTACAGAGAGTTCCCGTTGTGGCTCAGGGGTAAGGAACCCAACTAGTATCCATTAGGACACAGGTTCAGTCCCAGGCCTCACTCAGTTGGTTAAAAGATCTGGTGCTGCTGTGAGCTGTGGTGTAGGTTGCAGACTTGGCACAGATCCCATGTTGCTGTGGCTGCAGCGTAGGCCAGCAGCTGCAGCTCCAATTTGACCCCTAGCCTGGGACCATCCATATGCCGTAGGTTCTGAAGCCCTGAAAAGACCAAAAGGAAAAAGAAAAGGAAAAGAACAGAAAAAAAGAAAAAGAAACCACAAAGAAAAAAGTACTGTAACTATAGTTTATTGGCTATCAGTCTTTTTCTTTAAGGTAAACACGTAGAGTGAGGACTGAGAGTTAATCAGAAGCCAGCACTGAACTGATGTTTAATATGGTTCTGAAATAGACATTTAATATGAAACATCTGAATAGATGTTTAATATGGTTCTGAAAATAACTTATAATGTCTCTTAACAGGATGGTAAAATAAGAACACAGTTTCGAATATCAGAGAGATCTCAGTTTGGAGTTCTCTGGTGGCCTAACAGTTAAGGACTTGGCATTATCCCTGCTGTGGCTTGGTTCAGTGTGGTTCAATTGTGGCTTGGATTTAATCCCTGGCCCGGGAACTTCCTTATGCCAAAGGCGAGGCCAAAAAAAAAAAAAAAAGGTCTGCAGAGTTCCCTCTGTGGCTCAGCAGTTAACAAACCTAACTACGAGTCATGAGAATGCAGGTTCGATCCTTGGCCTCACTGGGTGGATTAAGGATCCAGCATTGCCATGAGCTGTGGTGGAGGTCAAACACAGCTTAGATCTCACGGAGCTGTGGCTGTGGTGTAGGCCAGCCAGCAGTTGTAGCTCTGACTCAACCCCTAGCGTGAGAACCTCTATAAGCCTTGGGTACAATCCTAAAAAGCAAAAAAAAAAAAAAAAAAAAGTCTGAGTTTGAAAACTTGATTTGGTTGGATTACTACTCATTGAAGAAACTGTTTATCTTGTTTCTTCAACTGTAAAACGAATGGAATAAACAGTATTCCAGGAGTTCCCGTCGTGGCTCAGCGGATAACTAGTCCGACCAGGAACCATGAGGTTGTGGGTTCAATCCCTGGCCTTGCTCAGTGGGTTAATGATCCAGCGTTGCTGTGAGCTGTGCTGTAGGTTGCAGATGCAGCTTGGATCCCACGTTGCTGTGGCTGTGACGTAGGCCGGCAGCTACAGCTCCGATTAGATCCATAGCCTGGGAACCTCCATATGCCGCAGGTGCGGTCCTAAAAGGAAAAAAGACAAAATAAAAAAAAGAATTCCATTTGTTTTGAAGAATTCAGTGAGGTAAAGTAATATATAAAATGACATCTAATACACAATAAAAGCCCCAAATTAATTCCTATTCTGTTTTTAAAGATAATGCTAAGATTATTCTTTGTTTTTTTTTTTGGCTTTTGTCATTTTAGGGCCGCACCTGTGGCATGTGGAGGTTCCCAGGCTAGGGGTCTAATAGGAGTTATAGCTGCCGGCTACGTCAGAGCCACAGCAATGCAGGATCTGATCTGTGTCTGCGACCTACACCACAGCTCACGACAATGCTGGATCCTTAACCCACTGAGCAAAGCCAGGAATCGAACCCGCAACCTCATGGTTCCTAGTTGGATTCGTTTCCGCTGAGCCATGAAGGGAACTCCAAGATTATTCTTTTTTCTTTTCTTTTCTTTTTTTTGAGGGGGGGGCTTCCCTGTGCCATATGGAATTCCTGGCCCAGGGGTCAGATTCAAGCTATAGTTGCAACCTACCCCACAACTTCAGCAGTGCTGGATGATTAACCTACTGTGCAGGGCCAGGGATCAAACCTGCATCCTAGCACAAGAGACTATCCTATTGCACCACAGGGAGGAACTCCACTAAGGTTATTCTTAATCAAGCTAAAGAAGCATTCTAATTTTCTAAGAAACAAAATTGGGACTACAAAATGAAAGTGAACAAAGGACCTGAACAGAGAGGAATACCAACATAATTTAACCTTCTTTTTTGTGTTTTTATCATTTTAGGGCCGTACGTTCCCTGGCTAGGGGTCGATTCGGAGCTACAGCTGCTGGCCTACAGCAACGCCAGATCTGAGCCGCATCTGCGACCTACGCCACAGCTCACGGCAACGCCGGATGGTTAACCACTGAGCAAGGGCAGGGATCAAACCCGCAAACTCATGGTTCCTAGTCGGATTTGTTACCACTGCGCCACGACTGGAACTTCTAATTTAACTTCTTAAAAGATGCTCGGTCACAAATTTTAACTTAAAAACAAACCCATATCATTTTTATCTCCACATTCATATATTTAGAGAATGCTTACATTCAACAAGAGTTGTAGGCCATTTCATATATGTTAATGATAATGCTTATTAGTACATTATCATGGGAAAATACCTGGCAATAAAGAAAACTTCTAGAGACTGTCCATAAGGACAATACATATAAAGAGGTTCCAGATGACATTATTTTTTGTTTTATCAAAGTAATATATACAGATTTTAAGTCCACTATTACTAAAAGATTTTAAAAAACACATGATTGTTAAAGGTTGCAGAGTTTTGTTTGGGGGTAATAGAAATGGTCTAAAATTGATTGTGCTAATGGATGAACAACTCTTGTGACTATACTAAAAAGCCTTTGAGTTCACATGGATGGTTCAACATATGCAAATTAATCAACATCGTACACCTTGGTAACACCAAAGCAAAGTCAAAAGCCACAGGATCATCTCAAGAAATGTAGAAAAAGCATTTGACAAAATCCAAAATCCATTCACGAAAAAAGCTCTTACCAAAGTAGGTACAGAGGGAACATACCTTAACATAATAAAAATCATTTATGCAAACACACAGCCAATACAATACTCAATGGAGAAAAGATGAAAGCCTTCCCACTAAAATCTGGAACAAGACAAGGATGCCCACTCTCACCACTTTTATCCAACATAGTACTGGAAGTCCTAGCCACAGAAATCAGACAAACAAAAGAAATAAAGGTATCTGAACTGGAAGAGAAGAGGTAAAATTTTCACTCTACACAGATAACATGATACTATATTTAGAAAACCCTAAGGACTCCAGACAACAACTACTCGAACTGATCGACAAATTCAGCAAAGTAGTAGGATACAAGATTAACATTCAGAAATTTGTATGTCTGTATACTAACAATGGAATATTAGAAAAGGAATATAAAAATATAATACCTTCGAAGCTCCCACAGTGGCTCAGCAGAAACGAATCTGACTAGCATCCATGAAGACACAGGTTCGATCCCTGGCCTCGCTCAGTGGGTTAGGGATCTGGTGTTGCCCTGAGCTGTAGTGTAAGTTGCAGACACGGCTCAGATCCCACATTGCTGTGGCATAGGCCAGCAGCTGTAGCTCTGATTAGACCCCTAGACCAAGAACCTCCATATGCAGCGGGTGTGGCCTTAAAAAGACTGAAAAAAAAAAGAAAACAATGGGCAGAAGACCTGAATAGAAATTTCTCCAAAGAAGACATACAGATGGCCAACAGGCATGTGAAAACATGCTCAACACCACTAATTATTAGAGAAATGTAAATCAAAACTACAGTGAGGTACCACTTCACACCAGTCAGAATAGCCATCATTAGTAAGTCTACAAATGGAGCTTCCATTGTGGCACAACAGGAGCATTGGGATGGGTTCGATCCCCAGCCTGGCACAGTGGCTTAAGGATCTGGCGTTGCCACAGATGCAGCTTAGTTCATGGCTGTAGCTCAGGTCTGATCCCTGGCCCAGGAGCTCCATATGCAGCGGGGTGGCCAAAAAAAACAGTAATAATATAGAACTACCATATGATCCAGCAATCCGACTCCTGGGCATATATCTGGACAAAACTTTCATTGAAAAAGATACACACACTCCTATGTTCACTGCAGCACTATTCACAATAGCTAAGAAATGGAAACAACCTAAATGTCCATCAGCAGATGAACAGATTAAGAAGATATGGTACATATACACAATGGAATACTACTCAGCCATAAAAAACAAAATAATGCCATTTGCAGCAACATGGATGGAACTAGGTTCTCATACTAAGTGAATTCAGAAAGAGAAAGACAAATACCATATTACCACTTATATCTGGAATCTAATATATGGCACAAATGAATCCATCTATAGAATAGAAACAAACTCATGTATATGGAGAACAGACTTGTAGTTGCCAAGGCGGGAAGGGGAGGGAGTATGGACTGGGAATTTGGGGTTAGTAGATGCGAACTATTGCATTTGGAGTGGATAAGCAATGAGATCCTGCTGTATATCACAGTAAACTATAATCACTCATGATGGAACTGATAGAACATGATGAAGGACAATGTGAGAAAATGACAGTATCGTTACTGACCACCTAATGAGAAAACTTCAAATGTCTAATATCTTGGTTCTTCTACTTAATTTTCTGAGTACCTATTACTACCAGCTCTTTCCTTGTACTCCAATTAATTCCAATCTAATCTCCCACATGATAACATATATCAGAAAATCTCTCAATTCTTTTCTTTCATTTTATTGATCTTCCCTTGGACTATTTCATCTTTATGGTCCTCTGTGTACTGAAATGGCTGCTCAAGGCTGCTGCACACCTGGCACTCTGGATTTCTCCTCACTCATTCCAGAAATAACCGGCTCCCGTGTTGTCTCTCCTGTCTTTCTTTTGCATGGCTTACTCCTCCATTTTGGTGGATCATTCAAGTACTTCCCACGAACAGGGACAAAGGAAGACAAAAAATTTTGAGAACTTGAATATATGAAATTATATTTTACACTGATACATGAGCTGGGAATAGAATCCTTAGTTAAGGAGTTCCCCATTGTGGCTCAGTGAAAACGAATCTGACGAATATGAGGATGCAGGTTTGATCCCTGGCCTCGCTCAGTGGGTTAAGGATCTGGCGTTGCCATGATCTGTGGTGTAGGTTACAGACAAGGCTCGGATCCTGCGTTGCTATGGCTATGGTGTAGGGCATCAGCTACAGCTCAGGTTCCACCCCTAGCCTGGGAACCTCCATATGCTGCAGGTGCAGTCCTGAAAAAAGAAGACACACACACAAAAAAGAATCCTTAGTCAGAAAAATCCATCTTCTTGTATTTTTAAATTCTTCCTATACTCCTTAACTTCAAATGTTTTAGCTAATATTATTTATTTATTTATGTCTTTTGTCTTTTTAAGGCCGCACAAGTGGCATATGGAGGCTCCCAGGCTAAGGGAGGGTCCAATCAGAGCTGCAGCTGCCAGCCTACACCACAGTGACAGCAACACGAGATCTGAGCCACGTCTCCGATCTACACCACAGATCACAGCAACGCTGGATCCTTAACCCACTGAGCAAGGCCAGGGATCGAACCTGCATCCTCATGGATGCCAGTCAGGTCCGTTTCCACTGAACCATGATGGGAACTCCTGTTTCAGCTAATTTTTCAAAAAAAAAAACAATGGATGAACGAGTTCCTGTTGTGGCTCAGAGGATTAAGAACCTGACTAGTATCCACAAAGATGCGAGTTTGACCCCTGGTCCTGCTCAGTGGGTTAAGGATCAGGCATTGTTGAGCTGTAGTGTAAGTTCACAGATGTGGCTCAGATCCTGTGTTTCTTGGCTGTGGTGTTAAGCTGGAAGCTGCAGCTCTGATCTAACCCCTAGGCTGGGAATTTTCATATGCTGCAGGTGCAGCCCTAAAAAAAAAACAGCAAAAACCATCACGGATGAAAAGATATGGAACGCTTCACAAATTTGCATGTCATTCTTGCACAGGAGGCAGGCTGATCTTCACTGCATTGTTCAATTTTAGTACATGTGTAGAAGTGAGCATTGTTTTAACTAATTTTTTTTTTTTCTTTTTAGGGCCACACTCAAGGCACATGGAATCTCCTAGGCTAGGGGTTGAATCAGAGCTATAGCTGCCTCCCTACACCACAGCCATGGCAACTCATGGCAACACTTAATCCACTGAGCAAGGCCAGGGACTGAACCCAAGTCCTCATGGATACTAGTTGGGTTCGTTACTGCTGAACCATAATGGGAACTCCTTATAAAATCAACTTCTTTTCACGGATGCAGTTTATCTTTGAAAACAGATGTATTTACAGATTTTCTTCTCCCTGTACTGATTCTGTTTGGTCTTGGTCATTAGCGCGGAGTCACTCTTCAAAAATCTGGTGATTTTTGAATTTGTTAATACTTTGAAATTCACTGGGTGGGGGGTGCTCAGCTTTCTCATTGGAAAATCTTCAAATGTCTGAGTCCCTTTAAAGGTCCTTTGTATCGACCACCGGTTTCTACAGAAAAGGATCCTCCCTCCTTTTTCTCTGAGATTTAACTGTCACCACTATAGAAAACAGTAATATGCTATCCAAGTATACAGAATTTAATTTTCATTTTCCATCTATGAGTGATATCTCTGAAGACTTGTTTCAAATCCACAAGACAGTAATTCTTCTACAGTTCGAAAACAGTAAGCTATCTACATATCTAGTTGGGTAGAAAGGAAGTCAGACGTCCAATCAATCCCACTTTCAGCCCCCAATCTCATCCTTTCAGCAGGGTCATTTTTTTCCCCCATTGCTAGGTCCTTCTGAGTCTTAAGGAGCAAATCAGCTTGCTTCTTCTTACTATTTTTTTTTGGGGGGGGCAGGGGGGCACAGGTATGACATACAGAAGTTCTCAGACTAGAGGTCAGACTGGAGCTATAGCTGACCTACACCACTGCCACAGCCATGCCAGATCTGAGCTGTATCTGCAACCCATACCACAGCATGGGGCAACCACCCACTCCTGAACCCACTGATTGGGGCCAGGGATTGATTGAACTCACATTTTCAAGGATACCAGTAGTGTTTGCTTTCTGCTGAGCCAAGATGGAAACTCCCAAGTCAGCTTGCTTCTAAGTAACCACTCCTACTGTAGTCAATTAAGTCTGAACTTTCTTTACTATAGCAAGTCGTTTTATACCCTTGTGTGCTTTCCATCTTCTCTTCCATTCTGTATCCCTCTAGATTTTTATCTTTATAAATAATCTGTTATTTCAGTGGCGTTTAGGAGGCAACTAATTTTAAAGCGTTCATAACAAAAAAACCGATTATGTTAAATCAAAGTCCAGGCCACATAACTTCTAATAGAGAGGAAACAATTTACACATCTAATAGGGTAATTACTAAGTAAAAGACGGTAGTCCTACTCAATGGCCTATTTAAAGCCACTCAAAATATTTATATAAAGAATCTTAGCCCCTCATCAAATGGAATTCTCAGGCCAGGGGTCAGATCCAAGCTGCAGTCTCGACCTAACTACACCTGTGGCAATGCCGGATCCTTAACCCACTCTTCCAGGCTGAGGACCAAACCTAAGTCCCAGCGCTCCCAAGATGCCACTGATCCCAATGCACCACAGCGGGAATTACTAGTTGAGATTTTTTTTTTTTTTTTTTTTTTTTGCTTTTTAGGGCCACTCCCATGGCATATGGAAGTTCCCAGGCTAGGGGTTGAATTGGAGCTACAGCCACCGGACTACACCACAGCCAAAGCAACGAGGGACCTGAACCAAGTCTGCAACCTACACCACAGCTCACAGCAACGCTGGATCCTGAACTCATGGAGCAAGGCCAGGGATTGAACGCCTATCCTCATGGATCCTAGCTGGGTTCATTAACCACTGAGCCATGAAGGGAACTCCCTAAAGTTCAGAATTTAAAAAAAAATTTTATATAAAGAATTTTTGATGAACTGTGATTACCAGTTTTATTTTTGTCTTTTTAGGACTGCACCCAAGGCCTATGGAGGTCCCTAGGCTACAGGTCCAATCAGAGCTATAGCTGCTGGCCTACACCACAGCCACAGCAATGCCAGATCTGAGCCATGCCTGCAACCTACACCACAGCTCATGGCAACACTGGATCCTTAATCCACTGTGCGATGCCAGGGATTGAACATGCTTCCTCAGTTACTAGTCAGATTCGTTTCCGCTGAGCCATGACAGGAACTCCCTGATTATCAGTTTTAAAAAGATGATTACAGACAATCATACAGTATTAGCTTAATTGTGTATACAGTACAGTGAGAATACTCTGAAATATTCAGTAAAGTCTAGGATGTAGAGTTAAAACTTTTTTGAGTCTAAGGTTCCTGTGAAATAGCACATTTTTACCACTAAAACTGCTTTTAAAAATAGAAGCAAAGTAAGAAATATAGTAGAGACAAAACCCAAGTTCTCAGTCTGACAGTGCCAGTCATCATGTTATCTCTGGGCAAGTCAAAACCTCATTTTTTTTTTTCCTTTTTATAGCTACACCTGCAGCACATGGAAGTTCCCGGTCTAGGGGTCTAACTGGAGCTGCAGCTGCTGGCCTACACCACATTCACAGCAACACCAGATCCAAGCTACATCTGCAACCTACATCACAGTTCATAGAAACACATTTCTTAACCCACTGAGCAAGGCCAGGGATCAAACCCACATCTTCATGGATACTAATTGGGTTCTTAACCCACTAAGACACGAGCGGAACTCCAGAACTTCATTTTTTGTATCTGTAATTTGACATGAAAGGCAGCAGGATTGTCAAAACAAATTTAGTATTATGGTGAAGGCCAGGCTCAAACTGTGAGAGTGAAAGAATAAAAAAATTGATAAGATGTGAACTATTCAGGAAGCAGCATTTTGTAAGCATGATAAGCACTGGAGTAGGGAAAGGAAATAAAAGTATGAAAACAGGTATGAAGGAAAGAACTGCTAGATGGTGCAAAAAAAAAAAAAAAACTAAACTAAATAGCATCTGTATAAAGTGATAGAATAAGGAAGTATCCTTGAGAAGAGGCGCTTAGAGGCCCAGTGAACAGAGTATCAATCTACTGAATTAGGCTGAGAGAGCTGGGGCTAGAAGGTAGGACTGACAACTTGAACAGATGGAAAGAGCCAAGGGTTTTGATTACATTCCCTACGTGCATGTCTTCCCACACAGGAACTTTTCCCCCTTCCTATCCTCCCTTCCACAGGTTCACAACCTTCATCTTTTACATCTTTCTTTCTTCCTTTCATAATCTTACCTGGTCTCACCATCTTTTAATTACTCCCCCAATCTAGGTATCACAGTCTCTTTCAGTTCTACTTCTTTCTTAACTCTTATCTCAGTTCCAAAGCAATTTCTGCTTCAGTAAAAGCCCCTTACCTGTATATTCCCTGCCTCCAAATTCACACTTTCTCTAAGCTTTTGTGTACGCAACAGCCTACCCTCGACATAAATTCCATTGCTAAGATAAAGGTTATAGATAAAAATAGGGAGTCAAGAAACACTAGGTATAATTGATGAAAGAGAAATGTAATTAACTTACTGTTACAAAGACTAAACTTAAAGAGGAATAAGCATAAAACAAGACCAATGCTATTTACTCTATCCCTCTAAATATCAAGTTACATTTTGTGCACGCAAAGCAACTTCAGAAGTCATGAAACTCTACAGTTGAACCTAGTTTATCAAAACATTCTATCTAATTCATACCATGAGGACTAGTTTGTATATACTTTCCTGTGGGTGAATGCCACACTCTCACCTGAACTGGTTTTCCTTTTCATGCTTGCAAATTATCTCTCCACATTTCCTATTTTTAAGGAAAACAGGAATAGCATTTTAGCTCTCAAAATGCTACCAGGCTTAGTAGGTACATATAAATAACAATATATGGGGACTTTTCCTCAAAATAACTTTTGACTCTGGGTATCCATCTTTTTTTTTTTTTGGTCTTTTTAGCACCCACAGCATATGGAAGTCCCCAGGCTAGGGGTCAAATTGGAGCTGCAGCTGCTGGCCTAAACCACAAACGCCATTGCCACAGCAACTTGGGACCCAAGCCTCGTCTGTGAACTACACCACAGCTCATGGCAACACTGGATTCTTAACCCACTGAGCAAGACCGGGGATTGAACCTGTGTCTTCAGGATACTAGTCGGGTTCGTTACTGCTGAGCCAAGATGGGAATTCCTATTTAACCTACTTTTAAAAAGGGGACCAGAAAGGTCTTTTTACTTAAAATTCTGTAATTCTATGAATATGGTTAGGAGAAACCAATGGAATGTCATTAATACTGTTTCTCAACATTACTTAGGACATGAGGTCATTCATCTATCAGTATGAGGCAAATAATACATATATATATATACCATATATATATATTTCACATATCAAAAATGAATAACTGAGGAATAAATACAATAACTCAGCTGTCAGCCATGTAGAAGACAAGTCACTACCAGTCGCCCTTAAATCAAAATTAGGCACATTCTGGAGTTCCCTGGTAGCCTAGTAGTTGCTGTGGCCAAGGTTCAGTCCCTGGCCAGGGAAATTTTGCATGCAGTGAGGGTAGCCAATACAGGAAAAAAAAAAAAAAAAAAAAAGGTATATTCTGTAAAGCTTCTATGCTGTAAGAGAGAAAGTACTAGGTATATTAACTCAGTAAGAAACAAAATACTTACTGAGTTTCTCAAATTTTGTCCACTCTCACAGTGTTTGCCTTGTTTCACTCAATGTATCTTGAAAAGAGGCTCTACCATTATCAGAAAGTGCATATTTAAACTTGGCCTTCTTGACTTGATTCAACAGCTTATTAAAAGGTAATTGACAAAAGGAAGAACAAGTAGAATTTTAAAGTTCTTTTAATACATTCTTACTGAAAATAAGAGAAAATGAACATTATAACATGAACTTAGTAGACAGTATATTACTGTAGAATATACCTCTAAAAGCTTATTAGAAAATTTATGTTAGTTCTTTAACTCTTTGATGAATGAAACAAAACACATACCAAGTGTTAACTATCCCTTAAAACTGACCACTGTGTACTAGGGACTGACACGAGAGCTCTCTTGAAATCCATTCGTTATCCTTGATTTTTAATATGTAAAGATACAGCTTGCTCCGCGAAAAGAGCCCTTCATACTGGTACTCCAGTGAGAGACAATTTCATCTCCAGGTTAACAGTAACTCATAGACCTGGTGAAAGCTGGTTATGAATACCCTAGAGACACAAAGTAAAAATCAGTTTATAACATGAAATAACTAATACAAATCCTAACCAGCATAACTTCTTCTAATTATCATTACCAACAGAGGCAGGAGTAACCCAAGAATAGTAACCTAGGACTTTCTGAAACAATTCAAGAGTCCTTATATGAAAATACATTAAGTTTTACGTTCAGGGAGTTTCCGTTGTGGCTCAGCAGTAACGAATTCAACCAGTATCCACGAGGATGTGGCTTTGATCCCTGGCCTTGCTCTGTGGGTTAAGGATCCTGTGTTGCTGTGGCTGTAGCATAGGCTGGCAGCTGCAGCTCCAATTTGACCCCTAGGCCTAATAACATCCATATGCCACAGGTGCGGCCATAAAATCAAAAAAAGTAATATTGAAGTTCCTGTTGTGGCACAGCGGAAACAAATCCAACTAGGAACCATGAGTTTGCTAGTTTGATCCCTGGCCTCATTCAGTGGGTGTGGGTTAAGGATCCAGCACTGCCATGAGCTGTGGTGTAGGTCGCAGACACAGCTCAGATCTGGCGTTATTGTGGCTATGGTGTAGGCCGGCAGGTGTAGCTCTGATTTGACTCCTAGCCTGGGAACCTCCACATGCCTCGAGTGCGGCCCTGAAAAGCAAAAAATAAAAAATAAATTAAAAAAAAAAAGATTACTTTCAATATCAGCTACTTCTGGAGTACTCTAAATTCTGGATGAGAACCAAGCCAAATAATGTAATGGTTTTTTCTTGTCTTTTTGTCTTTTCCAGGGCTGCACTCACAGCACATGGAGGTTCCCAGGCTAGGGGTCGAATTGGAGCTGTAGCTGCTGGCCTGCGCCACAGCCACAGTAACGTGGGATCCGAGCTGCGTCTGTGACCTACACCATGGCTCACAGCAACGCTGGATCCATAACCCACTGAGCGAGGCCAGGGATCGAACCTGCAACCTCATGGTTCCTAGTCAGATTCGTTAACCACTGAGCCACGAAGGGAACTCCTATGTTCTCAAATAAATCACTTTAATTAGAATTCAATAATTTCAACCCATTTAAAGCACTAATATAATTTACTGCATTTACCAACATATGCTCATCACTATAAAACTTGCTTAGCAAAAATATCTACCAGGTTCTTTCCCTGTTGAAAGTCATGTGGAAGTTTAACTTCCTGTCCTCTGATAAGTACCCAGAAAGAAGATATAAACCATTTTCAGGGGAAAATATGCATGCATTTATTTTAAAGAATTCCCAGTAAGGGGGGGAAGAAAATTCAACATCTTTAAAAATGTGTTTATTTTAAAAAATCAGTTGTGTACAAAAGTGTTTGGTAGTTTTTAATTCTCAAGACAAATACCCAAACCTCCACCCCCAGCCCACCCTGCTTCAATTGTCTTTCTGGTAACCCACCCATTTTCCCCTTACAGGAAGTTAACGGCTCAGGATAGATCCTCCTACAGAATTTATCATCACTAACAGATTGTTTAGAATAGAGATCTAGAGAAGCTAACAAGCAAGATTCTTTCTCAGTGAGGTTAATGAGAATTCCTATAATGGCAGTAGACTTCCAGCAGACACCACAACAAAGCACCATCAATTGCTGAAAGCTAAAAAATAGATATTTTCAATAATATTTCATTTTCTATTGGAAAAGTCTTTCAATTATGTTAAATAAGTCTCTTTTCCCCCAAAGAAATAGTCTAGCTTTTATTATGATGCCTGTAAAAAGTAGGAAATAGCAAGCAAACAAGGATCATTTTACAGCACAGTGCAAATGATTTGAATCCACTCAACCCCTAGAACCAAACTGATAAACCATGCCACACCTGATTATATATAGCAGCACTGAACATACATATATGTGTGTGTGTGTGTCTGCGTGTATACACACATACATATACATATATATATTCAATGCTTGGTTGAAATAACCAAGCAAAAAGTGACACATTCGCAACTTACATTTAGGTGATGATCACAGGTTTATGAGGGTAGATCAGTTCAGCTAAGTGTAACAGAACAAATGGGACAAATGAGATACTGACATTTCCCTACTCCATGCCACAAGATTTTTGACCCATGTTGCAACAGTGCAAATAGAACATGTGACATAATATGGAGACAATGCAGAAAACTCACACTTGAGGAAAAGGCTATTTATCAGTAAATACTTCAAGTTGCCTTCTTCCCAAGTGGTAAATAGTTGATGTTAAGCATTTATTTTAAATTGGCACTAAAAGAACGGAAATGCAAAGTTTTAAAATCAATGGTTTGTACCCTGGAAGTGAAATTTCTTGACTAGAAAAAGTGATTTAAAAACATTGTTTTGTAAAAGTCCATGAAATAAAGTTATCTGTAAACAGCTTCCTTTTCCTATCCAAACGGTGTTTTCATCTATGTACAACAAAGCATCCTGGCTCCAGCTCTTCCATGCCCAAATCCATCTTTAAAACAGCAAAGAAAAAAAAAAAAAGGCTTTTGTTTCCTGTGTCGCTAACAAGGATTGTAGAAACATCATTATACCCCTATATGCAGTTTTAAAAGCTCAAATCAGGCATACACTTAGAGTCAAGAACTGCTTTTCACACTGATAAACTTACTAAGCAGCAATAAATGGTATGCTGCATTCTATAGTGCATAAACAAGCAATATCCACTGTATCTGCCAATTCTTTCTTACACTTTAAAATAATTTTGCATAGTTTTAAGCACTACCAGCAATTACAAATGTTGAAATACTTCCAAAAAAAGAAGTTACTTGCATTTCATAGATATCTCTCCTCAAAAGCAAAATGCTCAGAATCCAAATGCACACCCCCCCATATATATACTTGAATGTGCTACGTGTTTAAATAAATCATTGCCACAATTCCAAACATTTGGGGGAGCCAACACAGAGTATCTAATTTAGTACCAAGTTCCTCAAATATTTATATACTTCTTACTGTTTACTTATTTGGGCCACAAACTGCTATTCATTCATTCATTCAGTAATCTGTACTGAAATACTACACAAGTAATTATAATGTTCTTTTAAATGTCAGGCACATACTCAGGAAATAGACCTGATTACGATAAAAGCCTATTGAAGTACAGTGACTTCTAGCAAATTTGTTTGCCCTAAAAAGAATAAAACTATATATATTTAACCATAATATTTGAGGCCTTTACAACTGACAAATCACAAAAGATTGAGAATTATAAAAATAATTTCCACCAGGGTACCCTCCTTTCCCTAGACCTGCACTTTTAGTGTCCTTTTTCCAAACATATACAAGACCACAATAAAAAGCAATTGTCTTTATTTCTATGTTTGTGGAAATAAATCTACCTGTAGAAAAATAAGAAAAAAACAACAGAAGATGACAGTGGGAAATGTACCAGAAAGGAAAGAGATGATACATTAAATGTAAACGAGGTAAATTTTTGACATGAAAAATCCTTATGGAAAACCTCTCATACCAAATATTGTACTTTTCAATTTCCTGGGCACTGGTGATGTTAAACTATAGTTACATGAGGATAGCCTAAGGGGCTAATGTGCATAAAAGTCACAGGCAAGAAAGGTATAGCTGCCTCCAAGAGCAAAGTATGTAATGCTTCACCTTTAGTAACTTCTGAGTTCTCTCTCATTTGTCAAACCACAGGACAATTAAATATACCCTGATAATATAGGCAAATAGTAAACTGGGTAGAAGTGTTTGATATTTAAAATAATCCAAATATTACTAATATTACCATGCCGCACTCCACTAAAAAAAAAAAAAAATTAATTCTAACCAACAATGGAACAAAGCTGTCCACATTTTCACACAATTCCAACCTTACTTCAAAAATATAAAGAAAAGTACAGGGTTTTAATGATTTAAAATAAATAAAGAAAAAAACCTTGTTTCCTTTGGCATCTTTAGAAAGTAACTAAATTACAATTAAAGGAAGTGATTGTATAAAGAAATTTATACTTAAGCAAATATACAGGGGAAAAGAACAGCAACTTGTATTTAGTACGCGATAATATCAACTACAAGAGTTTACTATTAATTAGGAAAGCCTTACAAGTTTTTGGAAGAACCTTCACATCGTAACATTACAATATATTTATTAATGGTTCTTTTATTGCTTCTAAGATTAATGAGAAGTCAAATGAAATTATGCTGAATTTACGGTTCAAAACTTTTTTCCAAACACTTAACCATTATAATTTCAGATAAATAACACTTGAAGAAAGCAAACCTTTTATAATATGACTTTCGATATACAACCTTACTTTAATTCATTCTGATTCCATTACATTCTTGTTGTTTTGCATTGGTCCTGAATATTTAATAACTGTATTTCTATGTATAGAACTGTCTACACAAATCCATTTCACCCTTCATAAAATGGTCACATTAGTGTTTGAGCTTGCAAAACTAATAATTTTCAAACTTTTGAACTTAGAATGAAATGTAACTTTAATACGTATAGAAAGTCTGACTATGTACAAGAGAAGGTAAAGTTCTCAATTCTCAATATTATCAGAAACATCATAAAGAAAGCTAGATTTATAACACACTTCTATTCCTATGTGCATTTGAAGTATGTACAGTAAAACACCCAACACAGCTTTCATTTGTCAAATAGGGGGAAATGCAAGCAAGGGTGACTTTTAAAGTAACCAATAAAGCCATCTCTATATAGCCAAAATTAGGCTAAAAAAAACTGCAAACAGTTGATTTCATCCTTCCAAGTTCTCAAAGAAAAATTTCACCAGTTTAAAAATAGAAATATGTTAAATTCACTGAAAAAAATCTGGAAATACTGCAACATCAAGTATTCACTGTTTATGTAAAAGAAAGAAAATTGGCAGCTCCATTTTTACATTATTATTTACTTATATAAGAAAGTTTTAAGAGTGAAGATCTGTGACAGAACATTCCAATGGACATCCTAAAAATGGAGCAAGGGATACTATCCCTCAGCACGTTTCCCCACCAAATATAAAGAAATTTACTGTTAGAATATTAGCTGCGGGTGGTTAAGAAGGGAAAAATAGATATGGTGTCCCAGTCTATTGACAAGGACGAAAAGGCTCTGAATAGGTCACCATCTTCAATTCTGGATAAAACGCATATTTAAGAATTCTCAAATGCTTAAAATGGTGGTCTTTTCAGCTACCCATCCTAAGAAGTCAAGTACAAGCATGCAAGTAAATTCACAGGCACAGAGGATCCATGTTAAAAACAGTTAAGGTAGCTGTGATGCAACACCAACAATTTGAATGGCCCTGACACACTCAAAATATTATCTTAATTATTCAACGAAATCCTGAAGCAAATTCTTGCTTAGTCTTGGTACACTGCTAAACACTAAAGTAGCATGTTTTTTCCATGGTTTTAGCTTAGCTCAAAGAATTTTTACACTATTAAGTAAGAAAAAAATTAAAGTATTTCCCCTTTTTAAATTTACACAGACGTTTAATTAGCTTTATTTACAGAGCATGAATTTTTTTTTCAGTCTCCAATGGTGCCTAGATAACATCATTAGGCAAGAATGCCAGTTTAAAAGAAATCTATGCAGAATCCTAAAAATAACAGATGTTGATGCTCCTCAAAAAGGGGCAAGCTTGACTATATCAGCAGCTCTATGTCTCAGTTACTCAGAAGCAATTCTGTTGCAGTCTCTACATCCCATGATTTTGAAGACAAGGCCACTATTACCGCATTCTGTAGAAAAGAAAAGGGAACAAAAAAATCAAATCTCAAGAAAATATTTTTAAAGTACTGCATCACTCACTGTCTTTCGGTTGAGAAATGACACTTGTTTTTTTCATTTTTAAGTTGCCTTGCACTTGAAGTGCATAAAAACCTTCTAAAACCAATGACAGGAATGAACAAAAGGAAAAGAAACATCATTACTTTTATTAACAGAAAGTTAGTTTATCAAAATTAGATTTAGAGTATTTCTTTTTTTTTTTTAAGGGCTGCACCCAAAGCATATGGAAGTTTCCAGGCTAAGGGCTGAATTGGAGCTATGGCTGCTGGTCTATGCCACAGCCACATAGAATCTGAGCCTCGTCTGTGAACTACACCACAGCTCACAGAAATGCTGGATCCTTAACCCACTGGGTGAGGCCAGTGACCAAAACTGCACCCTCATGGATATTGGTTGGATTTGTTTGTACTACACCACAATGGGAACTCCAGATTTAGACATTTTTTTGAGACACTTTTGTCAGCCAAGGATTTGCAGCAAAAATTTAAAATTAAGGAATATATAAACACTAACATGCGTTTATGGTACTTACCCTATCAAAGCCCATAGCACATAAGTTTTCTATTTTTTTGGTGTATTCTGGACTAGAAACTGGTGCTCCAGCATACACATGTGCCCAAAGTCGAGCTGTTTGTTTGAACATTTCAGGATTTTGTTTGTACTATATGGGAAAAAAATTGATTGACATGATAATACAGTTATGATATTAAATATAGTAGCTCATCTCTTATGCCTAAAAACCTGATTTTTCTAAATAAAATGCAAATTAATGTGGATTAGACATTTAAAATGTGACTGATTCACATTCCATTGCAAACAAACTGTCACTCAAGACTGTTTAATCTGAAACTAATTCACAAGTTGCAACAGTGAAAGAAAAACAAAGATATTTTATCAACTTTAATTTCCAATTTCAACAAGGAGTAGAAAACTAATACTAAAGGAAGTAATATTACTATACATTAATAATATTATTATATAACTATTAATATTACTATATATTAACAATATTATTATATATCAATATTATTATATATCAATAATATTGATAACATTATATATTAAAATGATAAATCCAGTCTCTACCATTATTAACAAAGAAATAAGTCAAACTATTGAATAGAGCTAGAAAAAAACTGAGTTGAACCCCAACCTGTGAAGCTCAGAACTTAACAGAAAAACAAAGCTGGGCCAAGTCATTCCTATGACTATCAAAAAATGAATGAATGACACATACATATAACACGTTAAACCATAATTCTAAGCACTCAAAAACAAGTAATAGCAAAGGAGATGAACAAAGATATACATAAAATAGGAAGTAAAGAGCTTTTCGAAGGAAAGGAAAAAGTTTCTAAGGGGAAAGGTTTCCTCAGGCAGAGGAAACACAGCAGACTGGGTGAGATGACATGTAGGAATGAACACCATCTTGAAAAGCATGAGTTTCAGGCAAAGTAAGAATTCAGGAGATGAAACCGGGTTTACAGATAATTTAAATCATGGAGGAACTCTTCGAACTAAACAATTTAGACTTACCAAGTAGGTGACAATAGAGCTACTAATAGGCTTCTAGTAATAAAGTGAAGTAAGATTTGCATTCTATGTATGTATGAATGTATGTATTTTTGCCTTTTGTCGTTTTAGGGCCACACCCATGGCATGTGGCGGTTACCAGGCTAGGGGGCTAATCAGAGCTACTGCTGCTGGCCTACACCACAGCCACAGCAACATGGGATCCAAGCCACGTCTGCAACCTACACCACAACTCACGGCAATGCTGGATCCTTAACCCACTGAGCAAGGCCAGGGATCGAACTTGCAACCTCATGGTTCCTAGCTGGAAACCATGGTTCGTTTCTGCTGAGCCATGACGGGTACTCCAGATTTGCACTTTATAAAGCTAACTGCTATTAGTATAGAAGATGAAGGAAAGAAGAGGCTAAGGTAGGGAACTCCATCAGAGCAAATGAGAAATTTTTTTTTTTTTTTGCTTTTTAGGGCTGTACCACAGCATATGAAAGTTCCCAGACTAGGAGTCAAATCGAAGCTGCAACTGCTGGCCTACACCACCACCAAAGCAATGTCAAGATCCAAGCCACATCCACGAGCTTGGGGCAATGCTGGATCCTTAACCCACAGAATAAGGCCAGAGATCGAACCTGCATCCTCATGAATACTAGTTAGGTTCTTAACCTGCTAAGGCACAACGAGAACTCCCAGATGAGAAACTTTAAAACATGTGAACTAAGGAAATCAGAGAAGTATTACAACAGAGAGATACTGGGATACGAGAGAAAAGAGAAACTGAGAAGTACTCCAAGTCTATGATTCTCCAGTTTTGGGAATGTTATAGACATTCCCAAAACTGACATAGAGCTATTCAGGAACTCCCATCGTGGCACAGAATGAACACTGACATAGAGCTATTCAGGAACTCCCATCATGGCACAGTGGGAACGAATCTGACTAGGAACCATGAGATTGAAGGTTTGATCCCTGGCCTCGCTCAGTGGGTCAAGGATCTGGCCTTGCCGTGAGCTGTCTGTAGGTTGCAGATATGGCTCGGATCTGGTGTGGCTGTGGCTGTGGCATAGGCCAGCAGCTGTAGCTCTGATTCGACCCCTAGCCTGGGAACCTCCATATGCCGTAGGTGTAGCCCCAAAAAGCAAAAACAAACTAACAAATAAATAAAAATATATAGAGCTATACAGTTTCAAACAGGCTCTTGGGCTCAGGAGACAGGTCAAGTCTGAACATTGTATCAACATATAGGTTGGTGATATCAATATGGATATCCAGGTTCAGTCCTTGGCATGGGAACTTCCTCCTGCCTTGGGCATGGCCAAAAAAATAAAATAAAATAAAAAAAGAGAGGAGAGCTTCCCAGGATAAACATCAGGAAAAAAATTACTGGAGTTCCCATTGTGGCTCAGTGGTTAACGAATCCAACTAGGAACCATGAGGTTGCAGGTTCCATCTCTGGCCTCGCTCAGTGGGTTAAGGATCCGGCGTTGCCATGAGCTAGTGGTATGGGTTGCAGACGCAGCTCGGATCCCGTGTTGCTGTGGCTGTGGCGTAGGCCAGCAGGCTACAGTTCCGATTAGACCCCTAGCCTGGGAACCTCCATATGCCGCATGTGCGGCCCTAGAAAAGGCAAAAAAAAAAAAAAAAAAAAGACAATATGGATATGATCATCCAAGTAAGAGGATATAGTGGAAAGTAAAAGACACAATATAAGAACAGGGAATATATATTTAAAAGGGAAGGAACTAGGAGGGAAACAATCCCAACTATAAAGATAGGAAGAGAAGAGGGTAGTAGCATTTCAGAATGCAAGATAATATTTCCAGGTTAAAGCAAAAATAAGAGTTCAATATGCTAATGACTTAGAATGAGTTGGTAAACTTTCTTAAAGGACTAGATAATTATTATTTCAGGCTTTCAGACTATACTGTCTCTGTCATAATTATTCAGCTCCGCCACTTGCAGCTGTAAACAAAGTTGGGTCGCTGTGTTTCAATAAATGATATATATTTTTTGTCTTTTTAGGGCCACACCTGCAGCATATGGAATTTCGCAGGGTAGGGGTTGAACCACCAACTACTCCACAACCACAGCCACAGTAATGCCAGATCCAACTTGAGTCTGCAACCCACACCACAGCTCACAGCAACGCTGGCTTCTTAACCCACTAAGCGAGGCCAGGGATCAAACCCGAGTCCTCATGGATACTAGTTGGGCTCGTTACCACTGAGCCACAACGGGAACTCCAATAAAACATTATTTACAGTCAGTCTAATTGTAATTTGCTGACCTCTGCCTTGGAATCAGAGATCAGAACTGAAGGAGTTCCTACTGTGGCCCAGTGGTAATGAACCTGACTAGTACCAATGAGACATGGGTTCAGTCCCTGGCCCTGCTCAGTAGGTTAAGAATCTGGCATTGCCGTGAGCTGGAGTGTAGGTTGCAGATGTGGCTCAGAACTGGTGTTGCTGTGGCCATGGCGTAGTGATGGCTGCAGCTCTGATTCAACCTCTAGCTGGAGAACTTCCATATGTCATGGATGCCCTTGATAATCTTCACTATACCACTTCAGTGCCAGTGCTGGAGCTGGTTAACATTATCAGCAGGGAAGGATCATTACACAATTATGAGACAGATAAATGGCTACACACATGGTAAAGCACATAAAGTAAAATGTGAACCACAGAATTTAGATGATAGGTTAAGTGTTCACTGCAATTCATTTAACACTGTTTGAAAATTACATAATATGCTAGTAAAAAAAACATCTACCATATACCAAATTAAAAGTATGTTTAAAAAAAAAATTGCTAAATCAGGTCTTCCTTATTACACCTAATAATCTTACAGCAAGAAAGGAAACCATTTCGAGATTAAGTTTCAACAGGAAGACACTTATCTGTTAACACTATAAACCACCAGAGACTCACAGATAAGAAAAAGAACATCCTTCAAAAGAGCTACCTTACCTGATTTGCTACTACTGCATCTTGTGGATCATCTGGTTCTGCAGCTGCCAGTAGTGCTTGCAATGACAATAATACTGTGCGCAGAGTCATTGCTGCTGCCCTAAAATTCAAAATAGGAAGATATTCCAGTTAACAAGACTGTTCATGACAAAAACAAAGTAGATGTTTTCTAAATAAAACATGAAAACTACTGGAGCTAAAAATAATAGTCTCAGAAATTTATAATTATTTATCTACCATATTTTTTTTCTTTACAATGAATGAGTCTATTTCTTAAGACAACTCAAACTGCCCTTTAATTGGCTTAGTTTTTTCTTATTGTTGTCAACATACTTCTAGTCAGCCTTACCGACTTGCTTATCCATTTCTACAGACATAACTTTAAAATAAAGTGATAAACTACATGCAAAACTTCCTTTTGTGACACTCTAAAAACAAGACACAACTAACAAATCTCCTTTACTTTCAAGAAAGTCTAAAATCACTTAAAGGGCACACACTAAGTGAAAAGTCAGACAAAGAAAGACAAATACAGACTCTACAACAAACTACTGAATGCAGTGGTTACCAGCAGGGAGCAAGAAGGCAGGAGGGGCAACACAGGAGTAGGGTTGCAAGAGGTAACTACTGTATAAAATAAGCCATAAGGATGTATTGTACAACATGGGAAATATAGTCAATTTTTATAACTATAAGTGGAATATAACCTTTAAAAATGTGAATCACTATACTGTACAACTGTAACTTAAATAATATTGTACTCAAGTTCCTGTTGTGGCTCAACTGTGACGAACTCGAATAGTATCCATGAGGATGCAAGTTCAATCCCTGGCTTTGGTCAATGGGTTAATGATCAGGCATTGCTGTGAGCCGTGGTGTAGGTCACAGAGGTGGTTTGGATCTTGTGTTGCTGTGGTGCCTGCTGGCAGATGCAGTTCTGATTCAGCTCCTAACCTGGGAACCTCCGTATGCGGCAAGTGTGGACCCCCCAAAAAAAAAAGTACAGCAACTACAATTCAATAAAAAGTATTTTTTAAAAGAAAGCCTAGGAGTTCCCATCGTGGTTCAGCGAGTTAAGAACCCAACATAGTTTCCATGAGGATGTGGGTTTGCTCCCTGGCCTCACTCAGTGGGTGGGTTAAGGATCCAGCATTGCTGCAAACCACTGTGTGGACTGCAGAGCAGCTCAAATCTGGCATATTGTTGTGGTTGCAACTTAGGCCTGCAGCTACAGATCCATTTCTACCCCTAGCCTGGGAACTTCCATATGCTGCAGATTTTACTATAAAACGAAAAATAATTTTTTAAAATGAAAAAAAGAAAGCCTAAAATCATTCTATAAATAGTCTAAAGGGAGAAAGCTTTTTCCTTAAGGTATAACTTAATTCACTCTTCTAAATATGTTTAAAAGCAAATGATGTCTACTTAACCAGCAAGGACTCTTTTAGCATTTCTGTTACAAAATTATTTGAGCAGTTAAAATAAAATTTTTATGAATACTGAAACAGTGTAATAGTGAAATTTATTTTTCTTACACACAGGCACACATGTGCGTCTTTTTAGGGCCAGACCTAAGGCATACGGAAGTTCCTAGACTAGGGGTCGAATTGGAGCTGCAGCTGCTGGCCCACACCACAGCCACAACAACACAGGATCTGGGCCTCCTCTGAGATCTACACCTCAGCTCATGGCAAAGATGGATCCTTTCACCCACTGAGTGAGGCCAGGTATCGAACCTGCATCTTCACGGATACTAGTCAGGTTCATTTCAGCTGAGCCACAACAGGAACTCCAACAGTGAAACACTTTATTTTTTTAATTTTTTTTTTGGTCTTTTGTCTTTTAGGGCTGCACTCTCAGCACAAGGAGTTTAGCAGGCTAGGGGTTGAATCGGAACTGTAGCCACCAATCTACACCACCGGCACAGCAATGCCAGATCTGAGCCATGTCTATGACCTACACCACAGCTCACAACCCACTGAGCGAGGCCAGGGATCAAACCTCCGTCCTCATGGATCCTAACCAGATTGTTTCTGCTGAGCCACAACAGGAACTCCTAATAGTGAAACAATTTTAAACGTTGAAGATTATTATACAACATGTCCATTTTTACCACACAAATTAGATACTTACCAGTCTTTTTCAACTGGGTTCCTCATTTTAACCACTGAACAAAGAAAATTACTGAATATTTTCTCAATTTCCCCAAGGAAACTGTACACCCTAGATGCTCAGAAAAAAAGTTAATTTATTACCAACAATGAAGAATGCCTTAAAGAAATGTGTCTCACAAAGTGTGGTTTCCTCAACCAGAAGCATCATCACCTGGGAACTTGTAAGAAATGAAAACTCTTGGCTTCATCCTTTATCTACTGAATCAGATACTCTAGAGTGGTTTAAGAGTTATTCCAAGAGTTATTCCAATTAATGTTTGAGAAATACTGCTTTAGTGCATTACAGCTTAAGCTAATTGAAAAAGGCTGTTCTAAGCCAATAAAATAGATACTACATAGGTCTACATTTTACTTATTAGAAAAAAATTATACCAGAAATGGCTCTTTATATAAAATGCTATCAGAACTGTCATTTAGTACAACCACTATGGGAAACAGAATGGAGGTACCTTAGAAATCTATACATAGAACTACCATATGACCCAGCAATCCCACTCTTGGGCATATATCCTGACAAAACTTTCCTTGAAAAAGACACCTGCACACGTATGTTCATTGCAGCACTATTCACAATAGCCAAGACATGGAAACAACCCAAATGTCCATCAACAGATGACTGGATTAGGAAGATGTGGTATATAAACACAATGGAATACTACTCAGCCATAAAAAAAGAATAAAATAATGTCATTTGCAGCAACATGGATGGAATTAGAGACCCTCATACTGAGTGAAGTAAGTCAGAAGGAGAAAGACAAATATCATATGATATCACTAATATCTTCAATCTAATATACTGCACAAATGAACCTTTATGCAGGAAAGAAAATCAAGGACTTGGAGAAGACTTGTGGTTGCCAAAAGGAGTGGGATGGTAGGGGAGTCTGGGGTTAATAGTTGTAGATTGTTGCCTCTGGGCTGGAAAAGCAAGGAAATCCTACTGTATAGCACTGGGAACTATGTCTAACCACTTGTGATGACTCCATATATGTATGTGTAACCCTGTCACCATGCTGTGCAGCTGGGTATAATGGAAAAAAATAAAATTAAAAAAAATTGTCATTTATACTAAACTCCACAAAATGCATACTAATCTATAATGAAAGGAGACCAGTACTTGCTGAGAAATGGAGGAGCAGGAAGTGTAGGAAGGAGTAATTACAAAAGGACACTAGGAAACCTTCGGGTGTGATGGTTATGTTTGCTATTTTGATCGTATGATGGTTTCATGGATGTACAGACTATCAAATTGTGCATTTTTAATATGTGATGTTTATGATCAATTACACCTCAAAGCATTTTAAAAAGTTGTGTTCTGAGAGTTCCCTGGTGGCCTAGTGGTTTAAAGATCCGGCAATGTCAATGCTATGGCTCAGGTTTGATCCCTGGCACAGGAACTTCTGCATGCTGCAGGCAAGGCTAAATAAATAAATAAAGGTGTGTTCCAAAAAAAGCTATCAGGGATGATCCCATGTGGCACAGTGGGTTAAGGACCCAGCACTGCTCCAACTGTGGCTTAGGTTCTGGTCAAAAAACTTCCACATGATGTAGGTACAACCCAAGAATAAAAAAAATAAATTTAAAAAATCCACTAGCATAAAAACTTTTACTGATCAATTTATCCTTTAGAGAAGCTACAGATATAGGAAAACTTTGGTTATGACGCTTTTTTTGGCCATTCCTACAGCATGCAGAAGTTCCCAGGCCAGGTATCAAACATAAGTCACAGCTGGGAGTTCCCGTTGTGGCTCAGCGGGTTATGAACTTGACTAGTATCCATGTGGATGCAGGTTCGATCCCTGGTTTCACTCATTAGGTTAAGTTTCTATCCCACCGTTGCTATGGCTGTGGCCTCAGCTGCAACTCTGATTTGACCCCTAGCCTGGGAACTTCCATATGCCACAGGTGTGGCCTTAAAAAGGGAAAAAAAAAGTCACAGCAGTGACAAAGCCAAATCCTTAACCACTAGGCCACCAGGGAATTCCAAGACTCAAACTTTATGGTTTTACGTAATGGCAACCCCCCCCACACACTCCCCACCCCGCACTGGGCCTGTGGCAAGTTCCAAGCCAGGGGTCGAGCCACAGCCATTGTAGAAGCAACACCAAGTAGCTATGTTGTGAGCCACATGGCAAGTCCTGTAATGGAAATTTCTAATTCTAAAATAGAGCTGAGAAAACAAATTATTTTTCTGGACTGAAGTTCTAAATTTTCTAAGAGCCTGGACAAGTAATTTTCAATGAACAGCTGTAACATCTTTATTTTTTATGTAGTTACTTTTTGGTCTTTTTAGGGCCGCACCCACTGCACATGGAGGTTCCCAGGCTTGGGTCAAACTGGAGCTGTAGCTGCTGGCCTACACCACAGCCACAGCAACGCCAGATCGGAGGCGCATCTGTGACTTACACCACAGCTCACAGCAACACTGGATCCTTAACCCACTGAGCGAGGCCAGGGATTGAACCTGCATCCTCATGGATACTAGTCAGATTCGTTTCCGCTGAGCTACAATGGGAACTCCAGTTGTAACATCTTTAGAATGGACACTATTCTTTTTAGATAGTAGTCAAAGCAGAATATTTCAAATTTAGTCCTTGTTTATTTTATCCTGCCATTACCAATATAACAAAGGTGAAATCTTTCTTACTTAGAAGTACACTACTCTAATTGCATTTTATATTTGGGTATTCTTAAAGAGAATGTTAACGGCATAGGCACATTAAGAACGGCCCAAATATATAAGTCTGAGCTGACTTATACTAGTCAAAAAAGGACAAAATGCAAAATATCGAAGAAATAGAGTATACAAAGTTAAGCTGGATATTCTAATATCCTAATGGACTTAAGCACCCTAATTAAGAAATCTATAACAACACTTTAAACAAAACTTTAAGCTATATAAATTTTTACTAATACAATGATTGTATTAAAATTATCTAAATTTTGAAGAAAAATCTTCATTCAAAGGTTGTATTTCATACTAAAACAATGATTAAACTCACAATAATTAATTAGCAATAAAAACATGAAAGCATGCAAAATAAAAGCCATCAAATCTTAAAAATCTCAGCAAAACCTTAATAACATTACACATGTAGCTTTATATATTTATATCTCAATAAGGCAAGGCAGTAAGCATTTTTTTTTATTTTTGTTTTTCCTTTTTTGGCTAAACAAAGAGCATATGGAATCATATGCCACACATATGCCACAGCTGCGGCAACTGCTATGCTGGGCCAGGGATTGAACCAGCAACACCAAAGACACAAACTGGATCATTAACTCTCTGCATCACAGTGAGCATTCCAAGTAACTATTTTTCTTTAAAACTTAATGAGTTATCAGAGTTCCTGTCGTGGCTTAGCAAAAATGAATCCAACTAGGAACCATAAGGTTGTGGGTTCGATCCCTGGCCTCGCTCAGTGGGTTAAGGATCTGGCGTTGACGTAAGCTGTGGTGTAGGTCGCAGACGTGGCTTGGATTCCGCGTTACTATGGCTGTGGCATAGGCCGGAAGCTACAGCTCTGGGACCCCTAGCCTGGAAAACTCCATATGCTGCAGGTGTGGCTCTAAAATGACAAAAGACAAAAATAAATAAATAAATAAACTTCAAATGGCTTTTAAAGACTTAAACATAAGACATGACACCATAAAACTTCTAGAAGAGCACACAGGCAAAACATTTTCTGACATAAATTGTACCAATGTCTTCTTAGATCAGTCTCCCAAGGCAATAGAAATAAAAGCAAAAATAAACAAATGGGACCTACTTAAACTTAAACTTTTGCACAGCAAACAAAAAACAAAATGAAAAGACAACTGAAAGAATGGCAGAAAATAATTGCAAATACTGCAAGTGACAAGAGCTTAATCTCCAAAATATATAAACAGCTCATACAATTCAATAACAGAAAAAACAGAGGAGTTCCTACTGTGGCTCAGTGGAAACGAACCTGACTAGTATCCATGAGGTTGCGGGTTCGATCCCTGACCTTGCTCAGTGGGTTAAGGATTTGGTGGTGTTGTGAGCTGTGGTGCAGGCTGCAGATGCGGCTGGATCCAGGGTTGCTGTGGCTATGGCGTGAGCCAGCAGCTATAGCTCTAATTCAACCCCTAGCCTGGGAATTTCCATATGTACATATGCATGGGTGCAGCCCTAGAAAGTTCTCACCTCCAAAAAAAAAACACAAAACCCAACAAACAAAAAAACACAAAAACAAAAAAAAAAAGGAAATAACCCAATCAGTAAATGGGCAGAAGACCTGAACAGATATTTCTCCAAAGAAGACACATACAGGTGGCCAAAACACACATGAAAAGATGCTTATCACTGCTAATTATTAGAGAAATGTTAATCAAAACTTCAATGAGATAGCACCTTACATTGGACAGAATGGCCATCATTAATAAGTCTATAAAATAAGAGAGTTCCCGTTGTGGCTCAGCAGAAATCAACCAAACTAGTATCCATGAGGATGTGGGTTCAATCCATGGCTCTGCTCAGTGGATTAAGAATCCAGTGTTGTCATAAGCTGGGGTGTATGTAACAGAGGCGGCTTGGATCCTACACCACTGTGGCCTAGGACCTTAGCCTGGGAACCTCCATATGCTTCAGGTGCCACCTGAGAGACAGAGAGAGGAAAAAAAAAAGTCTACAAAATAACAAATGCTAGAGACGGTGTGGAGAAAAGGGAACCCTCCTACACTGTTGGTAGGAATATAAATTAGTACAGTCACCATGGAAAACAGTACGGAAATTCCTCAAAAAACTAAAAATACAACTACCATATGATGCAGCAATCCCACTGCTGGGCATATACCCAGACAAAACTATAACTCAAAAAGGCACATGCAGGAGTTCCCATTGTGGCTCAGCAGGTTAGGAATGTAACTAGCATCCATGAGGATGTGGGTTCAATTCCTGGTCTTGCTCAGTGGGCTAAGGATGCAGCACTGCCATGAGCTACGGTGTAGGTCGCAGACGCAGTGGCTCAGATCTGGCATTGCTATGGCTGTGGTACAGACCAGCAGTTGCAGCTCCAATTTGACCCCTAGCCTGGGAACTTCCATGTGTTGCAGTTGTGGCCCTAAAAAGAAAAAGACACATGCACCCCTATTTCACAGCAGCACTGTTTATAACAGCCAAGACATGGATACGACCTAAATGTCCACTGATAGATGAATGGATAAAGAAGATGTGATATATATGGAATATTGCTTAGACATTAAAAAGAATAAAATAATACCATTTGTATTACTGGACCGAGAGATTATCATTCTAAGCAAAGTAAGTCAGAAAGACAAATACCACTTGATGTCACTAATATCTGGAATCTAAACTATAATATGAATCAAGGTGCCTCGTTAGTGCAGAAGGTAGAATGCCAGTCTCATAAAATATGATACAAATCAACATATCTATAAAATTAAAAACAGACTCAAAGTATAGAAACAGACTTCTGGTTGCAGAGCTAGGGGGTGTAGGAAGAGGAAAGATTAGGAGTCTGGAAAAAGCAGAGGCAAACTATTATATACATGATGTATAACAAACACACGGAACTATATTTAATATCCTGTGATAAACAGTAATGACAAAGAATATGGGAGTTCCTGCTGTGGTGCAGTGGGTTAAGAATCAACTGCAGCAATGCAAGTTGTTGTGGAGGTGCATGTTTGATCCCAGGCCTGGGGGGTGGGTTAAAGGATTTGGTGTAGCTACAGCATAGGTGGCAGCTGTGGATTGGACTCAATCACTAGCTTGGGAACTGCCATATGCCACAGGTGAGGCCATTTAAAAAAATACATATATATATGAAAAAGAATATGTATGTGTAATGAGTCACTTCGCTATACAGCTGAAATTAACACAATACTGTAAATCACCTATACCTCAAAAAAAATTTTTTTTTTTTGATTTTTAGGACTGCACCTGTGGCATATGGAGGTTCCCAGGCTAGGGGTTGAATTGAGCTACAGCTGCTGGCCTACGCCACAGCCACAGCAATGCCAGATCCGAGCCACATCTGTGACCTACACCACAGCTCACGGCAACGCTGGATCGTCAACCCACTGAGCAAGGCCAGGGATCGAACCCACAACCTCATGGTTCCTAGTCGGATTCGTTAACCGCTGCGCCATGACGGGAACTCCCCCAAAAAAAATTTAAATAAAGAAACAGTTAAGATGGTAAATTTCATGTCATGTATTTTAAATTAAATATTTTTAAATTATTTATTTATTTAGCTTGTTTTTAGGGCCGAACATATGGAAATTCCCAGAATAAGGGTTGAATAGGTGTTGCAGCCGGCGACCTATGCCATAGCCACAGCAATTCCACATCTGAGCAGCGTCTGTAACCTATGCCACAACTCACGGCAAAGTAGGGTCCTTTAACCCACTGATCAGGGCCAGGGACCAACACCACATCCTTATGGATACGGGTCAGGTTCGTTACTACTGAGCCACAATGGAAACTCTTCTATTTTTCTTTTCACAAAGTACTGAATACATTCATACTACATTAAGATGTTTAGCTTAAATGTGTAAAATTAGCATAAATCTGTTAAAAACAAATCCAAACAAGAGTATGAAATTTCAAAATGTTAGCTAATTTTAATCAATGGATGATATGAGTATCTCATAAATCTAGCTTCAGTAAATTAATTCTGCAGGATCTCAAAATCACTAAGTACAGTTAATATGGCTAAATAAATATTCATCCACTTGGACTAGGTGGGGCCTTTAATATGCTGAATGAGCATGTGCATTGTTTGTATTGTTGAGTAATTTTTCTGTTAAGGATATTCCAGAAGACCATCAATAAATAATTCAGTATTTATTCAAAACACTGAATGCAACTTAAAGAGAATGGCAACTTTCTGTTATAATTCCTTGACCAAAGTATAATAAGCAGAGTAAAATGCTATACAGATAGTTCAGTTTTTATCTATGTATACATCCATGGTAACTAGTACTTAGATCAAAACAGAGAGTATTTCCAGCACTCAAAAAACCTCACTTATTTACAACCCTTGCCTACCCCCACCACTGTCCTAGTTCTATCACCAAAACCTAGTTTTGATTCATCTTAGATTTCATAAAATGAACTCATATAATATATACTCCTTTGTGTCTGGATTTTGTCACTCAACATGTCTATGAGAATCATCCATGCTGTCTGTATTAACACGCTTTTGTTTTGCCGGCTAAGTAGTGTTCCAGTATATGATTATACCATCATATATCCATTCTCTTGTTGGCAGACGTGTGGGTTATTTGCAGTTTGAATAAATCTGCTATGAATATTCTTGTACAAGAGTTTTTGTAGACATAAGCACTCATTTCTCTTGGATATATACCAAGGAGTGTAAGTGCTAGGTCTCATCGTAGGTATATATATACTTAGCTTTGTTAGGTATTGCTTTGAGTGGCTGAACCATACTCCCACCAGCAATGAATAAGAACCATTCCAAGTGTACAGTGGTATCTAATTCTGAATTTAATTTGCATTTCCCTGATGACTAATGATGCTGAGCACAGCTTATCAACCATCTAGATATTCTCTTAGTGCCTGTTCCTGTCTTCTGGGAGTGTAACTTTTACGTGCCAAAATTTTCTTCCCAGGTAGACACCTTTAGTCATAAGTGTCGGTAGAAAAACATCAGAAAATGGTTTAAACACAGGGTAAGTTAAGAAGTTGAGATATAAACTATACTATGGTATGCTTTTTTTTTTTTCCTTGAGTACAACCGCAGCATATCGAAGTTCCTTGGCCAGGGATCGAACGAGCACCACCACAGAAGTCCAAGCTGCAGCAGTCACAATGCCAGATACTTAACCCACTAAGCCAACTCTAATCTTCGTCTGATATAAAATTTAAGTTCTCCCTACACACACCATACTCTTTCAACTATTTATAGCAGAAAATGGTAGTACTGCTGGCATAACTCTGAGCAAAAAGGGAAGACGGTGGAAAATTTTAGTCTGGAGTTTTGTTTTCAAAGGAGCAGAGGTTTCATTTTGGCTGCTGAGAATAGCCTGAGACAAGTCAGAAGCGGAAGGACAGGCTGCTGTAGCCAACCAAGCAAGAGGTAATGCTACTTAGGACAAGGCACTAGTAGTGAGCTGATGATAAGGTTTTGGAGGTTTCAACAGGATTTGCAGATGAGATATAAGGATACCAGAGCAAGAAGAAACAAGGATCATGATAAGGTTTTGCCTGGACAATTCCAAAGATGTAGCTTCCAAAACTTAGATGGGGAAGAAATAGGTTTGGGGTTGGGGAAACAGCTCAGTTTACAACAGGTTTAAGTTTGAGATATCCATTACATATTCAACTATAGATGTTAAACAGGCAGCAGGACATGAATCTGAAGTCCAGGACAAATCTGTGAGTTGCTAGTATACAGATGGTGAAGTTATGAAATCAGATGAGCTCACCAAGGAAGTGGGTAATAGATGGAGAGAAGCAGAGGTCAAGACTTAAGCCTGTGCAAAGCTCCAGGAGATGCGGGAGAAACTAGTTGAGAAGTCTGGGAGTGGGAAAAGAAAAGGGATAACAGAACACCTGTACTAGAAACCAAGTGAAAAAGCCACATGTCTTTAATACTGCAAATATTCATTAGTATAACTGAAGGTAGATCTAACATGGGGTCTTTGAAATGACTTTATAAAATACAGAAATTCAATAAAATGCAAAAAGTCACAAATCAAAAGACTGACAGGGAGTTCCCGCCGTGGCGCAATGGTTAACGAATCCGACTAGGAACCATGAAGTTGCGGGTTCGATCCCTGGCCTTGCTCAGTGGGTTAACGATCCGGGCGTTGCCGTGAGCTGTGGGGTAGGTCGCAGACAAGGCTTGGATCCCGCATTGCTGTGGCTGTGGTGTAGGCCAGCAGCTGCAGCTCTGATTCAACCCTAGCCTGGCAATCTCCCTATACCACAAGTGTGGTCCTAAAAAGCGAAAGAAAAGAAAAGAAAAGAAAAGAAAAGAAAAGAAAAGAAAAGAAAGAAATTTGATCCCAAGAGATGATCTACTGAGGGAGAGACTTTACTCAGATGTGCTATTAGAATGGAAAAACAAAATCAAACCAAACCAACAAACTCCTATCTGTTTATTCAGTTACTAAATAAACCAAATGACCCACACACTAAATGTTGTCATTCCTGTTTCACCTTGTTCAGGTTCCAGTCTTTCCTTAACAAATCAAACTCATAACCTATTACTGTTTTCTTCCACTCCAATGTCTTTTTTCTTTTTTGCTTTTTAGGGGTGCACCTGCAGCATATGGAAGTTCCCAGGCCTGGGGTCAAACTGGAGCTGAAGCTGTCAGCCTACACCACAGCCACAGCAACATGGGATCCAAGCTGCGTCTGCAACCTACACCGCTGCTCATGGCAAGGCCAGATCCTTTACCCACAGAGCAAGGCCAGGGATTGAACTTGAATCCTCATGGATACTAGTCAGGTTCATTACCACTGAACCACAGTGGGAACTCCCACTCCAAGGTCTTTTTATATCTCATCTTAGTTTTTCAATCAATATTGTGAGAACATGCCAGGCTCTAATCTAAGAGAAATACATAAAATAACTCATTTAATCTTTTCAACAGCTCTAAAAAATAGCTTAACTTCATTTTTTCAGATGAGGAAACTAAGGCACAAAGACCAGGTAATCTACTTAAGACCATACATGTGAGTAAGTGGCAGAGCCATTTTAACCTAATGGCAACAGAATTATAAACTCTTAAAAAAATAATTATGCTAAGATAAAAGCAGACAAAACATGGGAAAGCACTATAAAGCACTGTGCAAAGATACCACCTACAAAAGTACTCCCCCTCCAGAGTTCTCGTCGTGGCTCAGTGGTTAACGAACCCGACTAGGAATCATGAGGTTGCGGGTTCGATCCCTGGCCTTGCTCAGCGGGTTTAAGGGTCCGGCGTTGCTGTGAGCTGTGGTGTAGGTTGCAGACGCGGCTAGGATCCCGCGTTGCTGTGGCTGTGGCGAAGGCCGGCAGCTACAGCTCCTGTTAGACCCCTAGCCTGGGAACCTCCATATGCCGCGGGTACAGCCATAGATAAAGCAAAAAGACAAAAAAAAAAAAGTACTCCCCCTCCCATGCCCATGGCACGTGGAGGTTCCCAGACGGGGCCCTGAACCCACACCACAGCAGCAACCTGAGCTGCTGGAGTGAAAATGCTGGGTCCTTAATCCACCCACCACAAGGGAACTCCAAAAGTACTCCTTAGAACCTTAACTGTGTCCAATTAACACATTTTTTTTTTGGCTGCACCTGCAACATGTGGAATCTCTAGGGCCAAGAATTGAACCCCTGCCACAGCAGTGACCCTCACCACGGCAGTGACAGCACTGAATCCTAAACTCACTGAGGCACAGTAAACTTTTCAATTACCACAACTTTTAACATTTCACTGCCTACGTTCTACCCAAGCCAGAGCCGATTACTTCAATACTTGTTTTAGGAGTTCTGTTGTGGCTCAGTGGTTAACGAATCTGACTAGGAACCATGAGGTTGCAGGTTCGATCCCTGGCCTTACTCAGTGGGTTAAGGATCCAGCACTGCCGTGAGCTGTGGTGTAGGTTGCAGATGCGGCTTGGATCTGGCATGGCTGTGGCTGCAGCTCTAGCCTGGGAACCTCCATATGCCGCGAGTGTGGCCCTAGAAATGGCAAAACAATTAAAAAAAAAAAAAAAAAAGCTTGTTTTGGTCTGTCACAAATATCTTTCTGAGAGAGCAGAAAATCAAATCTACCAAAAAAACAAATGAAATCCAAGACTTCTTGAGATGTAAAACTAGCATCTGGCATTACTTAATAGTTAATTATTTAAATATAGATTCCAATTTTGGAGTTCCCACTGTGGAACAGTGGGTTAAGAATCCAACTGCAGTGGCTTGGGTCACTGTGAAGGTGTGGGTTCGATTCCCAGCCTAGCACAGTGGATTAAAGGATCTGGAGTTGCTGCAGCTGTGGCATAGGTTGCAGCTATGGCTTGAATTCAGTACCCAGCCTAGGAAGTCCATGTGCCCAGGTGCAGCCATTTAAAAAAAACAAAAACAAAACCCAAAAAAACACTAGGAGTTCTAGTTGTGGCTCAGCAGTAACGAACCCAACTTGAATCCATGAGAATACAGGTTCAATCCATGGCTCTGCTCAGTGGGTTAAAGGATCTGGCATTGCTGCAAGCTGCAGTGTAGGCTCAGATCTGGTGTGGCTGTGGCTGTAGCTCCTATTCGACCCCTAGCCTGGGAACTTCTATATGCTACAGGTACAGCCAAGAAAAGAGAAGTAAAGGAAAAAAAAAAGCCCAGACTCCAGTTTCAATTATATTTTCTCTTATGTATTTAAGAGACTTCATTGTTTAAAAATTTTGCCCAAATATAAGAAAGTATAATGTATGCTTATGTTTTGAGACAAGTACACATTTAACACTCTAAATAGTCTTGGAATTCATATGAGAGAAGAGAGAAAGTGAATTCAAAAGCTCTTACCATTGATCTTTCAGGATATCCAAACAAATAGCCCCTGTGACAGAACTAATATTAGGATGCCATATTTTTGTGATAAACCGGACCTAGAATAGAAAGCACACTTAAGTTTTTAAGTAACAGAAATAAAGATATATAGTTTATGCAGAACTACAAGAAAATGAAAACCTTGGGTTAATAAAAAAGGCTATACTTACATCATTGAGTAGAAGACAAGCATCCAGTAAACAGAATGCTGTCAAAGACATACACTCTCTTTTTATTATTTTTAAAAATAAATGCTCTGTCTTTAAAGAAACCCAATAATTACTAGATGTTTACAAGTTACCTAGCATGTTAGATGCTATGAGAAATTTAACATGGACTAAAATCCATGTAAAGTAGTATAAAAAATTAAAATACAATTTTTTTAGTGTGAAGAAAGGTAGAGAACTAAGTTTGAAGGCAAATGTAAGCAAAATCAGTACATGCAGTAAGTGATTGTAAGGTTGGTCCCAATTTTTCTGTAGCATTTTTGTCTTAAATACTTAAAAATAAAATCAACGAATATTTAAAGACCTACTACTATCTGCCAGGCAATGAGGCTCAGAATTTAAGAAATTTACCCAACATCAAATAAGTAGTTAGAAACAGAACAAATTACAAACTCATACAATGTTTCAGATTCTGAGGGTCTAATTACCTATTTGTCTTATCATGAAAGAATAAGAAATCAACAAAGTGAAAATGCTAACTCTATCAGATCACCTTGAAATGAAATCTAGTTCATAAGCTCTTATTTATGAGCTTTTGGAGGAGAAAGAGGAGGATGATGATATCTGACAAACATGACAGTCCTCTAAGTTAAAATTCTTTTAACACTTAATAGATTAATTACTATGAGTCAAACTATGTTTCAAGTACCTTATGTGCTTCAAAACTAAGCTACTTATGGAAAGAAGATAAAAGATTTGCTTGCACTTCTTATGATTTGTCCATACTACCTGCCTCTAGTTCCTCACATAGTCACTAACTTAAATGCCATCTGAAAAAGCACTTTTAAGTCACCAATGGCTTCAAAACACCTGAAACTAATGGAGACTGTACTTAATCAATTCTTAGAATAACTTTATTGCTTTCAGTGCTATCTACTTCTTTCCATCTACAGAATACCATATCTTTAAAGGAGATAATCATTCTTTACCTGGCTTACTGAACAGCTGACTGGCTTTACTGCTGTCAGTTTTGCTCCCTTCCATTCATTCCCCACACTGAAACCAAAGAGAGCCCTTTAAAACCAACCTGATTCGGGTCACTATTCTACTTAAGGCCCTTAATTGAATTCTCATTCCCTTTGCGTAACCCACTCTTAAACTATCCCTAGACTACCTCTCAAATTTCACTTCCACCCCACATTCTGCGCATTCCGTGCAAACGGTCAACAGGTCATATATATGTCATATGTATACATATATACATGTCAAACCTGAGTCGCAGTTGCAACTTGTGCCACAGCTACGGCAACACTGGATCTTTAACCCACTGAGCCACACAGGAACTTAGAGCAAGTCTTTTTTTTTTTGCTTTTTAGGGTCACACCGGCAGCATATGGAGTTTCTCAGGCTAGGGGTCCAATTAATTGGAGCTACAGCTACTGGCCACAACCACAGCAACGCAGGATCCAAGCCGTATCCGCGACCTACACCACAGCTCACAGCAATGCTGGATCCTTAACCCACCGAGAGGGGCCAGGTATCAAACCCGCAACCTCATGGTTCCTAATTGGATTCGTTTCCACTGCACCACAACAGGAACTCCTAGAGCAAGTCCTTTAAAAAAAAAAATTTTTTTTTTTTTTTTGCCTCAGGGCCTTCATACATTTCTTCTTTCAATAACACATCTCAATACCTCTTATCCTGGACAACTCCCACATATTCTTCAAGTTTCAGCTTCTATAATCACTTCTTCCTGGGCTGTTCCCATAGTACCCTGTACTTTGTAAAGGTACTGACCACAATTCTATTATCTCTTCCTTATTTGCCTGGTCTTTCCTAAAAAACATGGTTGTCTCTCTTGCTTACGAGAGCATTCCAAGTACTTCAAGTGCCTCACACTGAATGAATATACAGCTAACACTATGACAAACTTGGTATCATAGGGCTAAACAGTATTCTCAAATACAGTGCAAAAAAATAAAAGAAAGGCATACAGGGCTTATGTACAACAAACTTTCTGTTATAACAGATATAACTACAATAGCCACATCTTACTTTTTACCATTCATCGACTTCAAAGTTTTATAAAGTACAAAATAACTGTATGCCATAATTTCAATAACTCAAGGACATCATAGCATTCTGACTTTAAAAAAAAGCTGGTTCAATATTTTCAACAAGATTGGCAAACGGAATTCTAAATTACTACTCAAGATATCAGAAGGTTTACAGTTTAAGCAAATGATCTAAGAATGTATGAACTGTACCTTGCTCTTTAAAAAAAAAAATAAACTTCCATAAATTGTTCTCTGTAGACTCTACACGAAAACAAATATGCATATATATAGGACCAAGGAAATTACTAATTTCCTGGTTTGTACTATAATCTACTGTTAGGAATAAAAAGTGATGAATCTGCAGATAATCTAAAAAAATAATTTTCAATGGGATACTTCATTATTCACCAGTACAGATATAAGCAACTGTCTTATAAATAGTTCTCTGGGTGCTCTTCCACTCTCTATCTCCTATTTCTTCTTTGTTATTCTTTACTATCAACGAGCTCCTTCCTTAGATTATTCTGGTCTTTCTCAACCCTTAATCTTAGTACCCAAATGTATCCCATCATTCCATGCTCAATTTATATCCACTATATTTGTCACTTTCTCTCAGAGTGCTACCTACCACTCCTGACCTATAGCAACAAAAATGTAGAATCAAAAGAACTTGGAAGGAATGAAGTATGAAAGTAAATAACAATACAAAGACATTTATTATGATCCACTTGAGTCATATTTGACCCTAATTAAAAAACAGATATGGGATGGTTTACAGTACTAAAATACTTACATAAAGAACAATTCAAGTTTCCTTATTCTCACAAATGAAACTAATACTAGCACCATCTGGGTACTTGACAACACTCATAAGCTTTGGGGAGCACTCAAAGAATTTAGAAACAAAAAATCTCAACACTACGTACATAGGGTTACCAGACTGAAGTAAAGGAAGTGGACTGTGTTCTTAGTTATCTATATTGGTGCACCATCATCAGTAACCCTATCTCCTCCTTCAGGATGTATCCTTTATTTATGTGATCTTTAGTTCAAACAACATTTCAGCTTCTACTTCATGGCAGAAATGAGCTCTTATTTTCATCAGGAATTTCCAGTCTCAAGCTTGGAACTCAAGAAGTTAAAATATTAAACCAGCTTCAACTAACTTACTCTACAAAAGAAAATGCTATTTTTTTATCTTTTTGCCTTTTCTAGGGTGCTATTTTACTTTAAATATGCATGTGTAGAAGAGATGACTCATTAAAGGTTATGAGCACTGACATTTATACTCAATTTTACATATAAAAATATGTTTATACGTAAAAAGGAAAATTTACAACCTAATCTCCAATACATTAGCTGGACATATCACTGAGCTAGAGTTTTCCTAATTTAATGGGATTTTCATTAATAGAATATATATTACAACTTATTTTTAAAACGACCTTGCTACTGTATAGCTCAGGGAACTATAACCAATCACTTGCGACAAAACATGATGGAAGATAATATAAGAATGTATGTATATGTACAACTGGGTCACTATGTTATATAGCAGAAATTGACAAAACACTATAAATCAACTATAATAAAAAATTTTTTTTAAATAACCCATTATGGAGAGATATTCATATTATGTTAAACAAAGATGACAGAAGGAGGAGTTCCCATTGTGGCTCAACGGAAAGGAACCCGACTACTATTTGTGAGGATGTGGGCTGGATCCCTGGCCTCGCTCAGTGGATTAAGGATCCAGCAATGACAAGAACTGTGGTGTAGGTCACAGACGTGGCTCAGATCTGCCACTGCTGTGGCTGTGGCACAGGCTGGCAGCTGTAACTCCAATTCAACCCCTATCCTGGGAAATTCCGTATATGCCACACCTATGGCCCTAAAAAAAAAGGGGGGGACAGAAGGTGCTAAACAGTACATATGATAGTATCTGTGGAAAAGTTAAGGGATGTGTATATGAATATATATTCTTTAATTATATATATTTGAATATCTGTTGTTTGCACATACCTAAGAGATGTTTAAGGATAGAACAATCTGATAAAAATGACCACCTTCTGAGGAATGGCAATGAAGAGTATGAGAAGAGCCTCGCACTATTTCCTTTAAGTACATCTGTAATATTGGATTTTTTAATTTAAAGCATGTGTTCTTTTCATAATAAAAGAAATGAAAAAGAACAAAAAAAAACCTTGGTTGTATGTATGCACTGAATCAAATTCCTCCTATGCTATATTCAGCTGACTCAAAGATGTATCTTCTCTGTCTAGAAGTAAATCTTCTGCTCTTCAGGTCAATAGTTTATTCCATAATAATAAATAGAAAATATTCTGTGACCATGTTAACATAAATCGATGTAAGTTTTCAATCTTGTGCAATTTTAGCTGCACAGCTGTGAAAAATATAATAGCTAACTTCAATACTTTCACCTAAGGCTTAAAATTAAACTTAAGCCTACTTATTAAACATTTGTAAATATAAACATGCAAGAATTTTACACAATTATTCCTCTTTCTTTCTTTTTGCCATTTTAGGGCTGTACCTGCAGCATGTGGAAGTTCCCAGGCTAAGGGCTGAATTGGAGCTGCAGCTGCTGGCCTATGCCACAGCCATAGCAAAAGGAGACCCAAGCCGCATCTGTGACCTATACCACAGCTTGCAGCACTGTTGGATTTTTAACCCACTGAACAAGGACAGGGATTGAACCTGAATCCATCCTCATGGATACTAGTTGTGTTTTTAACCCTCTTAACCTGCTGAGCCACCACATGAACTCCTCCCTAGTCTTTCCATTATATTTACCAACCAGTAAAAATTCAAATCAATGTAGCTCGAATTTAGAATATATTTATCATTTACCACAAAATTAATTAGTATTTAATCACAAAAACTTTATGCCATAAAATAGGATGAATACCATATATACAAGAATACTAGGAGTTCCCACTGTGGTACAGTGGGTTAAGAATCTGACTGCAGTGCCATGGATTAATGGGAGGCCTGGGTTCAGTCCCTGGCCCAGCACAGTGGACTAAGGATTTGGGGCTGCCACAGCTTCTGCGTAGGTCACAGCTGTCGTTCGAATTCAGTCCTTTGCCTGGGAACTTCATTATACATAGATGTGGCCATTAAAAAAAAAATTCCAACTATAACTAAACGATTGAAGCCAAAGGGAGACAAATTTGGTGGGTTGACTGAAGGAAGATTTTTCTGGATCTTCAAGTTATCTCAATATTGAATAGCTGGAATTAAGACAGCAGTGGCCTGAAGAGCAACATGAGCTAGTAGCAAAAACATCAGACAAACCTCAGTTCTTATGTTTTGAGTCTACTTTTCTCATTTTTCTAAAAAAAGGCAAGAGAAAGAAGGGTTAATAGTGATTTCAAAGATTAAATGAAATAATGCATCAAGTGCCTAAAACAGAGCCAAGACTATGCAATCACTTTGGAGCTATTTATAGACTACAGAAAGGAACAAACATTTTTATTGAGACCATAATCCACCCCCATTTAAAGTATACAACTTATTGGTGTTTAGTATCACAGAGTTGTGCAACCATCACCAAAAGCTAATTTTTGACCATTTCAACACCTCAAAAAGAAACTGTGTAACCATCAACAGTCACACTCCAACTCCTCCAGTCCTAAGCAACCACCAATCTACTTTTTTTCTTCTATGATTTGCCTCTTCTAATGTGTGTGCTTTTATGACTTGCTTTTTCATTTAGCATGATATTTTAAAAGTTCAGTTGTCTTACAGCACATATCAGTACTTTCACTCACTTTTATAACCAAAACCATGATATGGATATAACACATCCAATTTTTTCATTCAGTTATAGAGCACTTCTACTTTCTGGCGATTATAAACAGTGCTGGTATGAACATATGTGTACAAGTTGTTGTATGACTACATGTTTTCTTTTTCTTTTTTTGGCTGTACCTATGACAAACAGAAGTTCCCAGGCCAGGGATGAAAGCTTTGCCACACCAGTGACAATGCCCGATCCTTAACTGCTAGGCCATCAGGGAATTCCTGGACACATATTTTCATTTCTATTAGGTAGATACCTGGAAGTAAAATTGCTATGTTTACCATTTTAACCAAACTATTTTCCAAAGCAGTCCAACACTTTACATTCGCTTCAGCAATGTATGAAAATTTCAAATTACAGAGGAAATTTAGGCATCAATGCTACTGTAATTTACAATGATGTTGCAGAGAGAAGCCAATGGACTACTTCAAGAAGGCTCTCTGAGGAGTTCCCAATGTGGTGCAGTGGTAATGAATCTGACTAGTATCCATGAGGATGCAGGTTCGATCCCTGGCCTTGTCCAGTGTGTTGGAGATTTGGCGTTGCCATGAGCTGTGGTGTAAACCGCATAACCAGCTCGGATCTGGTGTTGCTGTTGCTCTGGTGCAGGCCAGCAGCCGTAGCTCTGATTTGACCCCTAGCCTGGGAACTTCCATATGCCACGGGTGTGGCTCTTAAATGGAAAAAATAAATATAAACAGGAGTTCCCATCGTGGCTCAGTGGCTAACTAATCCGACTAGGAACCATGACGTTGCGGGTTCAATCCCTGGGCTTGCTCGATGGGTTAAGGATCCGGCGTTGCCGTGAGCTGTGGTGTAGGTCGCAGATGTGGCTCGGATCCCGCCTTGCTGTGGCTGTGGCAAAGGCCGGCAGCTATAAGCTCCTGTTAGACCCCTAGCCTGGGAACCTCCATATGCCACGAGTGCGGCCCAAATAAAGCAAAAAGACCAAAAAACAAACAAACAAAATAAATAAATAAATAAGAAGGGCATGTTAGGGTGGTAGTCATGGTTAACGCAAGCTAATACTTACAGTGTGCTTAGTCTATACAGGCACTGTTTTAAGCACTGTATTTCATTAAATGGATACCATCAATTATTCAATACACCACTAGTTAACAGATCTTGAGAGAGAAAAAACTGCAAATTAAGTTATGACATGACACCCACTGAAAGATGTATCTTAATTTCAGAGATGTTAGAAATGTGAAAAAATGTTTCACAGAATTATTAAAATATTGGTTTTTTTATGGACTAACTCCTTTATCATTTTTCTTTGGCTATGTCCAAGGCTTGCAGAAGTTCCTGGGCCAGGGATCAAACCACAGTCACAGAAGTGACAATGCTGGATCCTGAACCTGCTGAGCACCAGGGAACTCCCTAATTCCTTTTCATTTTTTCCATTGCTTAGAAAAAAAAAAGGGTTTTTTTCTTAATTTATTACCTTTTAAATTTTTTCTATTATAGTTGGTTTACAGTGTTCTGTCAATTTTCTACTGCACAGCAAAGTGACCCAGTCATACATACATATATATATACACATTCTTTTTCTCACATTATCCTCCATCATAAGTGGCTAGATATAGTTCCCAGTGCTATATAGCAGGATCTCATTGCTTATACATTCCGTTTTTAACTTTTCTATTAAAGTATATAATTGGTTTACAATGTTGTGCCAAAACTTTAATCTGTATAATATTTGGAGAGGGTGAGTGTCTATCGTGGCTCAGTAGAAATGAATCTGACTAGCATCCATGAGGACGTAGGTTGGATCCCTGGCCTTGCTTCAGTGGATTAGGGAGCCAGCACTGCCGTGAGCTGTGGTGTAGGTCACAGATGTGGCTCAGATCTGGCTGTGGTGTAGACCAACGGCTACAGCTCTGATTCAACCCCTAGCCTGGGAACCTCCATATGCCAAGTGTACAGCCTTAAAAAGGAGAGGAGAGGAGAGGAAGGCAGACAGACAGACAGACAGAATTTCAGGAGAAGTATATAAAATTCTTAGCATAAAGCGAAAGCTGCGACTATCATTATTTAATAGTAAAAATACAGTGGCTGAGAGCAGTCTCTTTTGAGATCTTTTCTTTCTTCCTCTTTATTTCCATTTAAAAAAATTAACCTCAAGTGACTACTACTCATTCTAGTAACAGTGACAACCTCGATTATCCGGTGTAGGGTAACCTGAATGAGGATGAAAATTAAATCACAGTTATAAGATGAGTGCTTAGTAGTGGTCATTTCTAAGTGGCAGCACTGAAAAAACATTTTAAAATACTTCATTACTGGAGTTCCTGTTGTAGCTCAGTGATTAACGGATCTGTCTAGGATCCATGAGGATGCAGGTTCAATCCCTGGCCTTGCTCAGTGGGTTAAGGATCTGGCATTGCTGTGAGCTTAGTGTAGGCTGCAGACGTGGCTCGGATCCTGCTTTGCTATGGCTGTGGCGTAGGGTCCAATTGGACCATTCGCCTGGGAACTTCCATATGCCACAAGGGTGGCCCTAAAAAGGAAAAAATAAAATACTTCATTATGCAAATTTCTACAACAACCACAAACTTGTTTTATAACAGGAGGAAAAAAAAAAATCAACCAGGCTTAAAAGGCAGAAACAACCAGAATGTCTATCAATGGTTAAGGGATAAACAAAATGTGGTGTACATGTACAATGAAATACTATTAAGCCTTAAAAAGGAATGAAATTCTGACCCAAGTTATACTATGAACGGATCTTAGACATTATGCTAGGTACAAAAGGATACCTGAAACAAGCCAGGTACAAAAGGATAAATATCATGATTCCACTTAAATTATGTACCTAAAGTAGTCAAATTCATAGACAGAAAGTATAACAGTGGTTACCAGCATGGGGTAACAAGGAGTTATTGTGTACCAAGGAAGAGGAAAAAATTCTGGAAATGAATGGTGGTGATAGATGCATAACAACATGAATGTGCTTCATGCCACTGAAAATGCACACTTAAGAAAAATGGTTACAATAGTAAATGTTATGTATACTTTACCACAATTTTTAAAAAATTACCCAGACTTATCAAAAAACAGTGTACATAAACACAATAAACAGGCATCTCAAACTGGTAGGTGACTCAACTTCATCCTAGAACTTCCATTACCACGTCTATTTCTTTTTTTTTTTTCAGGGACACACCCAAGGCATATGGAGGTTCCCAGGCGAAGGGTCCAACTGGAGCTGTAGCCACCGGCCTATGCCAGAACCACAGCAACACAGGATCTGAGCCATGTCTGCAGCCTACACCACAGCTCATGGCAACACCAGATCCTAACCCACTGAGCCAGGCCCAGATTGAACCCGTGTCCTCATGGATGCTAGTCGGGTTCATTAACTGCTGAGTCACGAAGGGAACTCCCCATGTCTATTCTTAAATGGGAACAATCATTGGGCTGAATGAATGAATTTGGGTTCGTTTGCTGAATGATTGCTATCACATGCCCAAGAAACACTACACTTTTAGGAACACCAAAAATACAAAGGTGTAATCAACCATATGTCAACAAAATTTGAAAAAAAGAAAAAAAATGTGTATAAGACATGGTCTTTGACCTCAGGAGCATAAAAGCTAATGAAAGATACATATCCCCATATAAGACATTAATTGGTACTATTTCAATTGTGCTGGTACCATATAAAGTATATAAAATGCTTCTGAAAGTACAGGGAAAAACATTTCAACAGGCACAGCCTGATGAAGAAAGTGATACTTTAAACTCCAAAAGAACACTAGAAGTTTAAATGAATATGACAATGATTTAAGTGAAAATGACAGGAAAGTGTGAGAGAACAAGCATTAAATACAAATAGCAAATAATCCAAGCTGGAAAATGAGACCCGTGTTGTGAATGAGAGTGGCAGATTAGGATGGAAAAGACTGGGATCAAATTATAGGAGCTTTTCAATGTCCAGCTAAGGAGTTTAGACCATTAACAAGTAAGGAAACATGATCAACACTGCTCTTTAGGAAGATTTACAGAACAGCACTTCAAAGAACAAATAAAAGTGGCAAAGATAAAAGGGTGATTAAATAATAAGCAAAATAGGATAAGTAACAAAGCTAAACGACTAAACTAAAATGGTGATGACAGCAAAAGTAAAAACATAAAGGAAGCTGTTCAATCAAAAAATAAGTTTAGGTTAGTTCCCTTTGTTATACACAATCCTAGGCTATTCTGTTTCCTGTTTTAACATTCATCACAGTTGCAATGATTTGATCATTACTTTTTTTTTTCCTGGAGAAAATGAGCTCCATGAAAGAGAGGACAGACTAAGTCTTATTTATTGCTACACTGGCACTAAGTACTCAAATAACTGTTGGATGAATTCAGAATACACTCTTCCCTAAAAAATACACTTCTTTGAGACAAATAAGAACTTGTATAAAGATTCTCTAAATTTGGGAACACTGCATGTTTTTCCAGATCTAAAATTTAAGTCACTGTCAGATATACATCCTACTCCTGTCTAGAGCCATTACTAACTGCCTCTCAGTAAGCTTGTGTCTCATTCTAATTCTAGAAGCAAGCCATCTGTCACTACCTGAAATCTTGTCCACACTAAATTTGCACAATTAGCAACTTGAAAATCTATAATTTTAATAAGCACAAAATATATATACTAATTAATGAACCAAGAAATATATTTTAGAAGTTCATGCAAAAAAATAGGCTTACAATACCTTAGGGGGATTAAATGGATATGTTTCTGGTATTTTAATCTCTAGTTGATATCTTCCTCCTAAAAAATGAAAACAGAAAGTTTACAATGCTGATCGTCTCAAATATATAAAGCCCAACACAGTGACAGAACTTTTTAAAATGTACCATTCTACAGTCACTTAAAACAGATTTTATAGTTGAAACCCAAAAAGGAAACGAATAAAAGCACTAGTTTTTAATGTAAAGGTCATACAGAATACCCATTTTATACAACTGATATTAGTTTGTCAGTGAATAATCCGGCTACAGATGGATGAATACATTAAATCCAAAGACAACCCAATGCCAAAGACTTTACTTAAATAATTATGTAGCACAGGTTCCATTTCCTTTTACTTCCTTTAGTCCAAACTGGTAAGAATTGCTAAAAAACAGAAAAACATAAAGAAAAAAAGGCAGAGAGGTATAAAGGCATAGCTGGTACAGAGGAAAAGGATATAGATTATGCTATAAACTGATAAAATCTACTTCTAGCCAGTACTCTCAAATGCAAAACTGTCCGAAACTTTTAATTTGTGCTCCAAATAAAGTGCCAACACTTCTTGTTAAAATTTTAAAAATAAAATTGAACAGTAAGACAAGAGACAGGCATAAAGAAAAAAGCCTAGTTTCTTCCTCTAAATAGGCACGCAAAATGTAAAACTTTATGAAAAGATTGTTTTAATCAGTAATATATAAACAGAAAGCAACATTCTATTTGGTTAGAAGTTATCTTGAGCAACTAGCAGCTAAATAGGTATCAAAGCGCCCTGGTGACCTAATGCTAAAAGATTCAGTGTTGTCAGTGCTCTGGCTCCAGTTTGAACCCTGGCCTGGGAAATTCTGCATGCTGCAGGCACAGCCAAAAAAGAAAAAAAAAAATATCTAGCTTCTTGCAAATGGGATATTCAAGAGGAAGGATAACTGCCTCTCAGGAAACTGATGGGGGAGTCTTACATTGGATGACAGACTGGATTTGAATGCCAACTCTACAGAACTTTCCAATTCTAAGATTTTATGATCCATTAACAGAGCATTCACTATTCCAAAATAGAACAAATAAAATTGTACTAGTAAAATATTAACATATGAAATCATGGCTGGGACTTGCTTCAAAATAATCAAGAGATAAATCTTATCAAAGATTGGCCATGAATTAATAGCTATTAAAACTGGTTGGAGTTCCCGTTGTGGAGCAGCAGTTAACGAATCCGACTAGGAACCATGAGGTTGCGAATTCGATCCCGGGCCTTGCTCAGTGGGTTAATGATACAGCATCGCCGTGAGCCGTGGTGTGGGTTGCAGACGTGGCTCGGATCTGGTGTTGCTGTGGTTGTGGCATAGGCGGCAGCTGAGGCTCCGATTCGACCCCTAGCCTGGGAACCTCCATATGCTGTGGATGCGGCCCTAAAAAAAAGCAAAAAAAAAAACCCCAAAAACAACAACAACAAAAAAAATGGCTGATGTGAGTTCTTATTGTGGCTCAGTGGCAATGAACCCGACCAGTAACCATGAGGATGCATGTGGGTTCACTTCCTGGCCTCGCCCAGCAGGTTAAGGATCTGGAGTTGCCATGAGCTGTGGTGTAGGTCACAAAGGTGGCTCAGATCCTGCGCTGCTATGGTGTAGGCCAGCGGCTGCAGCTCCAATTTGACCCCTAGCCTGGGAACTTCCAGAGGCTGCACATTTGGCCCCAAAAAGCAAAAATTAAAAAAAAAAAAAAAAAAACACTGGCTGATGAGTACATGGAGTTTTTATTATACTACCCGCCTTCTGCAAATATCTGAAATTTTCCACCATAAAAAATAAAAAACAAAAACAGTAACTATGCACTTGGAGCACTATTAACTCAAAATCCCATACACTCAATATGTGGATCTGGGAAAAAACAAACGAGTAATTCACTGGTTCCACTTTCTTCAAGCCCTTTTGGTTCCAATTCCTCTTTTCTTGCTTATTCTTTTTAATAGAATTCCACACTTGTACTGACTGATGTACAAGCTGAACTAAAGACCTGACACACATCCCACATAGCAGCAGTGAAACAGAAAGGAAATTGTCAAAACAAAAGGAACAAAAAATGACAGGTAAGAGAAGATTATCTGAGGAAATTTTTGTGTATAGAGATGTTTATGTTTAGAGTTATAAATACTAGCTTCAAATATAGGTATAACAAACTTATCCTGAGTAATATGTAGATTTTTCTTCCTTCCTATGAATCTTCCTTTTTAAATTAAATTCCAGATTACTATCTCTATAACCTTCATACAAAGTTTTTCTTTCTTCAATGTCTAAAACAATCTCTTAGGAGCAGTGTGAGAGCTCAGAAATATTATATAAATAATACTGGATCCTAGAGTCTCTCAAATCCTTCTATTCCATATACTATTAGTATGCTCTGTCTTGCATTATCTGACAATTTTCAATACATAATCACTGGAGCATTAACCACAGCATTATTTGACATACATCAGAGCAACACAATTAAGGGAGTTGTAAAGATAACTACATTCTCCTTATCCTAATAGCTTTCACTATACAAAATGTACTTCTTGGAGTTCCCGCTGCAGTGCAACAGAATTGGTCGTGTCTCTGCAGTGCCAGGACTCAGGCTGGATCCTCAGTCCAACATAACGTTTTTTATTTTTGCAGCATAATGGGTTAAAGTACCTGGTGTTGCCACAGCTGCGGCTCAATTCTGATCCCTGGCCTGGGAACTCCATATGCCATGGGGTGGACAAAATCGGGGGGAAAAAAATTTACTTCTTGAAGAACAGCTTTTAATATCAAACATTCATAATCCTTAATCAAAGAGAAGATAGCAAAAGGATGAGATTTTTTTTTTAATATCAATGATTCCATAAATTTAAAACAACTCTTAGGTAGAAAGGCTTCTTTGCCACTGAGCCATCTTTAAGGCGAAAGAAGAAAACTAAGTTGACTTGTACAATATGATAATTTTTACTCAATCTGATTACTTTTAACACTACATAAAATAACTGCCTAGGAGTCAGGATTGGCAGCAACTACACTACGACAGGACACAGATTTGATCCTTTCCCAGCATAGAGGTTCACAGAATCCGGTGTTGCCACAGCTAAAACTGTGACTCGGATCTGATCCTTGGCCTGGGAACTCCATATGCCGTGGGGCAGACAAAAAAAAATAAAAAATAGCTGCCTGATTTTTTTAAAAGTTTTTAATTAGAGTTGATTTACAATGTTCTCTCGAGTTCTGATGTTTATTTCTTAATGATGGTTATTAACAACATTCTACATGTAAACTTTCACTTTGGCTATTGAGATTTATTTTAACCCTCAAAAACTAACAAGAGCACAGTAATAAACACTATCAAAGTATTTTATCCCTGCTCATATTTTTTTCCTGCCCGTTTCTTTTTTTTAAGTATATCTACTATATGCCCTGAAATGACATTTTTCCTAAACAAAATGAACTTCTCTTCAAGAGTTTTATGATAAAAATAATACCATTTAAATTTATCTTCTTCAAATATATACCCAAGAAGCATATTAAAACTATTCTTATCAGGAGTTCCCGTCGTGGCTCAGTGGTTAACATATCCGACTAGGAAGCATGAGGTTATGGGTTCTGCCCCTGGCCTCGCTCAGTGGGTTAAGGATCCGGCGTTGCCGTGAGCTGTGGTGTAGGCTGCAGACGCGGCTCAGATCCCGTGTTGCTGTGGCTGTGGTGTAGGCCGGCAGCTGTAGCTCCGATTAGACCCCTAGCCTCGGAACCTCCATATGCCGTGGGTGCGGTCCTAGATAAGGCAAAAAGACCAAAAAAAAAAAAAAAAACCTAATCTTATCAAATATTAATGCCTCATTTAGAGGCAGCAGCAGAAATAAGCATTTAAAAATAACCAAACTTGGAGTTCCTGTTGTGGCTCAGCAGGTTAAGAACCTGACACAGTGTCTGGAAGGACGCAGGTTCAATTCCTGGCCTCACTCAGTGAGTTAAGGATCCAGCACTGCTGGAAGCTGCAGCATAGTCACAGATGTGGCTCGGATCCAGTGTTGCTGTGGCTGTGGGGCAGCCTGGTAGCTACAGCTCTAACTCAATCTCTGGCCTGGGAACTTCTATATGTTGCAGGTGTGGCCATAAAAAGAAAAACAAAACAAAAACCAAACTTGTTTCTAATTAATGAATGTGGTACAGTTATAACTTAAATTGCCTACCATTTAAAAAAAATTATGTACCTTTATTAATGGTTGCTAAGAAGGTAATAAATATTCTGCCTAGTTTTGGAAGTCTTTTGTTTACAAACATCAATTTGCTGGAAGAGCTCTGGGGTGATAATGTACTGCCCTATTATCTTTTAAAAATACATCTTGGATGGAGTTCCCTTCGTGGCTCAGTGGTTTAACGAATCTGACTAAGAACCATGAGGTTGCGGGTTCGATCCCTGGCCTTGCTCAGTGGGTTAAGGATCAGGCGTTGCCGTGAGCTGTGGTGAAGTTTGCAGACGCGGCTTGGATCCCGCGTTGCTGTGGCTGTGGCGAAGGCCGGCGGCTACAGCTCCTGTTAGACCCCTAACCTGGGAACCTTCATATGTCGCGGGTGTGGCTCTACATAAAGGCAAAAAGACAAAAAAAAAAAAAAAAAAACACCTTGGAGGGAGTTCCCACGTGGTACAGTGTGTTAAAGATCCCATGTTGTCACAGCTGTGGCTCAGGCCACAATGTAGCATGGCTTTGATCTCTGGCCCAGGAACTTCCTCATGCCTCAGTTGCAGATCAAAAATAAATAAATAAATTTAAAGATACATCTTGAAGGGAATTCCCTGGTAGCCTAGCAGTTAAGGATCCAGCACTGTCACTACTGTAGCCTGAGTCACTGCTGTGGTGCAAGTTCAACCCCTAGCCCAGGAAGTTTTGCATGCCACGAGTGTGGGGCAAAAATAAAAAATCTGAACGTAAAGAAAATAATTCAAGAATATTTATAATGTCTGTCTTCAAAAAAAAGCTAGTATATATTACTACATACATCTGCTATAAAAGATGAACTTGATTTTCATAAGGCAACTAAAGATCACTTCTCCATCTAATGATTATCAAAAGGACTAACCTAAATAAATAGCATCCATGAAAGCATCCAGATGAGGCCTAGCATATAGGAGGCACCCAACAAAACAATATAAAAAATTGAGTCTAAGGATGGCTCATATGAACTATTAAAACAGAAAACATTTTATCATTTAAGATTTAGTAGAACGTGGAGTTCCTGTGTGGGTCAGTGGGTTAAGGATCCTGTGTTGGCACTGTGTGGCTCAAGTCACTGCTATGGTTGCTATGGTGTGGGTTTGATCCCTAGGCAAGGAACTTCTGAATGCTGCAAATGTGGCTAAAAAAAAAAAAAGATTTCATAGAATATGCTAAATATTCTAGGGTCTTTAAAAATTTGAATGAAAACAAAAAATAGAATATTTAATTCTTCTGAAAAATTCTGAGTAACTACTCATTACAGAATTACAGAGCCATTACATTCAAAGGAGACATAACCACCACTTCTAATATTCAGTCAATCCTGATTTATGCAAAAGAACAAAATGACCAGAAACAAAGGCTTTGAAGTCAAAGGCTATCAGGTCTCAAATCTCAGCTGTGCTCCTTAAAGAGATGTCTAACCTTAGACAAGTTACTTCCCTGAGCTTAAATTTCTTCATCTATCAAACAGTGATAACTGTACTTACCTCATAAGATTTGGTGTAAGGACTGAATGAGAAAATACATGTAAGCCTCTAATAAGTAAGAATTCAATAATTGCTACTACTACCAATTCTGTTACATGATTTCTATTAAAAAAATTTTAAATTGCCTATTATATGAAAGAAACTTGGCTATGCCATATAATCCAAGTTTATAATAATATTCACTACTAAAGATTTCCTAAGGGAATTAAAAGCTAGAAAGCTTCTTTCTATATCTTATCACCCAATTCCTTGGTCTAAAGTAGCTACAGACTTAGCAAAGCTGTCTCCTTTCTTTTCTGTATGTCTTGAAACAAACACTCAAAGTTTTCGTGAATAAAGAAAATTAACTAATGTATTTGGAATACAATTTGTATGAAGACGTGAGTGAATGAAATGCTAAATGACAAACAGGGAAGAGGAGCTTTTCTTTAAAAATAAGCATCTTATCAGTCAAAAATTTAAGGCAAGGTTTGTTATAGATACCATATGAAGGATAATTGAAAGTCCATATAAGTTAGGCTTAACATGCTAGATGTTTCATACTGTTAAATTCTAACTTAACATAACCTGTAACTTCGCTCTAGTAAATACTTTGGGAAAAGAAAAAAATTAGCTAAAAATTCAGTAAGAAAAATCAATCTAGATATGTATAAATTTATTATTTAAAAATTGCTATATATATATCCTTAAGCCAAATGAAGTTACCTTTCATGTAGATTATAAAAGCTTAAGATTATTCTGAATTAATGTTTCAGACAAGGTCTAATATGCACAATTATTTTGATACAGAAAAAAGTACTTGCCTTCATATGGTGTGTCTGGAGGTCCTGCTATTTCTCCTCTTAATTCTGTAAAATTCTCATCTACAAGATCTACTTTAATTTGATTTTTGCTCGTCTTAAAAATAAACAGAAAATAAATGTTAGTTATATCAGCAAGAAAAAAAGCCTATTTTTATTAAAGTAGTACCTATAAAAAATTTTGAAACCCCTTCTTTCATAGGCTTATCTGCTCTAGTAAAAATAAGTCTGTTTTTCCAGAACTCAAGTAGCCAGTTTTAAGAATATTTAAAACAAAAATACTAACAAATTTTAACTTTTATGTTTTTAATGACATAATACCACTTTGAACAATACAATGCCGTGTTGACTTTATAGGAATATTTAGAGAAAAATAGCAGACATCTATTTTATATTTGCCAATTATATATGTATTAGTCCAAAGTGATAATGCTATTCATCTGTAGATGAACGCTGCAATATAATACCCGTGGGGCTATCTACACAGATAGAAAATTCAGGGTCATTAAAAGCCATTTAGGCTGCAAACTCTCACTGGAATTTCTAGATGTTTAGGTTAACTGAAATACTACACCATCAACGAAGATGATGAAAGCTCTAAGCATCTAATTAATTTCCCTTTCCATAAAAATTCCTGAAATCTACATGCCTCACTAGAATTTTCTAATGCCTTCCTGTTTTTCTTATTAGTTTACTTCAATAGCAATTATTTATTTTTCAAAACAGATTTTAATCTTAAACTTATTTACATCTACTGATTTTGTACTTTACACTTCTCAAAGTATTTTCATATCAACATAATCACTTTAATACCTCAATAATCTTTAACAACCTATTCTCGTAGTAAACGGAGATCATGATTCAGAAAACCCCCAACAGGCTTCACATTAATGCTCACAAGTACCTGTCTGCAAATGGGTTCTCCACTTATATTTTGTGATTTACACCAGTATCTTACCGGTCTGTTCACCTAATAACAATGACTCCTCCCTCTTCTCAAATTTTTAAAAACATAAATCCTTAATATAAATTACGTTTTAGGATTCCATGCTTTTACCTAAGTGACACATTTTCTTATGAAAGAAGGCCTTGCAAGATTTCAAGAGTAAATTTTTGCTTTTAAACCTACTTCTTAAACTTGCTTAATGGATGAAACAGTGCAAGTAGGGAGAATTATTGCTTTAAGGTCCCTGACTTCCTCCCCACACCCACAATAGAAGGTATCATTTTCACTTTTTCTACATTTAGCACAGAATGTTATATACAGAAAAATATATATAACCTAAGACACAAATTTTAAAGATTTCATGACTAATTTATCTTTTAATAAGAACAGAGGATTAAAACTTACTTTATGCATTTTAACTAGTACTGGTTTGTTTCATGACCCTTTTTTACATTTCAAATTAAAGTATTTCATATTTTTCTGAAGATAATTTTACCCCCAAAATAAATTTAATTATAAATATGCATAATGGAGAACTTCTTCCTTTGCCCTAAAAAATTATTTATTATCCTTGGTATTTGCAGTAGAGGATGGAATGTAAAATTTTAGTAATGGTAAAATATTTGTCCAGGATGCATAGGAATGAACAATGTTAAAATGGAAATCAGAAGCACTGGTCTTTCAGTGACCCATTTAAGAAGCCAAAAGTATAACCAACGACATCTACTTTTCTCCCCTAAGATTTCTTAGGGAAACAAGAATAATCAGATCTTGCACATTATAAATGCTTTCAAAAGTTTTCTAGAGCTTCCCACAATAACCCCCTTCCCCAAAAGAAGTAAATAACCCTAAAATGGCAGAATACTGAAGAACTCAATTAGACTGAAGTTTGGGGGAGGATAGAGAGAGGAAATAACAAATCAGAAAAGCTACCTACTAGATTGCCCCCAACTGTCTGTCAGTAAAATCCTAGATAAACAATTATTAATATTTACACCTTCATCCTTATTCCCCCAAAATTATAATTCAGAGAAAAATGGGGCTTTTTTTTCACTCTAGAAAAGAACACTATTTGTGTTAGGAAACATTTACTAAATCTGCTCAAGAAAATATAACCATCATGATGAATTTAACTGTAAAGAAGCATTCTACGCCCTAGAGTAGGCTCTTTATCTGCGGATCACTAAAGATAAAAAAAAAATGGAAAGTTAAAGACAAAGATTTTTCACAGCTTAATTTTGCCATCATGCAACAATCCTTTATTACTTTAAACATCCAGCAAGTCTACAATCCATAACTGCAATCCCACTGCCCACACAAACTAACTTAAAATCACACTTAAAACTCAAGAACTGAAAGGAAAACATGGAAAATAGCAAAATAACAGTTTTAGAAAAAGCATTTGGAGTCAGATGTAAGTTGTTTCCCAGTTCTGCCACTTGTTTGCGGTGTTAATTCTGGTAAGTCACTTACCATTTAACCCTCAATTTCATTACTGTAAATTGAGAATACACCTCAGAATTACATGAAAATTTCCTGGATAGAAGTAGCATAGTTACCGCTAACAGTATTATGAAAACCTTTGATTTCAAAACCCTATTTTACAAAATTAATTTCACATGTCTATTTCCAAGCTGAGAATGGAAATGTAATATCTAAAAATAAATTTTAAAATGTGTTTTCAATGTCAACTGCAACAATCAGAGATGCTGACACTTTTGCATGAAACCCCGAAGAACTGTGTTATTACTACATTACATTTTTTCTGAGGACAGCTGCAAAGTTGTTTTTCTATACTTTCTTCTACCAACTCATCTAAACACACAGTAATGAGATCTCTGGTAGTCTTGGTTTTTCTGATGTTTCCTTGTGGCTCCAACGCATTTCCAACACATAAAAGGAAAAGAGATGAACAACAGCTACAGCTCCTAGTAAACAATTTTTAAATAAACTTTTTTATTAAGATAGAACCATGCATGAAGTATGCAAAATAGCATAGAATGTTGCAATTAATTTGGAAGTGGTAAATAAATGAATATTATTGCTAATAAGCAACAGTAAAGAATTTAAAACAATCCTAATAAATTCCCAAGATCAAATACCTTGATGAACTGACACCATTGTCAGCACAAAATTCTTTCAAATAATTCCCAGAATCTACTACATACCAGAAAGCAATCTCAAGTGTCAGTGAAACAACCAAGTGACAAAATGAAGTCCCTGCCTACTTGGAGTTTACATTCTCATGGGAAAAACTAAAAACAATTTATCATAAAAGCACTAAGTACAGAAGTTCCTGACATGGCTCAGTTGTAACGAACCTGACTAGGATCCATGAGGACATGGGTTCCATTCCTGGCCTTGCTCAGTGGGTTAAGGATTTGGTGTTGCCATGAGCTGTGGTATAGGTCACAGACACGTCTCAGATCCCATGTTGCTATGGCATAGGCCAGCAGCTACAGCTCTGATTTGAGCCGAGCCTGGGAACTTCCCATATACCGCAGATGCAGCTCTAAAAAGACAAAAAAAAAAAAAAAAAAAAAAAAAAAAAAAAAAAAAAAAAAAAAAAAAAAACCCAAAAAAAAAGGAAAAACACTAACTACAAGCTACTATTGTGTAACTTGTCTAAAACTTAGCATCTATGTGACCTGGAGCAAGTTAATAACTACTCTGTACCTTAGTTTCGTCCTCCATCAAGTGGGGATTATAATACCTACCACATACAGTTCATAGGGGAATTTAATGAATTAACACAGTATTAACACCTGCCAAACAATAAATGATGAATACACAGAAGCCATTTAATATTGTAATACGTGGACTTCTGATGATGATGTTGGAGCAGAAAACTTCCACCTAAAGCAAATATTGTACTTTAAAGGGATAATTTATCACATTAGCCTCTCTTCTATTTATTCTGGAAAATGTTTTCTAAAACAATTTAAGCCCAAATTTCAAATCAGCAAATATAATTCTAAATGACCCTTAAAAAGATAATTTTATATGCTATTAAAATAATTATCAGTTTATTTCCTGGTCAAATAAAAAACTATCAAATAAAAAACTACCTTGGGCGGCTGACTTAAGAAAACACTGCTAGGGGAGTTCCAGTCGTGGCTCAGCAGAAACAAATCTGACTAGTAACCATGAGGACGCAGGTTAGGTCCCTGGCCTCGCTAGTGATTAGGGATCCAGTGCTGCCGCGAGCTGTAGTGTAGGTCACAGACCCAGCTTGGATCTGGTGTGGCTGTGGCATAGGCTGGCAGCTGCAGCTCCGATTCGACCCCTAGTCTGAGAACTTCCATATGCCGTGGGTCCAGCCCTCAACGGACAAAAAAAAAAAAAAAAAAAAAAAAAAAAAAAAAAAAAAAAAAAAAAAAAAAAAAAAAAAAAAAAAAAAAAAAAAAAAAAAAAAAGAAAGAAAGAAAGAAAAGAAAAGAAAGAAAGAATACACTGCTAGGATTTGTATCAGATAATGTTTTGCCATTCTGAGTTTATTTTTGTGTATGTTGTGAAGGATCATTTCACAAACATACTTTAAAACGGTAACACATTAAAAAGAGTAAAAGGAAGCAGGAGAAATTTATTTTAATATTTATCTCCAGCATATTAGAAATTAGCTTTTTTTCTTGGCTATGCCTGCAGCACACAGAAATTCCCATACCACAGATCAAACACAAGGCACAGCAGCAACTAGAGTCACAGCAATGGCAATGTTAGATCCTTAACCTACTGAGTCACCAGCGAACTCTTAAAACTTATCATTTTAACATGAAATCAAAATTAAGATTTCTGGAGTTCCCGCTGTGGTGCAATGAACTGGCAGCATCTTGGGAGCGCTGGAACGCAGGTTGAATATCTGGCCTGGCACAGTGGGTTAACGATCCAGTGTTGCTGCAACTGTGGCTTAGGTTGCGACTGCAGCTTGGATCTGATTCCTGTCCCAGAGTTCTATATGCCATGATGCTGACAAAAATGAAAAAAATAAAATAAATAAAAATCAAGATTTCTGAGATACTTCACATTTTTTGACTGTACCCACAGCATGCCAAAGTTCCTAGGCCAGGGATCAAGCCTGAGCCACAACAGTGACCAGAGTCACAGCAGTGACAGTACCAGATCCTTATCCCACTGAGCCACCAGGGAACTCCTATTTCACATTTTAAAACACTAAGTCTTTGAGATTCAGTGTCTGGAGTTCCTGTCGTGGCTCAGTGGTTAACGAATCCTACTAGGAACCATGAGGTTACGGGTTCGATCCCTGGCCTTGCTCAGTGCGTTAAGGATTCGGAGTTGCCATGAGCTGTGGTGTAGGTTGCAGAGGCGGCTCAGATCCCACATTGCTGTGGCTGTGGCGAAGGCCGGCAGCTACAGCTCCGATTAGACCCCTAGCCTGGGAACCTCCACATGCCATGGGTGTGGCCCTGGTAAAAGAAAAAAAAAATCCAGTGTCTATAATTTACAACTATAACATATTTAAATGTTCTAAAGCTACCTGTAGAGTTCACTTCTGGCCTAGTGGTTAAGGATCTGGTATCATCACTGCTGTGGCTAGGGTTCAATCCCTGGCCCGAGAACTTTCACAGGCCACAGGCACATCAATAATAATAATTATAATAACAAAACCACATGTAATAGGCAAAGCCACAGAAATAGAAAGTAAAGTATTTGTTTTGGGGAGAGGAGATAGGAGAGGGAAATAGAATGGACCTGTTATAATGGGCACAGGGATTCTTTTGGAGGTAATGCGAATGTTCTGGAATGAGATATTGGTAATAGTTACACAACTTTGTAAATACACTAAAAACCACTGAATTACATACTTTTAGAAGAGTAATTTTTGGAGTTCCTACTGTGACTCAGCAGGTTAAGAACCCAACTAGTATTCATGAGGATGCAGATTTGATCTCTGGCCTTGCTCAGTGGGTGAAGGATTGAGAGTTTGTGCAAGCTGTGTCTTAGGTTGCAGATGCGGCTCGGATCTGGCCTTACTGTGGCTATGGTTGTGGTGTAGGCCAGCAGCTGCAGCTCTGATACAACCTCTAGCCCTGGAACTTCAATAAGCTGCAGGTGTGGCCCTAAAAAAGAAAGAAAAAAAATTATTTTTAAAAACTTGAAGGAGGAGTTCCCGTCGTGGCGCAGTGGTTAACGAATCCGACTAGGAACCATGAGGTTGCGGGTTCCATCCCTGCGCTTGCTCAGTGGGTTAAGGATCCGGCGTTGCCGTGAGCTGTGGTGTAGGTTGCAGACGCGGCTCGGATCCTGCGTTGCTGTGGCTGCGGTGCAGGCCAGTGGCCACAGCTCCGATTAGACCCCTAGCCTGGGAACCTCCACATGCCGCGGGTGCGGCCATAAAATGACAAAAAGGCAAAAAAAAAACTTAAAGGAAAAAAAAGGCATATATAGCTAGTAGGTACAGAATTGAAAAGTACAGCTCCAGTTGTTCCTGTTGTGGCTCAGCGGGTTATGAGCCCAACTAATATTCATGAGGATGTGCATTCAATCCCTGGCCCTGCTCAGTGGGTTAAGGATCCAGCACTGCTGTAAGCTGTGGTGTAGGTCACAGACGTGGCTCAGATTCCGAGTTGCTGTAGTTGTGGCCAGCAACTGCAGTTCCAAATCAACCCCTGGGGAATTTCCACATGCCGCACATGGGGGCCTAAAAAGCAAAAAAAACAAAAACAAACAAACAAAAAAAAACAGGAAAGAAAGAAAGAAAGAAAAGAAAAGAAAAACTACACCTCCAGAAAACCAAGAAATAGCCTCTCCAATTACACCAAAAGCATGCCACTCAAATTTTGCTTTCTGGGAGTTCCTGTTGTGCCTCAGCAAGTTACAAATCCAACTAGTATCCATGGAGATGCAGGTTAAATCCCTGGCCTCACTCAGTGGCTTAAGGATCCAGCATTGCTGCAAGGTATGGCATAGCTCACAAATGTGGCTCAGATCTGGCCTTGCTGTGGCTGTGTTACAGACTGGCAGCTACAGCTCCAATTTGACCCCTAGCCTGGGAACTTTCATATGCTGCAGGTGAGGCCCTAAAAAGACTAAAAAATTTTTTTTTGCTTTCTGGACTTCTGTCATATTTCACACACTCTAGAATGCCGGATAATTAAAGCTCTGAACTTTAATAATTCTATTCAACCCTTAGCCTGCCTAGCCTGGGAATCTCCATATGCCGCAAGGGTGCGGCACTAAAAAGCAAAAATAAATAAATAAAAGTATTAAACAACAGATTATGTATTGTTTAAATAAGTATAGGATATCTTCAGAGTCATAAGATTTCCTGAGGAAACCACCTTTGAAAGATTTAACTTAGGTAAAGCCAATGACAGTATTTCAGGCAGAAAGTCCACCCTGTCCAAAACAGAGCTAAAGAACGACCTGACATGTTTAACAACTGAAAAGCCACCAATAAGACTAGAATACACACAATAAAAGAGCAAAAACATGGCAGAGAAAGTAGGCAGGAGCCAGATTATGCATGGTCATGAAGAACAATGAGAAAAAGTTGTCACATGATAATCAGATTTGGGTCTTTTAAAACAACATGGCTAAATTAAATTGAATAAAGGCTGTGTTTGTGTGGGTTGCAGGGTGGGGGGGAAATGCCTGTAGGTAGATTAAAGGAGATAGAAAGGAATCCAGTAAGAATGATTAGAAAGTCCACTGACATGAAGAGGAGATAATTTAAGAGGTAGGAGGTAAAATTTATAGGACTTAGTTCTTACGTACTAAAACTGTATGATCTCAAGGAGGAACGAAATCACTCAATTGATTTTCCATTTGGTAGATGGTAAAACAATAACCTAAGATAAGGAAACCGGAAATTGAGGGATCAAAGTTTGAGGAGGAGGGAAAATCATAAATTCAGTTTTGGACAAGTTGAAAAAAGATATCTGTGAAAATCCAGAGGACCAAGTAGCCAGTTGAAAACTCAGGTCTAAACTTCAGGGAGTTCCTGCTGTGGTACAGCAGAGATGAATCTAACTAGTATCCATGAGGATGCAGGTTTGATCCCTGGCCTCACTCAGTTGGGGATCCAGCACTGCCATGAGCTGTGGTGTAGACTGTAGATGCGGCTTGGATCCTGTGATGCTGTGGCTGTGGTGTAGGCTGGCAGTTGTAGCTCCAATTTGATCCCCAGCCTGGGAACTTCCATATGCCATGGGTGAGGCCCTAAAAAAAAAGAGAGAAAAAGATAAACTTCAGGAGTAATCTGGGACGAAGATATGATGAGCAAATGGGAAAAAAAGGACAGTCTATTATCACCAGCACCAAAGAAAGAAAATTTTTTGGGAGAAAGTAGCTAATGCTGCTGAGAGATCAATTAATAATAATTATAGCCAATACACTTTATAAGCTAAAATTGATTTGTAAGTAATAATTCATTTAATCCTATAACAATCTTATGTTTACCAATAAGGAAACCGAGACAAAGAGATCACACAAGATCACAAGCAAAGCCAAGTTTCAAAAATGATGCAGGGAAAAAAAAAAAAAAAAGATGCAGGAGCCAAGATATATACATTCTACTTCAATGACTCTTTAAGATACCATATATGGAGTTCCTGTCCTGGCACAGCAGAAATGAATCAGACTAGGAACCATGAGGTTGTGTGTTCGATCCATGGCCTCGCTCAGTGGTTTAAGCATCCAGCATTGCCGTGAGCTGTGGTGTAGGTTGCAGACATGGCTCAGATCCCGAGCTGCTGTGGCTGTGGCACAGGCCAGCAGCTACACCTCCGATTAGACCCAGAGCCTGGGAACCTCCATATGCCGCAGGTACAGCCCTTTAAAAAAAAAAAAAAAAGATACCATCTATTATACGATGCCATGGTGTATGCCAATAAGAAAAAAACACTACCACCATTTATACTAAGACAAAATATTTTTCCATCTAGAATTTTATTTTATACTTACTCTAAGAGATTTTAGACTTTGCAAACATCACTCTTAAAAGTGCACAAAGAAAAAACTATCTTTTTCAAATTGAGAGCCCTGAACATGTATCGAAACACACACAACATACACAAGAAACTGGCAATGGGTAGGAAAAAGGAAGAACTATGGATCTGAGATAAATGGGAGACCATAGTGCTGTTTTAACTTTTGTTGCAAAAGCCTTTTTTCTTTTTTTTTCTTTTTTCTTTTGCTGGATCCTCAGCAAAGTCAGGGATTGAACCCACGCCACAGTTGCAATCTACACAACAGCTGTGGCAACATGAGATCCTTAACCCTCTGTGCCATAGGGAGAACTTTCACAAAACCACTTTTAAAAAGCTGATGAAGCAGGGATGTCTTTGCAAAGTGAAAAGATAAAAGAGCCCACTGGAACTGGATAGTCCATGAAAGGTGAGGGAATGGAAATCTTGATTAAAGAGAATTCTTCTAAATTTTGGTATAAAGGGGGAATTGAGAAAGCAATACTTTGGAGAAGAGGTCAGAAGGTTGGTTTTCTTTACAACACGGCTGTTAAATGGTATGTTTAAATGCTAGTGGGACAGCTATGATTGAGAGGGAGAGGTTAAAAATAAAGGACAGGAGTTCCTGTCATGACTCAGCGGTAACAAACCTGACTAGTAGCCACGAGGATGCAGGTTTGATCCTTGGCCTCTCAGTGAGTTACAGATCCGGCACTGCCATGAGCTTTCATGTAGGTTGCAGAGTTTTCGTGTAGGTTGCAGACATGGCTTGGATCCTGAGTTGCGGTGGCTCATTGTAGGTTGGCAGCTATGGCTCTGATTTGACCCCTAGCCTGGGAATTTCCATATGCTGCAAGAGCAGCTCTAAAAAGCAAAAAATTAAAATTAAAATAAAAAAAATAAAGGATGGCAGATAATGTAATGAAGATAGAATGGGTAAAATACAGAATGAGAAGAATAAATGACTGTCCAAACTGAAAATCAACTTATTTTCTTAGACCTCTCAAGAACTGAAGTCACAGGGCAAATCACTACCCCTCAAACTAGAGACAAGTAAGTTCCTGCTGTGGTGCAATGGGTTAAGAATCCTGCACTGCCTCTGCTACGGCGTGGGTTTGACCCTTGATCTGGCATAGTGTGTTAAGGATCTTGTGTGGCCACAGTTGTGGTGTAGTTTGAAGCTTCAGCTTCAATTTGATTCCTGCCCTGGGAACTTCCATATGCCACGGGCACAGCCGGAAAAGAAAAAAAATATTCATAACCTGAAGAAACAGATGGGCAGAAAAAGAGAATCAAACCAGAACAAAAAGCTCACAAACATCTCTGCACGAACCATTACTAGAGTAGGAAAAAATAAATTGTAACTGACATTGCTGGAGACTCAATGGGGATATGTTTAAGAGTGAAAAACACCCTACCACTTTTGTGATTTTTACCTCCGGGCCTCCCACAAGGTTTTCACAGTGAGGATCAGAGAAAAATCCCCTGTTCTTCTTAACAAGGCTTGCGTCTCAAGAGAATAAAACCAAGTGGGGTTTTAACAGATCTAACACACCTAAGAGAGGGGCAATACCCAACTCCAGCCTCCACTAGCCTTCCAGTCACACCTCAATAGGGAGGAGACTAAGGAAGCACTTCTGAAGGTCATAGTTTACAAGCATAGGCTCACTAAAAGACTGAGACCCAATTACAGGACTACAGAATACTTCCCCTTCCCCTAAACCTTACCACATCAATAGAACTCCTGGATAATAACAGAAAACTATAACTCAAAGAATTACATGTCTTAGTCCTTATTTAAAATGAATTTTCAGGAGGAGTTCCTGTCGTGACACAGCAGTTAACGAATCTGACTAGGAACCATGAGGTTGTGGGTTCAATCCCTGGCCTCACTCAGTGGGTTAACGATCTGGTGTTGCCATGAGCTGTGTGTGGTGTAGGTCGCAGACACGGCTCAGATCTGGTGTTGCTGTGGCTGTGGTGTAGGCTGGCAGCTGTAGCTCCAATTCGACCCCTTGGCCTGGGAACCTCCATATGCTGTGGGTATGGCCCTAAAAAGCAAAAAAAAAAAAAAGAATTTTCAAAGAACTCCAAAGACAACAGGGGAGCCAAAAATAAGGACATAAGTAGAAATTTTAGCCTCTGAAACCTACAGCAAAAGTAAACATAGCCTAATCCCTAGTCAGATAAACGGAAAAGCTCACCTAAAGGCCTATTTACCTCAATTGCTTTTATCTAGTACATTATGTCTGACTTTCAAGAAAAAAATTACAAGGCATACTAAAAGACAGAAAACACAGTTTAGAGAGGCCGAGTAAGCACCAGAATCAGACTCAGATATGACAGCAATGCTGGAATTAGACTGGAAATTTAAAACTATGACTAATACGCTAAATGCTCTAACAGAAAGAGTTGACAACATCCAAAACAGAAGAGTAATTTAAACAGAAAGATGGAAACTCTAAGAATCAAAAGGAAAGGTCAGAAGTCAAAAACATTCTAACAAATAAAAAATGCTTCTGATGGGCTTATCAGTAGACAAACATGGAGAAAGAATCAGTGAGCTGGAAGAAATGTCACTAGGAATTTCTAAGACTGAAATGTAAAGGAAACATAAATGAAAAAGATAAAACAACATTCAAAAGGTGTAACATATGAGTAATGGGAATATCAGAACAATATTTGAAGCAATAATGACTAAGAATTTCCGTAAATTAATGACAGATACTAAATCACAGATCCAGGAAGCTCAGGGTTCAAACCAGGATAAATCCCATGAAAATCTATACCTAAGCATACATATCATATTCAGATTGAAGAAAATCAAAACAAAGAAAAAATCCTGACAGAAGACAGAGGAAAAAAACACCCTGCCTATAAAGGAGCATGGCTAAGAATTACATTGCACTTCTCTTCAGAATTCATGGAAGCAAGAGCAGAAAAGAGTGATATATTCATGTGTTGAAAGAAAAAAGCCCCACCAACCTAGATTTCTATATCCAATGGAATTATCCATTAGAAATTAAGAATAGACTTTTCAAACAAGCCAAAATAGAGGGAATCTGTTGCAAGCAGACCTGCCTTATAAATGTTAAAAGAAATCCTTTAGAAGGAAGGATAATGACATAGATCAGAAATTTTGAATGTTCACAAAGGAAGAACATTAAAGAAGGAATAAATGAAGATAACATAGTTATCTTTCCTATTAACTGCTCTACAGATAACTGTACATTCAAAATAATAACAAAGTATTTGATGATTATAGCTTATGGAAAGTGAAATGAATTAACAGGTCATAATAAATGGGAAAGAGGAAATGTGAATTGTTATAAAGCACTACCCATGGAGTAACACAGCATTATCAGAAAGAGCACTTTTACGTAAGTGTGTATGGCAAATTCAAGGGTAACTACTAAAAAAAAGTTTTTTTTTTTTTTTAAGTTTATATATTTATTTTGTCTTTTTGTCTCTTTAGGGCCGCAATGCAGTATATGGAGGTTCCCAGGTTACGGGTCGAATCAGAGCTGTAGCCGTGGTCTATGCCACAGGAACGCCAGATCCGAGCCGCATCTGCAACCTACACCACAGCTCAAGGCAACGCCGGATCTTTAACCCACTGAGCAAGGCCAGGGATCGAACCCGCAACCTCATGGTTCCTAGTCGGATTCGTTAACTGCTGCGCCACAATGTGAACTCCTAAAGTTTTTTTAAAAGACATAATTGACCTGCTAAGAAAGAAGAAAAAAACAGAATCATATACAACCGTCAATTAAAACAAATTAAGGCAAGGGTTCCCTGGTGGCCCAGCAGGTTAAGGACCCGTCACTGTCACTGCTGTGGCTCGGAAAGTCACTGCTGTGGGGTGGATTCGATCCCTGGCCCAGGAGCTTCTGCATGCTGCAGATGCAGCCAAAGGGGAGGGGGTTAATACCAACAGACACCTGAGGTTGAGAGACTGCTACCTACTTTTGTCATCTTTGTACATTTCTTCTAAATTATCATGGAAGAAAGGAGGCAGCATTAGGACTGTCTGCATTTCTGGTAAGTATTAACAGACTGTAAGCTCTCATCTCCATAATCATACACTATCATCTCCTAAAACCACACCTCCAAAATGCATTTCAAGTTTCTCAGATCCCTGACCTCTGTGGATTAAATATATTCACTCTGGTACTCCAAATCCAGCTACTGGCTGGCTTCATTGAAACATCACCACTCTCCCCAACTTTGCTTCGTTATCAATCACCTTTAATGTCCTCACTTCCCTCCTTAACAAGTTTAGATTCCTTGGGCACTCATTATAATCCCTCCCTTGGAAATACTCTTGACAACCTGGATACTTTCTCTCTTTAGTGTACTTATATGGCAAAGCCCCAATGCTAATTAAACTCATTCCCCAATTAACTAAAAAAAAAAAAAGAAAAAAGATCTTCCTGTGTCTGCCCCAAGTAGCACTGCTGGGGAAGGAGGCAGGGAACAACCATCATTAATTGGGCTCATGTTCAAGTAAAAACCACAAATCCCAACGGAAACTTAATATTGCCCTAAGTGTCTCTGCTCCTATTTAAGATTAATCCTTCCACTTATGTTAAGAACACCACCCCCTGTTCTTCTCAAGGACTTTGCATCTTCAATTACTTCTCCTTTCTTAGCATAATAAATTTCTTCCTTCCAACAACACATAAACGTACTCTAATATCTACCAGAATTATTTTTTAAAAAACATCTCTAAAGCCATGATCTTCTCCAGCGATCCCTCTCTTCTCTCCTCTCCTGTCAAAGTGAAAGTCCTGTAAAAAGATGACCATAGTTGCCAGTTTCTCATCTCATTCCTCTTAATTATCCACTCCAATAAGATATCCATCTTGTCCACTCCAATGAAAATATTCTAGTCAAGGTCACCAATATCATCACGTTGCAAATTCAATGGTCATTTCTCCCATTCAGCAGCATGACAAAGTTGACCACCTTCTTCTCAGAACACTGCCTTTTCTTGTCTTCAATACCATGCTCTCCTTTGTTAGTTCTCATCAGTTGAACTTCAAAATGTACTAGGACCCAAAACAAAATCAAGACTTTGTCCTAGACCCCTCCTTTTCTAACCAAAATCTCCTAGAGTTAAGTCACCCAGTCTAATAAGCTTTAAATTATACTATCTATGAATCTATGATGCTCAATTCTCTTTTCAGATCTTACCTCCAGGCTCATAATCAACTGCTTATTTCTCTACCTTAAAACCTAGTAAGAACAAAGCAAATTCTTATCTTCCTTGACCTCCAATGTGCTCCTCCCACTCTTTCTCAACTCAGAAATCAGTACCTCCACTTATCCAGCTGCAAAAAGACAAAAACTGGGAGTTCCTCTTGTGGCTCAGCAAGTTATGAACCCAACTGGTATCCATGAGGATGCAGGCCTCGATCCCTGGCCTCGATCAGTGGGTCAAGGATCCAGCACTGCCATGAGCTGTGGTGTGGGTTGCAGGAGACACGGCTCGGATCTGGCATGGCAGGGAACAACCATCATTAACTGGGCTCAGGAACTTTCCATATGCCGCAGGTGAGGCCTTAAAAAAAAAATACATAAATAAAGGACAAAAATCTAGGTGTTTTTCCAACTTCTTCACTATTTCACTGCACCATCAGCAAGCTCCAGCTGACTCCTCCCTTAAAACATAACCCAAATACTTCTCTGAAGCCCCCTCTATTTCACTCTAACCCCAGGTAACAATCATTTCTTACCTAGGCTACCTAGAAAGGCTACCCAAGTGATTTTCCTGAGTTCATTCCTGCACCCCACCTCCAAGCCCACAGAGCAAGCTGCCTAACCAATTTCCTATCTCCTTCTTTAGCAATAAAACACCAATTTTTAATCGGGAACAATGTGTGCAGCTAATAGACATGTCCTAGCTTCCCTTAAACCAACAAGTGATTATGACACAATCATGAACAAAAAAAATAAAAACAGAGGTCACTAAAAGGGACCTTAAATATCTCTTTAAAGGGAGCAAACTCGGGGCAAATGCCTTATGCCTTTCCTTTTCTGAATTGCAGATATGTTGTCTGGTCCTCTGATACACATTTTGACAGCTTAGGGACAAGTGTCAAACTCCTAAGAATGGTAAATTTAAAGTCAGAAGTAGTCTATTAACACTGTAAAGCTCCTAACCACCAACTTTGGGATACTTTCCTCCAGACTTTTCTTATTTATTTAAATCACTGCTGTTTCTTCTGTTACATCTTGCAAAACTCAACCTTTAAGTACTAAGCCTCTCCTTATACCTTCAGTGTCAACTCATTCTTCATAAAAGCAGCCAGTGGTCTTTTAAAAACAAACACTAAGGAGTTCCTGGTATTTGGTCAAGTGGTTAGGATTCAACGCTTTCACCACTGTGGCCCAGGTTCAATCCCTCATCTGTGAATTGAGATCCCACACCAAGCCACTGCACACCACAGCCAAAAAAAAAAATTTTTTTTTTTTTTTGCTTTTTAGGGCCCCACCCGCAGCATATGGAGGTTCCCAGGCTAGAGGACAAATTGGAGCTACAGCTGCCAGCCTATGCCACAACCACAGCCTCTGTGACCTATGCCACAGCTCACGGCAATGCCGGATCATTAACCCACTGAGCAAGGCCAGGGATCGAACCCGCAACCTCATGGTTCCTAGTTGGATTCATTAACCACTGCGCCACGATGGAAACTCCCAAGACATTTTTTTAATTAAATAAAAAGCACAAATTCTGTCTTTGCTTTAAATCCTTAAATAGTTTCCAGAGTCACTTTATTTATTTATTTATTTATTTTGTCTTTTTGCCTTTTCTAGGGCCACACTCGTGGCATATGGAGATTCCCAGGCAAGGAGTCTAACCGGAGCTGTAGTCGCAGGCCTACGCCAGAGCCTCAGCAACGCAGGATCCAAGCCACATCTGCGACCTACACCACACCTCACAGCAACACCAGATCGTTTGTTAACCCACCAAGCAAGGCCAGGGATCAAACCCGCAACCTCATGGTTCCTAGTCGGATTCGTTAACCACTGAGCCACGACAGGGACTCCCTCCAGAGTCATTTTAAATCCAAACTCCTTAGACTGCGCTTATAGTTTTATGTGATCTGGCTCTCAAGAACATCTCCAACTTCATTTTGCACCATTCTCCTCCCTTAGCCATAATACTTCAGCCATAATAATAACCTTCTTTCAGTTGCTCAGACATAGCAAATTCATTCCCACTTTAGGAACTTTACACTATTTCCTCTGATCTGGACTGTTCTTCCCCTGGAGGAAATGCCTTTTATGAATACCCAATCAAAAACAATTAATTGCATTTGTACAATATTATCTCTGTGTTGCATTTATTACCTGTTTATTTATTTATTTATTTGCTTTTTAGGGCTGCACCTGCAGCATATGGGAGTTCCCAAGCTAGGAGTCAAATGGGAGCTGCAGCTGCCAGCCTAAACCACAGCCATACCAACATCAGATTCGAGCTATGTCTGTGACCTACACCACAGCTCACGGCAATGCCAGATCCTTAACCTACTGAGTGAGGCCCAGGGTCAAACCCTCGTTCTCATGGATACTAGTCTGATTCATTACCACTGAGTCACGACGGGAATTCCTATCACTTGTTTATTTGTTTGTCTTCCCTTGCCCCACTCACTGCTATATTCCTAACTCATATCATGGTGCCTAGCGTACAGAGAGACCAAAAATATTTGTTAAAGAGTTCCTGGTATCGATAACACCAAGATGGATGAGCCATGATGCCTACCCTCGAGAAGCTCAGAGTCCAATAGGAAAGACAGCTTCAAATGACTTAAAATTACAAGAGTTCCCGTTGTGGCGCAATGGAAACGAATCCAGATAGTAGCCATGAGGTTGCGGGTTTGACCCCTTGTCTTCTCAGTGGAACTGAGAAGGAACTGGTGTTGCCGTGAGCTGAGGTGTAGGCTGGCAGCTACAGCTCCGATTAGACCCCTAGCCTGGGAACCTCCATATGCCATGAGCGCGGCCCTTAAAAAAAAACTTAAAATTATAGGTTTCGGTTTAAAGTCACAGGGGAATTGTATTCAAAGTTCTCAAATAAAAAAATCCAAATATGCATATACGTACATACGCAGAAAAATGGAAGGAAATACCAAAATATTTCTGTATATGTGAGATATTTCACAGACACAACATTTTTTTAAAGCATTAAAAAAAAAAAAAAGGAGCTCCCACTGTGGAGCAACAGGATCAGGAGCATCCTGGGAGTACTGGGACTCAGGTTCACTCCCCAGCCCACTGCAGTGGGTTAGGGATCTGGTGCAACTCAGATCTGATCCCTCGCCTGGGAGCTCCATATGCCATGGGGCAGCCAAAAAAAAAAAAAAAAATCTCACTCTGGGAGTGAGATTACAGATAATCTTTGCTTTAATATAGTTCCCTGTATTTTTCAAAGTTCAATAAATTTATTGCTTTTATATTCACAGAAATTGACTATTCATTTAGAAGAGAAAGCAATTAAAATGCTCTACATTCTTGACTATATAATGATTACTAGCTTTCTATGTGCATATAAGAGTTGATCATCTTGGAGTTCCCGTCATGGCTCAGTAGTTAACAAATCCAACTAGGAACCATGAGGTTGCGGGTTCAATCCCTGGCCTTGCTCAGTGGGTTGGGGATCTGGTGTTGCCGTGAGCTGTGGTGTAGGTTGCAGATGCAGCTCTGATTCCGCGTTGCTGTGGCTGTGGTGAAGGCCGGCAGCTACAGCTCCTGTTAGACCCCTAGCCTGGGAACCTCCATATGCCGCGGGTGCGGCCCTGGATAAGGCAAAGACCAAAAAAAAAAAAAAAAAAAAAAGAGTTGATCATGTTAAAATACAATTAAATTAATTCTGATTTATCCTCCCAAGTATCATTTTAAGGGTTATTCCCAAGAAACTTTCCCTGAGTTTAGGTTACTCACCCCCAAATTTTCCTTACTTAAACTCAACAAACACACATATATATAATTAGCTATTCGATGTCTCACTGCCTTAATAGACCATAATTTATTCCATAACAGCATGGACCACGTCTATCTTAACAAACATAGGTGGCATTCCATAAACATTTGTTGAATTAATGAAGAAAAATGTAGAGTTAACTAAAGAGTTTAAACTGTAGGATAAAGATGATGTTATGGAGTTCTCTTTGTGGCGCAGTGGTTAACAAATCCGACTAGGAACCATGAGGTTGCAGTACAATCCCTAGTCTTGCTCAGTGGGTTAAGGATCCAGCGTTGCCATGAGCTGTGGTGTAGGTTGCAGAAGCATCTTGGATCCTGCCTTGCTGTGCTGTGGCACAGACCAGCAGCTACAGCTCCGATTAGACCCCTAGCCTGGGAATCTTCATATGCTGCGAGTGTGGCCCTAAAATGACAAAAGAAAAAAAAAAAAAAAGATTATGTCATACATAATACTAAACAGAGGTCCCAGTGAGATCTTCAAATAGAAAAACTACAAAATAAAACAAAAAAAGGCTCCCTTCCCAACATCTTATTTCCCTGTTTTTGGCTTGGACACTGTATCACCTCAATTCTGACTTGACTACATTATCAACAGAAACCCAACTTCACTGGAAGCCACCATTATCGACAGTCGACTCTTCCTAGCAGTAGAAGAAGGATGAAAGGTATTACTTTCATAGTGGTTGGAGAATTCCCTAGTGGCTCATCCAGTCATGGATCCAGTGTCGTCACTGTTGTGGCTCAGGTTCGATTTCTGGCCTGGGAACTTCTGCATTCCATGGGTGTGGCCAAAAAAAAAAAAATAAGACCACATGGTCGGGGATGAGCTCCCTGGAGCTTAAAAAATCCTGAAATTCATAAAGGAAAACAAGGGCCTCTTACTTACTAGGTAATGTGCTAAGCAATGGAGGATCAAAAATCACTAAGATAGGTTTCTGTCCTCAGTGACTCACACTCATAGGTCCATTAGGCAGATGAAGATAAAGCACATAAGTAAACACTTAAGGATATAATCAAAGTATGACAAAGTAAAGACATAAAAAAAAAAATTTGACACATATAGCCACCTAAAATTTCACCCAATACTCAATGACCTAATAATACTACTCTCAAGTATATACCCCAAATTGTAACACGTCTGTACCAGCAAGAAACTAGAAGTAACCAAATGTCCAAACTCACAGATGCATAAACGGCAGTACATTCCATATATATATACACCATATATATATATATATATATATATATGTATATATAAAAGGAGTTCCCACTGTGGCACAACAGAATCAGAATCAGCAGCATCTCTGGAGTGCTGGGACACAGGTTTGATCCCTGGCCCAGCACAGTGGGTTAAGGATCCATCGTTGCTACAGTTGTGGCATAGATTAAAACTGTGGCTCAGATCTAAGAATCAGAATAATATAAGAAAAAATGAAACACAAAATGTTTTATATCACTGCTGAAAAGCAACGGTATCAGATAACCCACAATTAAGTATGCCAATCCCAAACAGGATGGTTCACATGAAAGCAATGAAATCTAAAAAGTAAAGCACCCTGCAGTCATTGGTGAGAAAAGGCTACATGGGTTAGGTAGCCCTGCATTTGTTTGTAACCACTAGAAAAATCTGTAATCACATAAAGGCTGAAAATAATTAACAGAGTAACACAGGCCTGTCCTCAACCTAGGCAAAGAGCACATTCTGCAACAGCTCCAAAAGATTAGACATCTATCAGAGATTTGGGGGAAGTACTTTAAATGTTACTAAGCCTACTACATTTCAGACACTATGCTGGGTGTTAAAGAGAAAAAGATGAATAAGAATCCTCAAGGAGGGAGTTCTCTGCTGGTCTAGCTGGTTAAGAATCTGGCATTGTCACTACTGTGGCTCATGTCACTGATGTTACACAGATTTGATCCCCAGCCCAGGAACTTCTGCATGCCTCAGGCACTCAGCTGGAGCAGAAAGACATATATACAAGTACCAAAAATACAAAAACTGCTCTATTAAAACCTAGACAAAGTAATACTGGAGAACAGAGATAAACTGTGGGCCTAAGAAAGGCTTATGAGGAACAGCATTTTAGAATAAGTAAATTTTTCAAAAGGCAAAGAAAAGAGGTAAGGGTTTATTCTAAGCAGAGAACAACCCAACAGAAAGCAATTTAGCATAGCAAAAGGTTAGAGGGCGAGTGAAGGTCTGAGGTATGTTTAGGCATGCAACTAAAGTTGAAACTTGACAGGAAATAAGTCAGGAAAGGAAGGCTGGACAATAGTATAAAGGTTTTCATGCAATAAAGATTAGAGTAGCTAAAGGAAAATAAGATCATGTATTAAAAATTAAATCAAGTGCCACTGGATTAAAAGTCAGGAGGGACTAAAGGCAAAGAACTAAATGTAAATAAGAAAACTATTTCTGGAGTTCCCATCGTGGTGCAGCGGAAAAGAATCCAACTAGGAACCATGAGGTTGTGGGTTTCATCCCTGGCCTTGCTCAGTGGGTTAATGATCTGGCACTGCCATGAGCTGTGGTGTAGGTCACAGACGCAGCTCGGATCTGGCATTGCTGTGGCTGTGGCATAGGCCGGCAGCTGTAGCTCTGATTCGACCCCTAGCCTAGGAACCTCCATGTGCCGTGGGTACAGCCCTTTAAAAAAAAAAAAAAAAGGGAAAACTATTTTTATTTTTTTGGAAATGCTTTTTCTTTTTTTTTTTTAACGGCTGCACCTGTGGCACATGGTAGTTTCCAAGCTAGAGGTCTCACTGGAGCTGCAGCTGCAAGCCTTCATGTCACAGCCATGACAACACTGGATTCTTAACCCACGGAGTGAGGCCAGGGATTGAACCCGAATCCTCATGGGCACTATGTTGAGTTATTAACCCACCGAACCACAATGGGAACCCCAAAACTATTTAATATAATTTATTTATTGGCCGCACCTGCAGCACACAGAAGTTCCAGAGCCAGGGATCAAAAGTGCGCAACAGCAGCAACCTGAGCCATGGCAGTGACCGCAGGATCCTTAAGTTGCTGAGCCACCAGGGAACTCCTGAGAACTATTTTAATATAAATAGTACATC
>PVHT021183710.1:22452074-22590724 GCA_004024745.2 Catagonus wagneri | reverse complement strand
GGTTGCGGGTTCGATCCCTGGCCTTGCTCAGTGGGTTAACGATCCGGCGTTGCCGTGAGCTGTGGTGTAGGTTGCAGACGCGGCTCGGATTCTGCGTTGCTGTGGCTGCGGCGCAGGCCAGTGGCCACAGCTCCGATTAGACCCCTAGCCTGGGAACCTCCACATGCCGCGGTTACGGCCCTAAAATGACAAAAAAAAAGGCAAAAAAAAAAAAAAAAAAAAGAAAATCTAACCTATGATGATTAACAAAAAGAATGCAAAGAGGATACAAAGATTCAGTAGACAAGTGGAGGACAGGGAATGAAATCAATAACTAATGAAGGGTAATAACAAAAATTGAAGGAAAACCTCAAAGTAGTATCAGAGCAACCAGAGGAGTAAAGATCTAAGTCGCAACTGGAAACGCTGAAGAAAGGTGTACAAATTAGATAATTACCAAAAAGTTACTGTGCACTTGACAATATAGAAGATAATGTCGTAATGCCTGAAAAAGCAGTTTCAATATGATATGACAGAGACAGAAGAAGCCTGAGTACAGAAACTAAGGAATCAATTGACAGTGTTTTTCTTTTTTTTCTTTTCTTTTTTTTGGCCATGCCCACAACATAAGGAAGTTCCCAGGCCAGGGATCAAACTCATGGCACAGGAGCAACCCAAGTCACTGCAGTGACAATGCTAGGTCATTAACCCACTGCACCACAGAAAACTCCACGAATTAATTAACTTTTAAGAACCAAATACTGGAAAGACTTTACAGTAATCAGAGTAGGAAAAGATTTCTTAAAATACAAAAAGCATATCATACAGGAAAAGACAAATTTGACTACTTTAAAATTAAACTTCAGTAAGAAAAAGATATGATAAAGTTTAAGTTAAATAAGCCCATAGAACAAATAATGTATAATAGAGTAGTCAAATTCATAAAGACAGAAAAGTAGAATGTTGACTGCCAGGGGCTGGGCACAAGAGAAGCAAGGAGTTAGTGTTTAATAGGTACGAAGTTTCAGTTTTTTGTTTTTCTTTTTTGTCTTTTTAGGAGCCACACCTTCGGCACAGGGAACTTCCCAGGCTAGAGCCCAAATGAGAGGTGCAGCTGCCAGTCTATGCCACAGCCACAGCCGTGCCAGATCTGAGCCCCATCTGCAACCTACAATGAAGCTTGGGGCAATGCCCAATCCTTAAACCACTGAATGAGGCCAGGGATCAAACCCACACTCTCATGGAGACTAGTTAGGTTCTTAACCTGCTGAGCCACAACGGGAACTCACCAAAGTTTCAGTTTTACAAAATGCAGAGTCTTGGAGATAGATGGTGGTATTGGTTGCACAACGTGAATCTACTCAATGACACTGAAATTGTACACTTAAAAATATAGGAGATCAGGAATTCTCTTGTGGCATAGCAGGTTAAGAACACAGTGTCACTGCAGTGGCCCGGGTAACTGCTGTGGCAAGGTTCAATCCCTGGCTCAGGAACTCTCACACACTGGCACAGCCAAAATAAAAAATTAAATCAAGAAAATATATACACCCAAGATGGAAAGTTTAATGTTGTGTATTTTACCATATTTTTTTAAAACAGCATAAAAAAAGACAAAAGTTAGAAATTAAGCTACATAATGGAAGTAGGCAAAATTATACAGATATATAAAGAATTCCTACAAATCAATAGGAAAAATACAAACCACACAAATGCTTAAAAATGGGTACAGAAAACAAACACCAAATTTGCAAAAGAAAGCCTTATGGGCAATAAACACAAAAAATATGCTTAATATATCTCTACTGACTAGGGAAATGAAAATAAGCTACCATTTCACATTCATCAGACCAACAGAAACCTAAATCTTGCAAATGTCAGGTCATTAGAATTCTTATATACTTCTGGAGGAATTATAAATTGATAACAATCATGGTCAAAACAATGATGCAATATCCAGTCATGCAGAAGATGCAAATACACTCAGATCCTACAATTCCACTTCCTAAAAAACCCTTATGTATTCAAGAAAACATTTCGTCATTTTTTTTTAGGGCCGCACCCACGGCATGTGGAGGTTCCCAGGCTAGGGGTCCAATCGGAGTTGTAGCCGCTGGCCTACACCACAGCCACAGAAACGCAGGATCCAAGCCGAATCTGCAACCTACACCACAGTTCACAGCAACGCCGGATCGTTAACCCACTGAGCAAGGCCAGGGATCGAACCTGCAACCTCATGGTTCCGAGTCGGATTCGTTAACCGCTGCGCCACACTAGGAACTCCCTCAAAAAAACATTTATGACAATGTTCAACACATCCTTTTTCCATAATCACTAAAAGTTAGAACTACATGCCATCAACAGGAGAACAAAGTTTTAAAACTGTAACATGGAATACTATACTATATACAGTTGATCCTTGAATACTGAGAGGATTGGGGTGCCAACCCTCCACTCAGACGAAAATCCAAGTATAACTTATAGTTGGCCCTCCATATACGCAGTTCCTCCACATCTATGCATTCAGTCACCAGTAGATCTTTAAGTACTGCAGTATTTACTACCAAAAAATCCGCATATGAGTAGACTCATGTATGTTGGTCTTGAGTCAGCTGTAGTTTAAAACCGAAGAACTAGGGAGTGGAAATGAATCTGACTGGTATTCATGAGAATGTAGGTCTGATCCCTGGCCCTGCTCAGTGGGTTAAGGATTCAGCGTTGCCATGAACTGTGGTATACATAGCAGACATAGCTCAGATCCGGCGTTGCTATGACTGTGGTGTAGGTCGGCAGCTGTAGCTGTGATTCGATCCCTAGCCTGAGACTTTCCATACGCCTCAAGTGTGGCCCTAAAAAGACCAAAGAAAACAAATACAAATCCTGAAGAACTAGAACAATATGCACTGTCACAGATAAATCTCAAAAAACAACGCTGAGAAGAAAAGTCATAGACATATAATATTATAAACATCTACCAAAATTTTTAAAAACTTTGAAATACTAAAAAATGATTTTACACTCCAAAATTCTGTTTATCAACAATAAAAAAAATATATACGAATAGGAAGGATATATTCAACTCAGCATAGCAGTTACGTCTAAGAAGGAAAGAGAATGGAATGAATAAAGAAAAAGTTACAAAGCTTTCCATGTTTTTTTTTTTTTATTTCTGGGGAAGCTGAGAAGGGGCTTAACACAGTAGGAGAGTTAAGATCTATTCAATCTGGGCCACAGATATAAAGCCATTCATATATTATTTTTTAATATTCTAGGTCTAAAATGTAATTTTTAAAAACACCTTTAAGGAGTTCCTGTCATGCCGCAGCGGAAATGAATCAGACTAGGAACCATGAGGTTGCAGGTTCAATCCCTGCCCTTGCTCAGTGGGTTAAGGATCCAGCGTTGCCGTGAGCTGTGATGTAGGTCGCAGACACTGCTCAGATCCTGTGTTGCTGTGGCCGTGGTATAGGCCGTGAGCTGTAGCTCCGATTTGACCCCTAGCCTGGGAACCTCCATATGCCGTGGGTGCAGCCCTAAAAAGCAAAAAACAAACAAAAAAAAAACACCTTTAAAAACAATGTATAGGAAATAAGCAATGGGATATGATTGTACTCTATTCTTCCCACCATAATCAGTACATGTTCTAGAGTCAGAGATCCTGTTTTAAAACCCCTGTCCCACCAACAAATTACTTAAATTTCCTTAGAGCTGCAACTTTATAATCTGTAAAATATCCATCTCATAAGGCTGTCATAGATATAAAAATCAGATGGTAGGCATTCAACTATAGGTAGTTATTATTTTTTTCCAGATGGTTATTATTTTAAATTCATAGTATAAGCAAAGAACTAAAGGAAAAGAACAAGGCATTCAAATGAAATGAACTTCTCATCTTTTCAGAATTACGTAAGAGAATGTGTATGTCAAATGGATGTGACTGTCACTTTCTAGCTTGTAAGACCCAATTTTAAAATAAGGATCTTACAAAGGCATTCAAGATTACACACCACAGGATGAGAATCTGGATGCCACTGCTCAGTTAAAGGAGACCAGAGCCATGTCAAGAAATTCAAAACAACAGATGGCCAACAATCATGTGAAAAAATGCTCAACATCACCGATTATTAAAGAAATGCAAATCACAACTACCACAGGTACCACCTCACACCAATCAGAATGGCCATCATGAATAAGTTCACAAACAACAAATGCTGGAGAGGGTGTGGAGAAAGGGAACCCTCCTGCTCTTTTGGTGGGAATGTAAATTGGTACAACCACTATGGAAACTATGGAGGTGCCTTAGAAAATTATACATAGAACTACCATATGACCCTGCAATCCCACTCTTGGGCATATATCTAGACAAAACATTCCTTGAAAAAGACACATGCATCCACGTGTTCACTGCAGCACTATTCACAATAGCAAAGACTTGGAAACAACCTAAACGTCCATCGACAGATGAATGGATTAAGATGTGTCATATATATATATATATATATATATATATATATATATGGGGGGGGAGACAACACAATGGAATACTACTCGGCCATAAGAAAGAACAAAATAATGCCATTTGCAGCAACACGGATGGAACTAGAGACTCTCATACTAAGTGAAGTAAGTCAGAAAGAGAAAGATACCATATGATATCACTTACACCTGGCATCTACTATATGGCACAAATGAACCTTTCCACACAAAAGAAACTCATGGACATGGAGAACAAACTTATGGTTGCCAAGGGCGAGGAGGAGGGAGTGGGATGGACTGGGAATTGGGGGTGAATAAATGCAAACTATTGCCTTAGGAATGGATACGCAATGGGATCCTGCTGTATAGCACTGGGAACTATGGCTGGTCACTTGTGATAGAGCATGATAATGTGAGAAAAAAGACTATATATGTATGTGTGACTGGGTCACCTTGCTGTGCAGCTGAAAACTGACAGAACTCTGTAAACCAGCTATAATGGAAAAAATAAAAATCATTATAAAAAATAAACCTATTATCCTGTATTATCTGAAAGACTCCCAAATAATTTACTTCTTCTTCATTTAGGTCGATTTTTTTGAGCCACAGCATTTGGAGTTTCCCAGGCTAGGGGTTGAATCAGAGCTACAGCTGCTGGCCTATGCCAGAGCCACAGCAACGCCAGATCAAGCCACGTCTGCGACCTACACCACAGCCTACAGCAACACCAGATCCTTAACCCACTGAGCAAGGCCAAGGATCGAATTCGCAACTTCATGGTTCCTAGTCAGATTCGTTTCCACTGTGCCACGACAGAAACTCCCTCGCTTAAATCATTTTAACACAAGCTCTTCTCCAATTTATAACTGTCTCCTAAAGACTAAGCACCATCTTCTGAACAAAGCCCACATATATTCTTTTGTATTCCCCTTGGCCATCAGCCCCACAGGTTGCTTGCACACAAAGAAACGTTATCAGAAGTACTAAAGTCCTGTTAAGCCTTTTCTTGAGACAAATACATACAGAGCTATCAGAAAACTACTGAAGGAAACCTTTATGATTCAAAAAGAGTAAGCAGAATATGAAAGTATAGTTAATTCTGACATCTTAACAGCTAAACCACTTGCTGAATATTCCAAGCATTGCTCTAAAGCACCATAAAGACTCCTTACTTACAGGTAAGACTGAGAAAAGAGTCTGTGCTGTAGGTATTAAGCAGAAAAGGCAGGGCTGAAAGCAAATCTAATTTCAAAGCCCACAATCTCTTTTTTTTTCTTTTTCAGCCACACCCAAACACATGGAGGTTCCCGGGACAGGGACTGAAACAAGTCGCAGCTGCAACCTAACCCATAGCTGCAGCAATGCCAGATCCTTAACTCGCTGCACCACACAGCAGGATCTCCTCCAAAGCCCACACTCTTAACACTAAGCTTAACTTTATTATGCTTAGGAACTAAATAAGTCTGAGTAAAGTTCACCATTAACTAGATCTGTGTCACTGAGCAACAATCAATCTCTCTAGGCTTTAGTTTCCTGATCTTATAGATGAGGAACTTGGCCTAGATCTAATGTCTCTTTCAACTATAACATTCAACCTGCTTTAACACATTTTCTAAGACATTGTTAAAAGATTTGGAAAGGCATCTTTTGAAAACCTTCAAAATCAAATCACATAGCATATGCTCTTATGTCTCTCCTTTTACCAAAATATATTCAAAACTAATCTGTGCTATTGGAGGTCAGGAAAGTGAAAGGAAAGGGGTAGGGGTGTGGAGATTCTGACGGTGCTGGTAATATTTGTATTTGGGTACTCACCACACTTTGTCTTATGTACTTTATACATCACCATATATTACCTTGATATGAAAAAGGTTTTTCCCCCCAAAGATAACTTAGGTGTGTATATCAGAGCTGTGCACCCTTTTTGTTAGTAAACATATAAATGTGTTTCTTGCCTAATTTTGTCAATAATCCCTGCTTCCTACTATCACCTACAGAAGAGATCACTGACTTATAAATTACAGTGTTCTTGTAATTCCCTCGGGACAGTCTCCTGAAATCTGAGGCCTTAACTTTCCTTTGGAACCTAGTTCAAAAACCTCCCTACATATACATACCCTCAGAATTTCCATAGCATCTATTCCCTGCATCTAACATTTTTTTCTATCTCCAACCAAGTAAGTCTTTTGGGGCTATTATCAATATGCTAAGTAAGTGTTGATAACATTCACTGAGAAATAAGGGAAGAAATACATATGTGTGTGTGTGTGTGTATATATATATACACACACATGTATATATGTATATGTATGTGTGTGTGTGTGTGTGTGTGTATATATATATATATACACACACCCACACACACATACACATATGCCACACTTGTGACATGTAAGTTCCTGGGCCAGGGACTGAAACTGCACTGCAGTTGCAGCCTGTGCCACAGCTGCAACAACGCCAGATCCTTAACCTACTGTGTCACAAGGGAACTTCCAGGAATACGTATTCTTTACAAAGGAATGACATGCTAAGGGATCCCAGATGCATCTAAATCTATGCCTCATGGACGGAGATCAAAGTCTTTATAATAATAATTAAAAAAAAAAAAAAGGAGTTCCCATTGTGGCGCCAGCAGTTAACGAATCCGACTAGGAACCATGAGGTTGCGGTTCGATCCCTGGCCTTGCTCAGTGGGTTAACGATCCGGCGTTGCCATGAGCGGTGGGTCTAGGTCACAGACGTGGCTCGGATCTGGCGTTGCTGTGGCTGTGGCGTGGGCCAGCAGCCGTAGCTCTGATTCGACCCGTAGCCTGGGAACCTCCACATGCTGCGGGTACAGCCCTAAAAAAGCAAAAAAAAAAAAGAAAAAAACAAGAAATGCACCCTAAACAGTATCACTTGGACAGGCTCGGAATTTTTTTTTACCTGGTCTATAAAGCTTTCCTTGCTTAACCCACACCTACAACCTCATAAGGCACACTATTTAAATAAAGTTACACTGAACTATCAGTTACATAGCTGTAAAACCAAACCACTTTTCTGTGGAAAAAAAAAATTGCTCAAATTCTGTTACATTAACTTACAATAGGAAATTTCATCTTTTTCTTTAAATCAAAAAGGAAAAAGTCGGAGTTCCCATCGTGGCTCAGTGGTTAACGAATCCAACTAGGAACCATGAGGTTGTGGGTTCGATCCCTGGCACTGCTCAGTGGGTTAAGGATCCAGCGTTGCTGTGAGCTATGCTGTAGGTCACAGACGCGGCTCGGATCCCACGTTGCTGTGGCTGTGGTGTTGGCTGGCGGCTACAGCTCCAATTAGACCTCCAGCCTAGAAACCTCCACATGCCGCAGTACGGCCCTAAAATGACAAAAGACAAAAAAAAAAAAAGTAAAAGGTAAAAGTTTAGGAGTTCTCTTGTGACACAGTAGGTTAAGGATCTGGTGTTGTCACTGCAGTGCCTTGGGTTGCAGCTGTGGTGCTGGTTAAATCCTTGGGCCAGGAACTTCCACATGCCACAGGCACAGCCAAAAAGGGGAAAAGTTTAGGAGTTCCCTCCGTGGCTCAGTGGTTAACCAATCTGACTAAGAACCATGAGGTTGCAGGTTCGAACCCTGGCCTTGCTCAGTGGGTTAAGGATCCGGCGTTGCCGTGAGCTGTGGTGTAGTTTGCAGACACGGCTCGGATCCCGCATTGCTGTGGCTGTGGCGAAGGCTGGAACCTACAGCTCCTGTTAGACCCCTAGCCTGGGAACCTCCACATGCCACGGGTGCGGCTCTACATAAAGGCAAAAAAGACCAAAAAAAGGGGGGGGGAGTTTAAAAGAAAAAATTAATGATTAATTGATAAGGGGCAAAGTCTTAAAAACAAAAACAGAACGTTCAAAGCTAGCGGTAACCATGCTATATAATTTTCTGTACCCTTACTGTCCATTAATGTTTTAGATAAATTATACTACATATCTTGCATAGTTAACAGTCTTTAATGTTCTAAAGAGTTTTGTCTATAGCAGTGGTTTAAAGAGTTTTGTCTATAGCAGTGGTTCTCAATATTTGGCAGTCTGGAGACATTTTTAGTCAATATAATTGACAGGGAGAGAGTTAGGAGGTGGGGGGGGAAGACTGGCTGTGCTACTGGCATCTAGTGCTATTAGTCAGGCATACTGCTAAACATCCTACAATGCACAGGAGAACCACCCACAACAAAGAATTCTTTATGTGCCCCAAACGTCAATAGTGCCAAGGTTGAAAACCCATGGTCTACAGAAATCAAGTGACTTTCTTCTGAAGATTTGCAACTAGTTCTATACAGAATAATCTAGATCAAGTTAGATCAAATACGTAAAATGTAAAATAACAATACAAAAATCCATTAAAATGCTTAAGGAAAACTTATACAGCAGTAGTTTTCAAAAAATCTATCTGTTAATGCCATCGATTTTAAATATTCCTTGAGGATCCTAGAAAATGTAGCAAAGTGAAGCTACAATGTGAAAAAAAACTACAGCTACCACATAGCACAAGAACAAGCAAAAGTTATGTACACTGATTTAAGGGTGGTTCACTTTACTGAACTTTTTTTTTTCTTTTGTCTTTTTAGGGCCGCACCCTCGGTATATGGAGGTTCCCAGACCAGGGGTCGAGTCAGAACTATAGCCACTGGCCTATGCCACAGCCATGGCAACACCAGCTCTGACCTACAACACCGTGTCTGAGACCTAAACTTGAACCTGCATCCTCACGGATACTATTCGGATTCACTTCCGCTGAGCCACGAGAGCCACGGGGAGCTCCTACTTCACTGAGCTTTGAATTTAAAAATATTTTGCAGTTTGTTTTAATGGCCGCACCCTCAGCATTGTAAGTTCCCAGGCCAGGAACTGAATTCAAGCTGGAACTGCAACCTATGTCGCAGATGCAGCAATGTTAGACCCTTTAACCCACTGCGCCACAACGGGAACTCCTAAAAGTATTTTGCACATTGAAATGCAAGCAAAATTTTAATTATACATAACATTTATTTTAATGTTTAAACTAACAAATTAGGTTGTGTTTAAATCCTTTAATCAGTAATACAAACCAGGCTCCAGTTTTTTTTGTTTTGTTTTGTTTTTTTTGTTCTTTTTAGTGCTATACCCACAGCATATGGAAGTTCCTAGGCTAGGGGTCAAATCAGAGCTGTAGTTACCGGCCTACACCACACAGCAACAGCAGTCCCGAGCCTCACCTGGGACTCCACACCACAGCTGATAGTAATGCTGGATCCTTAACCCACTGAGCAAGGTGAGGGATGGAACCTGCATCCTCCTGGATGCTAGTCAGATTCGGTTCCGATGAGCCACGACAGGAACGCCAGAATTTTTTTTTTTTGGCTACACCTGTGACATGCATAAGTTCCTAGGCCAGGGATCAAACCCATGCCACAGCGACAACCCAGCCACTGCAGTGACAATGCCAGAACCTTAACCTGCTGAGCCACACAGGAACTCCTAAAAGGGATTTTTTGGTCCTTTTGCCTTATCTACGGCCGCACCGCGGCATACGGGGGTTCCCAGTCTAGGGGTCTAACAGGAGCTGTAGCTGCCGGCCTTCGCCACAGCCACAGCAACGCGGGATCCGAGTCGCATCTGCAACCTACACCACACAACTCACGGCAATGCCGGATCCTTAACTCACTGAGCAAGGCCAGTGATCGAACCCGCAACCTCAGGTTCCTAGTTGGATTCGTTAACCACTGAGCCACGATGGGAACTCCTAAAGGGATCTTTTGATGCCAGTCGCCTGGGGCACCCAATTCCCCCACCCAGAAGCAATCAATGCTACCAACTTCTCATTAATTCTTTCACCTATACAAACACACATATTTCCCCACACATGGTGGCCTCCTCCCACTATTCTGCACTGTGTTTTTTACACTGATCTTGGAGGCTATATTTTAACAAAACACTCCAAGAATGGCCACTTATAACTGCTTATAGCCAGAATTCAGCAAATGTCAGCTGTCTTTTCACAAAGGCACTTAAAAAGGCAGGGGAGGGGGAGTAGTCCCTAAAGCACTCAGTATTCTTAGTAGGCACAACCACATGAAATAACCTTTGGTAAAATGGAAATTTACATAGGTGACATGAGGAAATACTTGATTACCTGACCAGCCACTCAAATATTGCCTTTACATACATAAAAAGGAAATACATGGACTGTATACTACAAGGTCTCCAATGAGTTGAAAATAATATAATCCACTTATAGAACTAGGCCTATTAAAATTTCAATGAAATAAAATATTGGTGAAAATAAAACTTACTGGTTATATTCCAAAATTAAATTATCTGACCCTTTTCTAAATGTTCTTTGCAACTTACTTTCTGGAAGAAGTTTCCTTTCAGAATTATAAAGGTATTCTTCTTAAAAAAAAAAAAAAATTGGTTTGTATTTTCTTCCCCTGAAACACTTACCTGATAGCAAGACTTCATCATCCCTTACGTGTAATTTTAACAATATGCATTACTAAAGCAATATAAAATTTCTTTTAAGCTTCAATTTAAGTACTAAGAATATCATGGTTGAAAAGTCACATCACAATGTGCAATGGGATCATATGAATTACGAGAGCAGTAACTTACCACTTTTAAGAAACAGAAAATAAAGCATTAAAGTCTTATATATCAGGCTTGTACAAGCATATTATAGAAATGTTTTAGGCTACTGGCAGCAATATCACCTGCAATCTTTCATTAGGAATATATATGTCAACTATTCTGGAATATACTTCTTATTAAATAAAAATTAAGAATCATTGTTTCATTGTATTATCAGTACAAGCATTTATGACTATTTCTACAATGTACCACAAAAATACAAAGTCATCCTTCCATTCAGAGTTTTGGCACCTGAACAAATACAGAGGTCAGAGTTCATACACATGCTCAGTTAAACCAATTATAATTTATATACTATTACATTCAATAAATCTGCTGGTGTTTGGCATTTTTTTGTGATTTTAAAGAATTTTCTCCAAGTCTAATTGGAAAGATACATAGCTACTTTAGATTCAGTAGCACAAATACAGTTCAAGCGCTATAAGACATATCCAAAACTCATCACATTCTAAATGAATACTAAATTTCCCAAGTCACTGAGATCACCAAAAGTACAGATGTAAGAAAAAAACACAAATAGTAATGACAGATTCAGTAATGGTATGTGACATCTTGAAAATAACCATTCAATATTCTTAATCTTTCTTTGTTGACTCCAACAAGGAAAAACAACCTAGCATTCTCATCTATTTGGGTATGAAAACTTCCACTGATTCATAACTGAGTCAAGTTACTAAATTACTAAAACATATAAAATATATTAATAAATGTGGCCAACACTGGAGTGTTCTACAGGACTCAAGAGGAGCTTGAGACAAAAAACTTTTTAATCCTTTCAGATATATGTTGGGATAAGGAGATAAAACCATGTATTTATTAATCTGCTGAAATGTCATGTTTAATAAGGAGATATAACAATGTATTAATCTGATGAAATTTCACGTTTTTTAATAGAGCTGTTTTTCAATAGTAAGAATCAAGTTAACTATAAGGGACATCATAATGAAGTTTCATGGCACAACACAGCAGTGTCACAGAGGCACTGTCTTAAGACAGACTCTGATCTGTAACTCAACATTTTAAAATAAGGTACTCATACACTCCATTATTTTTCCTAATCCTAGCTAAAAACATTTTAAATCTCTTTAACACACCAAACAACTTGCCTTTACCTAGTCAAAAAGCTTTAGGTGCCTACAGAAAAGAGGCCTAGGATTTGGGGGTAAGTGGAAATGAGAAAATGGTCTAACATGGAGTTAATTTCCTATCTCAGGTGAAAATTCCCTTATCTTAAATAATATAGATAGTACCCCATCATGTCTTGTCCTCTCTCCCAGCACCCAACTAAGAGGTAGTAACTCTGAACGGCCTTCTTTCATCAATACCTAGGAACTCCCTTCACTCCTTCCCTAAGTAAAGGACAGCGGCGGCCAGACCGGCTATAACCCAGAATACCCTTAAAAGTGAGGGCCTTTGAGCAGCGCAGCTCTCCGGATCCAGTTACCACCTTTCCCCTTCCCCCAACCCACTTCCCGGGTTTTCTCGGGCTCGGCCTGCTCCCTCCCCACCCTACAGCCACACTTCCAGCTGTTGCCACAATCTAGGGGCTCTTTCAAGAGCTCACATCCCGCGTCTAAGTGCCCCCTTCTCCTTCTCGCTTCCCCCGCCCCCAAAAAATCGTATTCCTCTCCAGATCACCCGCCCGCGAGACCGTCCATCCCAGGGCCCTGGAAGGGGAGGGGATGGCGGCGGAAGGAGGGGGAGACTGCTGCTTCCCCACAGACAGAAGGGCGGCCGCAAACAGGGCCACCCGGGGGTTACTAGGAATATCGGGGTCGCCAGTGGAAGGGACCTCCCGCCCTGGGCTGAGGTGGGGGACGTCCGGGAGTTCATTTCTGACCTCCTCGCTCTTCAGCACCTCCTTGAACTCCCGCTTGATTCGCTGCACCGCGATGTTGGCCATGTCTCCGCCCGCAGCTGATTCGTACCCGCCTCCTCCGCCACCGCTACGACCACCGCCACCGCCGCCACCTCTTCCTCCACCGCCTCCTCCCTCGGCGATTTACACCAGAGCACACGAACGCTGCCACTGCCACTCCGGCCGCCGAGCTCTCCTCAGTGTGGAATCACCTCCGCGCCCGGCCACCAAAATGGCGCCAGGTCCGCGCATGCGCACGACGCTGACCCGAGCGGGCGGCGCAGCCGCTCCCGCTGTAGCCCCCATACGCCTCAGCTGCGAACCTTCGCCGCGCCGCCCAGCGCCGCGCGTCTCTGCCAGAGCTGCGGCCGCGTGGCTCCGCCCTGCCGGCGTCTGAAGCCAGGAGGGTGCGGCTTCCGCGCAGGCCCGCGCTGTCCCGGCCTCGCCGGTTCTCTCAGGGCCTCCGCCTCTCTTCGACCCAGGTGTATGGTCCGGGCTTCCAAACCTTGGCCTCTAACCGAGGTTCGAGTCCAACCTGACGGGTTCACGCGACTCCCCTCAGCTTGAAGAGCCGCCCTGACTTGGCCAGACCCAGAACCCACTGGCTTAGTGTGCCTGTCTGTGTTTAGTGTCTGAAAACACTGTCCCGGAATTTAGTCCGACCTATTTTTTCTCGGTATAGGCCCAGCAAATGCACTAAGATTCTTTTTTGTTCTGAAGCCGTACGTTACTACTATCACTACGATTATTCCAAGATATTCCCAGGTATAACAAATCATGAAGTATGGTCTCATCAATTTTGAGACCAGTACTCCATGGAGTTCAGAAGCCAGATGTTGATCTTTAACTTACTTAGGTAATTAATACCAAGCCCTGGAACTAAAACCATAGCTTTTGAACATGAATGTACGTTAGAATCCCTGAAGAACTTGTTAAAAAAAATAAAAATAAAACGGATTGCTGGGCCCCATTCCTAGAGTATAGGGTGGGCCTAATTTTCATTTTTAACAAATTCCCAGATGCAGCTGCTCCTGCTGCTGCTTCTGGAGCCACATTGTGAGAACCACTGAACATGTGAAAATAGTTTATATATTAAAGTGAAAAATGGAGTAAGTAAATGCTTCTTAGGAGGAAGGGCAGCTTTACTTCCATAAACCTAGCATCTACAGCAGTGTCTGGTGCTGGTAGGCCTTTAATAAATATTCAATGAATAAAAGAGTAAAGTTAAGAGTAAAATGTTTTAAGTGGAAAATAAATTTTAAAGTGGTTGCTCAAGTTTCCAGTAAGTAATATGGTAGTGGTTTTGGGGGTGTTTTGATTGTTTTTTGCTTTTGGCAGAGCCTGCAGTATTTGTAAATTCCTGGACCAGAGATCGAACCCTCGACATAGCAGTGACCCATGCGAGATCCTTAACCCGCTGCAGCGCAAAGAAACTCATAGGTAATATTGTTTTGATGCTGAGAGCTGCTTTGAACAGAAAGCATTTTGTAATAAGTAATACGTTTATTTAGAAGTTTATATTTCAGTCACTTTAATTAGTTTTCTAATAGGATACTTTACTTTAACCAGTCAGTAAAGTAGCCTATTAGGGGAATATCACAAATACACCGTCTCAGCAAAAATTACTAAAATTGTGGCAGTAAAAAAGAAAGTAAGCCCTTGGAGTGAATCATTCAGGAGGCACATGGCAAAAATGAGCTTATTGAACTGCTGCCACAGAAACCAAGAAGGGATTTTTAATTCCAGCTCTCCTTCATAACAGCTCTCTTGGCCAACCTTGGTTTCCTGTTCTGTAGAGTAAGGAAGCTGGATAAGGTGATCTCTCTCATGTTTTGAGTTCATTATTCTAAAACATCATCTGGAAACATTTCCCTAAGGAGACCAACATAAGCTATTAAAAACCCTTCCAGCAGAGCCCCCTAGTGGTTCTAAGAGAAACCAACTATACATGTGGGTCCTGGCACAATGAATTATTGGTATAATGAATGTATAAATCATGCAATGCTTTGTGTATTTATGCCAGTACATTAAAAATAATTATTTTGAAGTGTGAAAATTTTTCTGAATACTTTACACTTATCACCTTCATTCAGTCACAGATAATCTTGGAACTTCAAAGAAATTTACAACACACATCACAGGTGGACTAGTGAGAAGGGTATGCTAACTTCTTTGGGGAAGAGATGTTTGATAATTTTTAAATGCATGTAATCATCGGCCCTGAAATTTCACTTTTAGTGCATTTTTACAGTCCTTCAGAGAATGAGGCAACTGCATATTAACTGATATGAGACAGTCCTCAAAATACATTTTAAGAAAAAAGAGCACTCTGCTAAAAGCAGTGTGATATCCTGGATTGGACCCTAGCACCAAAAGGACATAACTAGTAAAATCTGAATAAATTCTGTAATTAATAGTATTATAGCAATGTTAATTCCTTAGTTTTGATATGGTACTGTTGATGTAAGATGCTGACATTAGAAGTGAATGAGGAGTATACAAATTCTCTGAAACTTCTCTGTAAATCCAAAATTATTCTAAAAGAAAAACTTTACTAAAAAAATCACTGTCGGAATTTCCGTCGTGGCTCAGTGGTTAACGAATCCGACTAAGAACCATGAGGTTGTGGGTTCAATTCCTGGACTTGCTCAGTGGGTTAAGGATCTGGCGTTGCCGTGAGCTGTGGTGTAGATTGCAGACGTGGCTCGGATCCCGCGTTGCTGTGGCTGTGGCGAAGGCCAGCAGCTACAGCTCCTGTTAGACCCCTAACCTGGGAACCTCTATATGCCATGGGTGCAGCCCTAGAAAAAAAAAAAAGACCTAAAAAATCACGGTCAGTCCATATTGTGTATAGAGTACCAACAATGTGTGAGGGAAGAAAGGAATATGCTTGTGTATGTGCTTGTGTATCCTTAAAATACCTTTGGAAAAATGAATCAGAAACTGACAACAGTGATTATCTCTAAGAAGGGGAACTTAAGTTCCTTGGGGAAGGCAAAGTGGGAGACTTTTCAAAATGTATCCTATTGTATATTTTACCTACTCAAAATTAAATTTTTAAAAAATGAGTTTCCAGTAATGCAAAATATGAGCTCTTCACTACTATGATCTAGTTCTGAGTGATTACTTTATGAAATAATTAAACAAATAATTATTGAGTGTCTACTATGTGTAAGACGTGATCTAAGCCATAGAGATATACCAGTGAATGAGAAAAAAAATAGGGAGTTCCCGCTGTGGCACAATAGAAATGAATCTATCTAGTATCTATGAGGACTCAGGTTTGATCCCTGGCTTTGTTCAGTGGGTCAAGGATGTGGCGTTGCCGTGAGCTGTGGTGTAGGTTACTGACTTAGCTCGGATCCCATGTTGCTGTGGCTGTAGTGTACGCTGGCAGCCGCAGCTCCAATTTGACCCCTAGCCTGGGAACTTCTGTATGCCTCAGGTGTGGCCCTAAAAAGCAAAAAGCAAAAAAAAAGACATTATTTGCCTTTCTGCTATGTTGACATATGCACTAATGATGTAAAAGCAATAGTGGGCAAAAAAAAATTACTAGTAATAATTTTATTAATGCCATACACTATTTTAAAATGCCAGTTTCACTTTAGAATGTCTTCAATGAAGCAGTAAAAATTAATTTTATTAAACCTCAACTTTCAAGTACATGTCTTAATATTCTGTATAATACATGGAAAAGATACATAAAGCATTTATGTATATGAAAGTACATGGTAGAACACATACAAATGGTTAGTTGCAAGCTGAACTTCATGGAGCACCATTTTTACTTGAAATAATGATTGAGACAAATTATGTTTATTAAGAGTTGGGTATTTGGCAGACATTTCATCAAAAATGAACAAGGAAAGCCTATCACTTCAAGGAAAACAACTGGCAGAATTTGTTGACAATGATAAAATTCAAGATTTCAACTGAAAATTAGAGTTTTAGAAAACATACATACCTTATACTGTGACTTGATAGCTTCCAATATACATAAAGGCCTTTCTGATTATATTAGGTAATATTAAAAAAATGTGATTGCTAGAAATTATGCAATGAAGTATGTCAACATTTGGAAGATCTGCATAAATTAGTGAGCCAGTAGGTTCCAAATGACCAATGCATTTTGTTACAAAATCATGCATGGGTAAAACATCCATTCAAGTATCAGTCCAGACCAATGGATGGAGTTCTCTTGTGGTGCAGCATGTTAAGGATCTGGATGGTATTGTCACTGAAGCACCCTGTGCCGCTGCTGTAATGTGGGTTCAACCCCTAGCCCAGGAATTTCCATGTGCTTCGGAAATAGCTGAAAATAAAGAGTTCCTGTTGTGGCTCAGCTGGTTAAGTACCTGACATTGTCTCTGAGGATGCAGATTCTATTCCTGGCTTTGCTCAGTGGGTTAAGGACCCCACATAGCTGCAAGCTGCAGCTTAGGTTTCGAGTGCAGCTTGAATCTGGTGTTGCCTGTGGTGTAGGCTGCAGCTGCAGCTCTGATTCAACCCCAGACCCAGGAACTTCCGTATGCCACAGATGTGGCCATAAAAAGAAAAATTAAAGAAAAAAATTCCTTCCCTTTCCAACTGCATGTCTATATTAGGCTGGATTTTCTTCATGTACTTTAACCAAAACAACATATGCAACATATTGAATGCAAAGGCATAAGTGAAAATCCAACTGTGTCCTATTAAGCCAGGCATTAAAGAGATTTTGTTTTGGAAAATAGTTATTTTTCGCTAAAGTTATATTATTTATGTAAGCATGTAATGGATTTTATTATAGTTATTAATGTTTCAATAACTTCTCAGTTTTATTTATTTATTTTTTTTGGTCTTTTTAGGGCCACATCCGTGGCACATGGAGGCTCCCAGGCTAGGGGTTGAATCAGAGCTGTAGCTGCCAACCTACACCACAGCCACAGCAATGCAGGATCCAAGCCACATCTGCGACCTACACCACAGCTCATGGCAACGCTGGATCCTTAACCCACTGAGCAAGACGAGGGGTTGAACCCGCATCCTCATGGTTACTAGTCGGGTTTATTAACTGCTGAGGCCATGACAGGAACTCCTCTGTTTTAATTTCTAACACAAAGTTTTTTAACACACATAAACGAATGTTTTTTGGAATCCTCAATATTGTTGAAGCGTGCAAAGGAGTATATTTGAGTATACTGTACTGCCCTAAGCATGAAGTTTAGATCTAAAAAGTTGCCCACTTTCAGAATATATAATTTATGTAAACATTATTTATGTGAAGGTTGTGAAATTGGTTTTAGATGGATGAAGGAAAGTTCATCTGGTAACTCTGCTGTTGTCTCTAACGGAAAAATGTGTTTTGATATGTTGAGTCACATAAAAAGAAATGTGGTAAGGCACAATCATGCTTTGCTGACCCCTGATAATACTCGCCTACATTCCTTTTGTGTAGCTTCTGCCAGTTACTATTACTCCTCTGCAGAGTCAAATTTCCTATTCTTCTAAATGCAGAGCAATTTTCTTTTCCTACAGCCCTTTCCTGATCTTGTGTTTTGCCAGCTTTTTGAGACTTTTCCCGTCTCTCCCCATTGCCTATTCTATCCAAGCCTCTCATTTAACTCTGTCTTTGAAACAACAAGTCATAACTCAAAGGTCATTTTGCATTTTTTTTCTCCTTTTTCACTGAGTTCTGCCCTTCCCACCCTGTGAGCTCCTCTCCCCTCCTCACTACAGTTGGGGTGAGGAGCTGTAGCAGCAAGAGTGAAAACAGCGTTTAGATCCATAGTCAAACTTCTCAACTTAGCTCCAGGCCAGTGGACACCACAGTATTGATTGTAATGCACACGGTGGTATTCCAGATTTAGAGAATTAGATCAGAACCCTCACCAAAAAAAGACCAAAATTATTTTTTTTAAACAACAAAGCTCAGGTGCCTCTACAAAATAAAATTTTAAGATGAACTGAGGCAAACAGTTAAAGAAAGATAAAATGGGTCCCAAAGCTTCGGGCTCTTCTTCTTCAGTTTCTTTGTATTGGGTTCCACCTCCAATGCCATCTTTGTCTCTCTCCCTCTGCTCCTCGTGGTGGGACACCACCTCTGGGGCCATCTTCCTGCTTCCTTTCTATGCCACCTATGCGTCCTCCATACCCTCAAATTGCCCCATACAAAGTCTCTAACCAAACATCCCTTTTCCTTTGAAACTCTTCCTGCTCCATTTTCTCTGAATTTGTCAGAACTGCCCCCTTAAAATTAAGCCTTCCGAGGACCCAAATGCTAAACACTTAATTTCTTGTATTCCTTGGACAAAAACTGAACTTCAAACCATAGCCAAAGATTTTCCCAGAGTTCCGATTGTGGCTCAGTGGTAACCAACCCAACTAATATGCACGAGGACGCAGATTCAATCCCTAGACTTCCTCAGTGGGTTAAGGACCCGGCATTGCCGTGAGCTGCATTGTAAGTCACAGATGTGGCTCAGATCTGGTGTGACTCAGATCTGGAATGGCTGTGGTATAGGCCATCAGCTGTAGCTCCGATTCAACCCCTAACCTGGAAACTTTTGTATGCCATGGGTGTGGCCCTAAAAAAAAAAAAAGTAACTGAAGATCCTCACAGATTTGCTGAGGAATTTAATACACTCATTCAAACTTATTGACCTGTTGTTTTTTTTAACATATCAGCTGGTTCATATGCTTATTGGTGAAGGCCAGACCTAGTATTAGATGAAAACTGCTAATTGAGAAAATCCCAAAAGGCTTCTAGAATTACAACCAGAAGACCAGTCTGCTAACTTACTGTATAATCAGGCTTGGGCAATTCCTAGGCAATTTCACCAGGCAATTCCTAGAGCTTTTCCAAAGCCCATTGATTGGAACAAAATTCAGGCTTCTACACAAAAATCTAATGAATCTGTTCATGACTATTGCAATCATTTTCAGATCATTTTTAATGAAAATTCTGGTCTTCCATTGGATGTTGATTCCACCTGGGCAGCTTTTACTTCTGTGTTCTTCAACTGGCTGAACCTAGACCTTTCCCTGTAGTAAAAAGAACCAGAATGGAATGGGAAACTATATCCATTCCAGATTTAGTTAATCTGGCAAATCAGCTCTCTAACACTCTACATGATTCACCTGAAAGGGAGACCGCCAAAATTCTTAATCTTCAACTCCAGGAAGTGAAGTCTTCTAAATGAAACCAAAACCCTCCTAGTTTCTGCTATTATTGCAAAGAACCAGGACACTGGAAAAGAGAATGTTATAACTGAAAGCAATTTAAAGTGCCTTCAGCCCTCTGTCCAACCTTTCCAATGTCTTCTCAATTCTCAGTGACAGGGGTTCTAAGGAAGTACAGGGCCTGTTCTCAATCCTCCCTTGTAATTAGCTTGGAGAAACATTTCTCCGTATTGGAATTAATCTCTTCCAGTTAGGACTGACATTGGAGCCACACTCTTGGTGCTTGATCCCACGGCTATAAAGTAGCCCCTGCCTTGGCATACTGAATCAGTTCAAATAGTGGAGGCCTCTAATGAATTTGACTCAAGAGCTTCCTGTCTCTGACCTTGTTGCCATTTGGCCCTTTGAGAGATACACACCCTTTTCTCCTGGCTTTCCCACCCTTATCCATTTGCTAGGCTGAAACTTCTTAGAGAAATACCATACCAGAATTTCTCTCTCCTAAAAGAGTGAAATAATTCTAGAATTTGACAGTAGTTATCAAAATAACCCATCAAGTGAGTTAAATGATCCTCTGACATTTTTGTCTCCTCTCTGACGGTACTAGAACAGATTGTGGAAACACCTTCCTAATGGGCAAAATCTCCAACTGATGTTGGCAAAATTTATAGCTTACCTCCCATTAAGATTCAGATAGATCCTTCAAAACCTCTTCCCAGAATTAATCAATACCCTGTGTGTAAAGAGCCTTCTATCCCATAATAGAAGATTTTAAGGCTCAAGGCCTCATTATCCCTTGTACTACCTCTATACAACTTCCAGTTTACTGGTGAGAAAACCTAAGGGCCGAGGGTAGAGGTTTATCCAGGACCTCTGAGCAATAAATAGCACAGTTATTGACACTCTGTTATTCATAACCCTGATACATTATTAACTTCCATTCCCATGAGAAGTAAATTCTCTAATTGATTTATGCAGTGCAATCTTTAGTATTTCAGGTGATGAAGCTAGCCAGGACTTTTTTTTTTTTCTTTGCCTGGGAAGAAATATAATTCACCTGGACAGTAATGCCTCCGGGTTTTACTGAGAGTCCTTATTTCTCAAAAATTATGAAGGCTGATTTGGATGATATAAAGTTCCCTAGAGGCCCCACTTTGTGACAGTATGTAGATAATTTGCTCTTCTTCTCAGGCCTCCTCAGAGAAAGGTAGCATTCATTTCCTAAAATTTTTAGCCTTAAAGGAACATAAGATTGTCAAAGAAAAGTTACAGTTTGCCCAAACCCAGGTTTAATACTGAGGATATCTGACATCAAAACAAGGGCTACACCTAGATCCAGAGAGACTTCATGGTGTTCTACATGTCCCCAAACCACAAAATAAATGCCAGCTGCAAGGTTTTCTTGAGCCAGTTGGTTATTGCTAAAATTGGATTCCAAAGTTCTCTCTTGTGGCAGAACCTCTGTATGTTTTACTAAACAATAGCAACCTTGGAGTTCCCATCATGGCTCAGCGGAAATGAATCCGACTAGGAACCACGAGGTTGCAGTTTGATCCCTGGCCTCGCTCAGTGGGTTAAGAATCCCACGTTGCCGTGAGCTGTGCATAGTTCGCAGAAGTGGCTTGGATCCCGAGTTGAGTTGCTGTGGCTATAGGGTAGGTCAGTGGCTACAGCTCTGATTCAACTCCTAGGCTGTGAACCTCCATATGCCACGGGTGTGGCCCTAAAAAGACAAAAAACAAAACAAAACAAAACAAAACCCTTGACCAAATTTTATGGGAAGAACGGGACTACATAGCCTTCAAGGACTTAGAGAGCTTGATGAACCCACCTGCCCTTGGGCATCCTAATCATGAGAGTCCCCTCTTCTTTTTTGTATATGAAAAGGAAAATAATGTCCTTGGGGTACTCACCCCAAAGTACAGGGAGCACCATCAACCCACAGGGTATTATAACCAGCCACAAGGGACACACAGATACCTCCCCACCTGCCTTCGAACCATTACAGTCACTGCCCTTTTGATTAAGACTAAGAAAATGATTGTGAAATCCCCTTTAATCATTTTTGTACCTTTTCCAATAGAAGTTCTACTGAAGTCTCATCACACCCAACATTTCTCTGTCAATCACCTTACCTCCTAAGAAGTCCTTTTTTAAACTGCTCTTCACATAGCTCTTTTACAATGCAGTAACCTTAACCCTGAGTCTGTTTTCCCCTTTGTCACAGATGAAGTCTTTCACAACTGCTTAATGCTTAACTCCTGACTCCTCAAAATGATCTACAAGAAATTCTTGTAGGTAATACTGACTTATAGCTCACTGATGGTTCTTTTTTTTCTTTTTTTTTTGGCGGCACTCGGGGCATGTAGAAGTTCCCAGCTGGGAATCAAACCCACATCACAGCAGCCACAGGAGCCACTGCAGTGTCAGCACCGGATCCTTAAACCACTTGGGTTTTCAATGTTATGTTTGGCAGTTAAAGCAAAAATTATGTAACGCTGTCTAATCTGGTTATCAATGTATGCTGAGGAAATCAGGCAATTATATTACAAATGGGGGAGGGTAAAGCTACATAAAGGGAGGTAAGGCAAAATGTCAACACCAGTAAACTTTCTCCATGTGTGAGAAAAGGACAGAACTATGCACACATTATGTTGACGTCAAATTCCTGATTTATTGTACTATAGTCATGTAAGAGGTAACCGTTTGGAGAAACTGGGTGAAGCATATGTGAGACCTCTCTACTATTTTTGCAAAGTCCTGTGAATTGACAATTATTTCAAAATTGAAAGCTATTAAAAAGTTAACATACGTAAAGCACTTAGAGTAGCTCCTGTTGGAGTTCCTGTTGTGGTGCAGGAGAAACGAATCCAACTAGTAACCACGAGGTTGTGGGTTCGATCCGTGGCCTCGCTCAGTGGGTTAAGGATCCAGCATTGTCACGAGCTGTGGTGTAGGTCACAGATGTGGCTGGGATCTGGAGTTACTGTGGCTATAACATAGGCCGGCAGCTGTAGCTCTGACTCGACCCCTAGCATAGGAACTTCCATATGCTGTGGGTGCAGCCCTAAAAAGACAAAATATATATATATATATTTCCTGATACCCAGTAAGGACTGTAAATGTGCTACAATTATTAAGCAACGTCTGAAAGCCCATTACTAGTCAATCATCTTCAGGCCAAACCACTAAAACTTATATAGGCCATTGCCACTTTTGTCCTACTACTTTAGGCAAGTTTCTTAAACAACTCTAAACTTCAGCTTCTATGCTCTTTAGTGCGGGTTAAAGGAAACAGCGTACTTGAAGTATCTTAGCACAGAACCTGACATATAGTAGACATTCAGCAGTGTGATTATTACTTCTTCTCCTTTCCTCTTTCCCAAAGTCACCACTCCAGGCTGGCATTCTCATCTAAATTAACTATTTAGTTCCAAACCTCACTTCCCTTGGAACCAAAGTCTCTCTCTATGTGGACACCAGTTTTCCTGAGATCCAGTTTCTCTGTTCTTCCCATGGTTTCCTTAACCATTCTTCATATTCTGAGCGCCTATGTATTTCCATTTTACCTCAGATTATTTGAGTTGGGCTTATATTATTTACAGCCACAGATACATCCTTCATATCTAAAGTGGCAGTTAGTGAGCAACTTTCGGTCTGATAGACTGGATGCTGCCCAATTCAAATAAACTCTTAAAATTAAAAAAATAAACAATATAATGTGGCAGGTAGTTAATCCACTACTGCAGTTGGATTCTTAACTCACTGTGCCATAGTGGGAACTTTTTTTCCCTACTCTTTCTAATTTGAGGATTATCCTCAGTGATGGAAAATGGAAGTGGAGTTCCCTTCATGGTTCAGCAGTTAACGAACCCGACTAGGATCCATGAGGATGCAGTTTTGATCCTGGCCTTGCTCAGTGGGTTGAGGATTGGCATTGCCATGAGCTGTGATGTGGGTCGCAGATGAGGCTCGGATCCCAAGTTGCTGTGGATGTGGCTGTGGCGTAGGGTGGTAGCTGTAGCTCAGATTCAACCCCTAGCCTGGGAACCTCCCTATGCTTCAGGTTTGGCCTAAAAAAAAAGAAAAGGGAAAAGAAAGAAAGAAAGAAAATGGAAGTAAAGTAGCAACTGATGAATTCTGCCCTTTTCTCTGTCATCTATTATCATTTACACATTCTGTTCCTTGTTCTTGCTTGAACATCAATTTTCCTGCCATTGCCTTTATGCATTAGTGTTATTAAACACTATTATTACAAGTTAGTATTTTTGGATTAATTTATTAAAATACATCATGGATAGTTTAGTACAAAACCTTGCTTTTAAAAATATTTTATCTATTCCAAAGCATTTTTATAGTTCTCTAAGGAAACAAACAAAATAACTACAAAGTATCCTATTTACTATATTGCCCCTAAAATGTAGAGTTTCAGACAGTAATTCAACAACTTTATTAAAATGGAAGCCTTTTTTTCCAGCTTTATTGATATATAATTGACATATAACATTGTGTAAGTTTAAGTTGTACAAACATGATAGATCTGATACATGTATATATTGCACAATGATTACCATCATAGTTTTAGCTACCCCTTCCATCCATAGATTTACTATTAAAAAAAGATATTTGCATCATTTTATAGGTAGCAAGAAACCCTTTCTAAAGTAAGTGGTTAGATTCCATGATTTATGTGATTTTGAATCTCAAAAGAAGTGACTCAGAGCTGACTCTTTGGGTGAGCATCTTAGGATTCAGCCACTGCAAAGTTTACGTTGAGCACTTCATGTTTTCTCTGCCTATCCTAAATTTTCTTCATGTGGCAGGATATTCAGTTCACTTCAATGAGCTGTTCCAGAACAGCTGACACATGTAGTGCCTATCCTTTGCATTGGATTACAATGATGAGGCAGCCTCTACCTTTAAGGCACTCAGCCTAGTTGGGAAGACAACCATGTCAAAAAATAATAGCACCATAATAATGGCGTTGCTGTGGCTGTGGTGTAGGCCAGTGGCTACGGCTCCTATTCAACCCCTAGCCTGGGAACCTCCATAAGCCATGGGAGCAGCCCTAAAAAGACAATAAATAAATACATACATACATACATACATACATACATACATACATACATAAATAAATAAATAAATAAAACAAAACCAGTTTCTCCACTAATGAGTCTTCGGAGATTTTAAGATTGCATTGATTCTATAGATCAATTTGGGGATGATTGACATCTTAATTTTTGGTCTTCCAATCCATGAATATGATATATTTTTCTATTAAGAGGAGTTCTTGGAGTTCCCTTCGTGGCACTGCAGAAACGAATCTGACTGGGAACCATGAGGTAGCAGGTCGATCCCTGGCCTTGCTCAGTGGGTTAAGGATCCGGCGTTGCCGTGAGCTGTAGTGTAGGTCACAGACATGGCTCGAATCCCACGTTGCTGTGGCTCTGGCGTAGGTCAGCGGCTGCAGCTCTGACTGGAACCCTAGCCTGGGAATCTCCATATGCCAACAGTGCGGCCCCAAAAAGAGTTCTTACTGTGGTGCAAGGGGTGACAAAGTTTCTCCAGTACCAGGGCATAGGTTTGATCCCCGGCTGGACACAGTGTGTTAAAGGATCCAGTGTTCTGCAACGGTAGGTTTCAACTGAGGCTCAGATCTGATTCCTGGCCTGGAACCACATATGCTGCAGGGTGGCAAAAAAGAAAAAAAAGAAATACAAGTTCCCTGGTGAGTCGGTAGGTTAACGATCCTGCAGTCGCTGCTGTGGCTCAGTTTGCTGCAATGGCAAGTTTGGTCCCTGGCCTGTAACCTTTTGCATGCTGCAGATGAGGCCCAAAAAAATAATAATAATAAAAATAAAGAATACATTTGCCTTTCTGAGAGCACTGCTCTTCTCCGAAAGAACACGGCTAGTTCCACTAGAAACAGAGATGACACAGGAACAGCAGAACTAAAGAATACATGTCTATCAACCCAGTTTTAAAAGTGTTACCTTGAGAGATAGAAACTTTGTTCAAACTTTGAAAAATTTCCCATTCATAATGCCCTCAAGCAACCAGCTTTTGCAGTTCTTTCTCTATGGCATCCTTTTCAGTCGGCTTGGCAATATCATGAATCACATTTTCATTATCTGTCTCCTAACCGGTTGGTGACTGATGGCAGCTGGATGGGCTTTAAATGGAATACAATTTTCTAATTCTTTCATATGTTTGGTCTAAGTACTATCATCAACTCAACATTAAATAAATGTTTTATGATTCTGGCTTTTAAATCTCTAAAATAGGGATAATAATGCCATCTATATAATTATTACAAATGGCAGGAAAATTATAAAATTGCTTTTACTTTTCAGATGAATTGAAATGGTGCATGTACAAATTGTTATTGCAAACACTAGAAGGCACTATTTCTCTTCTGAGGCAGAAAATGACTATACTGCAGATTTTTTTTTCTATCTTAAACTCTTTCTCTTGCCCAATTCCCATTACAAAACAAAAAGTTCAGTATGAGAAACTTCAACACATACATTTCTATGATGTACTAAGCAGGGTAAGAAAAGGGAAAAGAGTTCCCGTCGTGGCACAGCAATTAACAAATCTGACTAGGAACAATGAGGTTTCAGGTTCCATCTCTGGCCTTGCTCAGTGGATTAACAATCCAGCAATGCTGTGAGCTGTGGTGTAGGTCGCAGATGCGGCTCGGATTTGGCCTGGCTGTGGCATAGGCTGGGAGCTGTATCTCTGATTCGACACCTAGCCTGGGAACCTCCATATGCCACAGGTGCAGCCCTGAAAAGCAAAAAAAAAAAAAAAAAAGGAAAAGGAAATGAGGACTAGTGATATAAAGGACACAATAAAAATAAATGTAAATCTAGTAAAAAGAATACAAACAAAAAAGACTTCAAGCGGTGATAAAGGAGGAGAAAGACAATGAGAAGAAAATGAGGTCAAAGTAGGTTTTTTTCTCTTTTTGCTCATAGGATTCCTTTATTATCCTTTTTAAAAACATTTTTGGTTATACTAGATTTACAATGTTCTGTCAATTTCTGCTGTACAGCAAAGCGACCCATATATATATATTTTTTTCTCGTATTCCATCATTTTCCATTACACGTGAGCGGATACAGTTCCCTATGCTATACAGCAGGATCTCATTGCTTATCTGCTCCAAATGCAGTAGTTTGCATCTACTAGCCCCAGACTCCCAGTCCATCCCATTCCCTCCCTCTCCACCTTAGCACAAATCTGTTCTCCAAGTCCATGGATTTGTTTCAAAAGCAAGTTTCTTTTATACAGCACAATACACGGAAGCTGTTTTCCATATCATAGCTCTTTGTTGTGTTATACTGGAAAATGTTAGTTTGTAATTAATCAATGGCTCTCTGCTAGGTCTGCCCTGACTTCTCTTTCCAATCTCCTCACTCATCCTATTTCTCTCAACTGCACCCTTCAAGGAGGATACTGGGAATGAGTCAAAACCCGTAATGAAGACAAGGGTGAGTGAGGGGTTTGGCATAACCCTGGAAATGCAATTTTTTTTTATGTTGGTTTTGATAGTACTGCCTCTTAGGAAAGAAAGTAAACAAGTGTCCTTCTTGTCTCTCCCTAAATAATTATGTCTGAACACTTGTTTGAGGCTTACAAAGGAATTGAGGGGACTGTGCATAATGGAGAACTAAACCGTCCTGGATCATTTGAAGTTTTTTTTTTTTTTTAAGTTACATTTTGGGACTTAAGTTTTCACAATAGCTTAAGGTTCTTTTGTTGTTGTTGTTGGTGGTGGTGGTGGTTTTGCTTTCTTTTTCTCTGAAAGAATGTCTTCTTCACCCATTTTTTTTTACTTTTGTCTTTTTAGGGCTGCACCCGCAGCATATGGAGGCTCCCAGGCTAGGGGTGGAATCAGAACTCTGTAGCTGCCGGCCTATGCCACAGTCACAGCAACGTGGGATCCAAGTTGCATCTGCGACCCACACCACAGACCACGGCAGCACCAGATCCTTAATCCACTGAGCGAGGTCAGGGATTGAACCCGCGTTCTCATGTATACCAGTCATGGTCGTTAACCACTGAGCCATGACAGGAACTCTTCTTCTTCATCTTTTAATTCTTGACAATTAAAGGAATCCAGGAGACAGCACAGAGCTGTCTGGCTGCTCAGGATATGATCTAGGTCTAAAGAAGGATCTTGAGGAGTTCCTGTCGTGGCTCAGTGGTTAACGAATCCGACTAGGAACCATGAGGTTGCGGGTTCGATCAGCGGGTTAAGGATCCAGCGTTGCCGTGAGCTGTGGTGTGGGTTGCAGATGCGGCTTGGATCCCGCGTTGACCCCTAGCCTGGGAATCTCCATATGCCGCGGGAGCGGCTCTAGATAAGGCAAAAAAAGAAAAAAATAATAAATAAAGAGGGATGTTGGGAATTCTCTTGTGTCACAGCAAGTTAAGGATCCAGAATTGTCACCTCAGTGGCTTGGGTCACTGCTGTGACATGGGTTTGATCCCTGGCCTGGGGAATTTCTACATGCCATGAGCATGGCCAAAAAACAGAAAAATAAAGTGGGATCTTGAAGCTGGTTTCTACTAGCCTTTTTTTTTTTTTTAATGGCCACACCTGTGGCATATGGAAGTTCCTGGGCCAGGGACTGAATCTGAGCTGCAGGTGCAACCAACACTGCAGTTGGTGGCACCACCAAATCCTTTAACCCCCTTCTGTGCCAGGCCAGGATAGAACCCATGCTTTCACAGCAACCCGAGCCACTGTAGTCAGATTCTTAACCCACTGTTCCCTAAGTGGAAACTCTTCTACTAGTCTATTTTTGAAATCAATGTATAAAAAGAAACAGGAATTATAAATCACAGATTTGTCTGAATCAAATATTGTACATTTATAAGTAGAGTTCCCTGATGGCTCAGTGGGTTAAGGATCCAGTGTTGTTGCTGCTGTGGCTGTGGTTACTTTGGTATTGTGGGTTTTACCCCTGGCCCAGGAGCTTCTGCATGTCATGGGCATGGCCAAAAACAACAACAACAAAAAAACAAAAAAAACAGAACAAAAAACAAAACCTACCCCTGAAAACCAGGGTGTAATTGATGTAGAGGAGATAAAGTCCATTGGAATGAGTCTAGCAGGCAGCTGGAAAGGCGATTCCAGAGGACAAAGAGGTACAGCTTTGGAAGTCATTGACATTGATGTTAATTTGAAGACCTGGAAGAATTTGAAATCATTTAGGGTGACAATGTCTGATGAGAAGAACAAAGGAAATGTCAAGGAGCAATTACATTAATGGGTCAGGAGTTCCCATCATGAATCAGTGGAAACGAATCTGACTAGTGTCCATGAGGACGCAGGTTGGATCTTTGGCCTTGCTCAGTGGGTTAAGGATCTGGCATTGGCATGAGCTGTGGTGTAGGTCGAAGGTGCTGTTCAGATCTGAAGTTGCTGGGGCTGTGGTGAGGCCAGTGGCTACAGCTCTGATTTGACCCCTAGCCTGGAAACCTCCACAGGCCACGGGTGTGGCCCTAAAATAAAAGACAAAACAAAAATTAAGAAAAATTCTGAGTGACGGGAACCAGCAAAAAAAAAAAAAAAAACAGAAAGGGTGAGGGTTTGCTAGAGAGGCAGGTATTTGTGGAACTAGGCTAGTAACAGCTTCTCTGTAGCCATAGGAGAAGCAAAGGAGTTTATTTTTCTTCTCTTTTTTCTTTCTTTTTATGGCTAGGGGTCAAATTAGAGCTGCAGGTGAGGGCTATGCCACAGCCAGGGCAACACCAGATCCAAGCCTCATTTGTGACCCACACTGCAGCTTGCAGCAACACCAGATCCTTAACCCGCTGGGTGAGGCCAGGGATTGAACCCACATACTCACGGAGAAAATGCTTTATCTTTAACCCACTGAGCCACAATGGGAACTCCTCATTTGTTTTTTCTTCTCTCTCCAGCTCAGAAGTTCTTCATAGGCACATTCCCTGTCATTTACTTCTTTTTTTCTCTCTCGGTGTCCATCAAAGTCTCTTATATATGGCAAATGCTCAGTAATTATCAGTGGATTTTTTTTTTTTTTGACCACAGCTTCAGCATACAGAAGTTCCCAAGCCAGGGACCGAAACTGTACCATAGCAATAACCAGAGCCACAGCAGTAACAGTGCTGTATTCTTAGCCCACTGAGATACCAGGGAACTCCTGGATCTTGAAGTCAAATATTGGTGTACTATTTAAAAAAAAAAATTTAAAGCAGGAGTTGTGTGACAGTAAAACCACTGGAAACATATTTACTAAAAATATGACAAAATTGGTTAAAATATTAAATTTGTATTTTTAAAAATTCTATAAATTCCCGTCTTGGCTCAGTGGAAACAAATCTGACTACCATCAATGAGGACGAAGGTTCCATCCCTGGCATGGCTCAGTGGGTTAAGGATCCAGTGTTGCCATGAGCTGTGGTGTAGGCTGCAGATGCAGCTCGGATCTGACGTTGCTGTGGCTGTGATGTAGGCCAGCAGCCATAGCTTCGATTCAACCCCTAGCCTGGGAACCTCCATATGCTGTGGGGGCGGTCCTAAAAAGCAGAAAAATTAAAATTAAAATAAAAAAATATAAAAAATAAAAAATTCTATCTTATATAATATCAATTTACTGGTTCTTTTGTTACTTTTTCTCTTCTCAGAATAGGAGTTTAAATGGGTATATTTTCCATATAAGGAAGATAAGGACAATGAACTACCTCTTTATCAGACAGCTCAGCTTCTATTCTAAATACTTTTATTTTGCATTATCTAATTGTATCATGCAATGCCTTCTCAAAATTTGTATAGGCAGAGATTGCTTTATTGAAGGGAGTGGACATCTGGTAAAATCTCCAGCACACTAGGAAGCATAAGTTAAAGACTTTTTGATTTATTGATCCTTTAAGATTCTAGCATCAGGTTAATATAAGCAGTTTACGTTTAACTGTGGTTAAATGTTACACTGGATGATGATGACAACGATGACGATATGATGATGATGGAGAAACTTATAAAAGTGGAAATTTAATTGGTGCTGTGATTCACGTAAAGTATGTACAACTTATAGGGAAAAAAGAGAATAAATTCTTGATTATGAATTGTTTATTTGAGATAATCACTTTTGGGTGATTAAAGTCTAGTAAGGTGCTTTATTTTCAGAAATTCTTTCTCCATTGTTGACTGGAGCCGCTCTGCACAGGTCATAAAATAATAGCCTGTAGATATGAGAGTTTTAGAGAACAGGGATTCAAAGCCTTAGCTCTGAAGTCAGAAAGTTGGAATGACATTATATTTCTCAGTTTTCTCATCTATAAGAAGGTTAATAATGTTATCTTTTGCATTATTGTGAGAGTTACACACATCATGAGAACTGGCCCATCAAAAATGCTCAGTTATTACTGGCCAGTGACTATTAGGTTTTATTTTAGACTGTCCCCGATGACCTGTCTACACTGCTTACACGTAATTGGTGGACAGAGTCATCCATAATTTAATGGCAGTTGCTGCTTATGTGATTTCCAGTATTTGGGTGGAGAACTATTTGTCGAAGCCAAGGACTCTGTGTTCCGTTTCTGTGTCATGTTTATTCAGTTATTAAGTAACCACGGTGTCTGTCTTTGACCTTATATTACTCAGTATCTATGATTTAATTGTTGAAAACGATATCTGGTCCCAAATTATGTTTTTAAGTCATGTCAGTCTTCCAGTGGGGAAAGCAGGCCTCCACCCATATAGATCATTCTGTTCAGAAAGCCACATCCTAGATTTTGTCACTGGTTCAAATACAAATATCTTGATTTCTATAATTTTAGGATAAGGCTGCTTTGTTTTTACATTGTGCTTTCAAACCATTGTCAAACATAATCTCTTTTTAATTCTTATCTTCTGGATCTAACTGATCTTATGCTCAAAACTTTTGCCCTAGCCCTAGTTAACTTATGTTCAAGAACTGAAAATTCTATGGAGGCTCTGTTTCCAACTTCTTCCCGTTTCAATTTATGTTGAATACTATAAAGTATCTCATCAAACATACCAATTTATTCATGAATACCTCTCCTTAAACTTCTCCAGAGTCTCATTTAATTAATTAATTAATTTGTCTTTTTGGGGGTGCACTCATGCCATATGGAAGTTCCCAGGACAGGTGGCCTAGGCCCCTGCCACAGCAATGCCTAGCACCACTTTCAACATATGGAAGTTTATCTTAAATTATTTACATCTTTTTTTTTAAATCTATTTAAATCTTTTTTTTAATCTATTTATATCTTAAATTATTTATCTTAAATACTTGGAGTTCCCGTCGTGGCTCAGTGGTTAACGAATCCAACTGAGAACCATGAGATTGTGGGTTCAATCCCCGGCCTCGCTCAGTGGGTTAAGGATCCGGTGTTGCCAAGAGCTGTGGTGTAGGTAGCAGATGTGGCTTGGATCTGGTGTTGCTGTGGCTGTGGCATAGGCTGGCAGCTACAGCTCCGATTAGACCCCTAGCCCGGGAACCTCCATATGCCACGGGTGCAGCCCTAGAAAAGACAAAAAAAAGAAAAGAAAGAAAGTGGTTCTAACTAGAATTGGAACAGCCAGTTTTGACTTTCCTCTTAAGTAGTAGTGGCTCTAGAGTTGAAATATTCTATTATTTTTTCTCTGAAATCAGGTAATGTTACATCTTTTTCTCATCCTTCCTTACCTTTATTTTATTGCTTTTTTATGGCAATAATTTCACTTTTCTTTCTTTTTTCTTTCACATTCGTTCTTTTTTCTTTTTCTTTTTATAGCCACACCTCTGGCATATGGAAGTTCCCAGGCTACAGGTCGAATCAGAGCTATAGCTGCCAGCCTATGGCACAGCCACAGCAATGCCAGATCTGAGCTGCATCTGTGACCTGCGCTGCAGCTTGTGGCAACACTGGATCCTTAACCTACTGAGTGAGGCCAGAGATCAAACCTGTATCCTCACAGATACTATGTCGGGTTCTTAACCTGCTGAGCCACAATGCGAACTCCCTAACTTTTCTGTCATTAATTTTTTTTTTGTCTTTTTGCCGTATCTAGGGCTGCACCCACGGCATATGGAGGTTCCCAGGCTAGGGGTCTAACAGGAGCTGTAGCTGCCGGCCTTCACCACAGCCACAGCAACGCCAGATCCGAGCCGCATCTGCGACCTACACCACAGCTCACGGCAACGCCGGATCCTTAACCCACTGAGCAAGGCCAGGGATCGAACCTGCAACCTCATGGTTCCTAGTCGGATTCGTTAACCATTGAGCCATGACAGGAACTCCTCTGTCATGAATTATTAATTTCAATCCAAATCTTTCCCCCAAACTTGATCCTTCTGGTTCAGCCACTGAGCTAGTCTATGGCTGGTAGCAAAATGAGACATGGCTGGACTTTCCCTTCGGTCTATTCCTAATTGTAGGGGATCAGATTGGATAAACTGAGAAAATGTCCACTAGCAACAAAACATTGGTATACTTAGCCCCAGTGTGGCAGAGGGGAAGAAGGAATAACCTATCCCACCAATCTCTTTGGAATTCTTGCTTTAGGTTCAAATTAATAGACATAGTATCTTGCTTTAGATTATCGGCCTATGGAGCCCTTAATTACACACCCAATCTAGAAACTAAGGATTTGGCATTCATTACAGACTGAATTTTGCATACCCCCCAGTGTTAACCGCCCCCCCCCCCCATGTTACAGCATTACGAGGTAAGGCCTTTGGGAGGTAATTAGGCTTAGATGATGTTATGAGGGCAGAGCTCTCATGAATGGAATTAGTGCCATTTTAAGAGTCACAGTGAGCTCGCTGCTCTCTGCTCTCTGCCTTGTAAGGATACAAGCAGATAGGACTTTGCATCCTGGAGAAGGGGCCTCACCAGAATCGGACCGTGTTAGCACCATGATCTCCAACCTCCAGCCTCCAGAACCGTTGTTCATAAGGCACTCTGTTATAGCAGCCCAAATGGACTGAGTTCACTGAAAAAGAAAATTGTGGTAAATTGTAGAAGACTTGTATTTTAATTCCTGCATCATTCCTCACTCTCTTTGCCCTACTTCCACTGTTTAAAGCATAACAGTTTATCTAATGAAGACATGACTTTAGTCACCTTCATATGAAGTTGCCAAATGCAAACTAGAGGTTTGCAGACCAATCCTTCAATTCATTGTCACCTCTGCATCTTTTTTTTGTCTTTTTAGGGCTGCACCCACAGAATATGGAGGTTCCCAGGCTAGGGGTCGAATCGGAGCTGTAGCCACCGGCCTATGCCACAGCCACAACAACACGGGATCCGAGCCATGTATGTAACCTATACCACAGTTCACAGCAATGCCGGATCCTTAACCCACTGAGCGAGGCCAGGGGTGGGGAGATTAGCTCTTGATTTATAGCATTTGCCAGTTTCCACAGTGTAAATATTACTATTGTGCCAATTTCAAGCTACAGATGTGATATCGCTAAACTCAAAATTGGGAAGAATGGGTACAATTGGCTCTCATAGGGAAGGAGCAAATGTGAGTTGGTTCCAGCAACTTAATCCAGCTTAATCATTCCATCATCTTTTCAACTAAGGGTGTTAGCAGCCATTGATGATGATAGCCTAGATCCATGATTTCATTAGGGGCTACAAAATGGTGATATTCTAACTCCATCATTTCTTCTTTTTTAGCTCGAATTGTTCTGTAAAGAAGATCTTTCCTTCACCAGCCATTTATGCTGAGGTATAGTTCATATACGATAGACAAGATAAAGACTTGATTCTTTCCAATTACTTAATATTTTCAGAATGAACTGGCTCCCTAGCATCTCCCAAAGGCAACTAAAGAGATTTTAAAATTTGTTTTCAGTATGATTAGGAACACATGGACATTATATTTGATATGTTACAATTCAAAAGTTATTTTGCTTTTTGATTCTTGGACTGACAAAACTTTGGTCAATAGGGAGCCCCTTCAACTTGCATCCTAAGTCCTAATATAATTTCGCTAGTTTTGATAGCTTCATGGGGTAACCGGATGTTTCATGCTCGTCTTACACCTTTCCTGCTCCAAACTTGCAGGGAACTGTGGTTCCTGTTAGTGTGAAATGGTTTTGCAGAGACTTTAATCTGGGTGTCTGCTGTGCTCATTGCCACTGAGTTGGTTATTGTTTCTAAGTCTGAATAGAGAGGGTAGAAATTAGAGATCTGGCTATAAGTGGCAAAATATTAGAGATTATGTTATCTTTTTACCATGTACCATCATTTTGTTCCTTTAGAGATGCATTAAGTCTTAAGAAAAGCACAAATAATTAAGGAATTTAATTCCTCAGATTTATGTGGATTTTTAAAATGAATTTAAAAGTATGAAATTATCAAGCTGACCCTTTATTTTTAAGCCACTTACAACAAACCTCATAGGTAGCAATTTTTCTATTAAAACATTTTTCAAGTTACTATGGAAATAAGTTGTCCTATTGTTAAGCTTCAGGCCAATTCTCAGCTCATACTCCTAACTTTACTCTCCTTTTCTTCCTTTTTACAATCCCCAGAGATTCACTCAGCTGTAATTTTCTTTTTAAAGGCATTCCCCCAGGTATTGGATGGGAAGGGGAATGAGTGAGTCTTTCTATCTTGCTGTGGGTGGTGGTTACATGGGTATTTACATATGTAAAAATTCAAGTTGTATACTTGAGATTTTTAACGTGGGTTCCCAGTTGTCCCAGCACCAACACTCCACACGCTGATTTGCTCACAGAAGGCACTCACTTTAATTGAACTGAACCAAGACTGCGCAGCAGGACTTGACCTTCTAAGAGCACTCAATAGGTGTTTGTTATGTTGCTGACAGTGATGACTGTTTGTGCACTGTGAACCTTCCTCCCTGGTCCAAAAACATTTGTCTGGAAGTCAGTTACATAATGATTAAAACTATAATTATTCCAAATTATTACTTTATCTTTTTGTCCTTGAGATTTTTTAACTGAAAATTTAAAATCTGGACAGGAAATGAAACATTTCCTTGCTACAATATGTCGTGTTCATGATTTTGGTGTTATCAAAATATGGGTTGTAGATAACCGTGCTATGATTTCTCTCATTTCCTTTCCACCCTTTCCTTGCTTTAAATGCGCTTGCTTGTGCCTCCTCCTCCAAGAATTTGATCACACATGATATTCCCTTTTCAGCCCCCAGCCAACTGGATCAGGAGTGGACTAAACTGGGCCAACTGGCTTTTCTCTCCCCAGAATTTGGAATTGAGATTTAGAAACCCCAGAAGTCTCTTTTGACTGCTTGAACAGGACATATTTAACTGGCATAGGTACGCACTGTATGTGCATTTGTGCATGTATGTAGTAATGGGCCATTGTCTAGGACCCAGCTATTACATGTAGTATCACTTGACTCTTGGGGATCTTTTTTTTTTTCAGGACGGCACTTTTAACATGTGGAAGTTCCCATGTTAGGGGTCAAATCAGAGCTGCAACTGCCAGCCTACACTGCAACCAGAGCAACACGGGATCCAACCATGTCTGCAAACTATACTACTGCTCAAGGCAATACTGGATCCTTAATCTACTTGGAGAGGCCAGGGATTGAAACTGTGTCCTCATGGATACTAGTTACATTTGTGCCACAGTGGGAACTATGGGAATCTCTTTACTATTCCAAACAGTAAAAATGCAGAGTGCACCGCTACTCAAAGGACACCTCCCTCTCATGAGCTTTACCTGCCCTCTCATGTCTCTTTTTCTATTCCCTAGAAGCATTGGGTCTATGGTTTGGCAATTTTTCGGCCAGAGGCTATCACTAATTCTCAACTCACTGAATTGGCAATAGTTCAGAGGGTTCAAGTACCCTTATTTTATTAGTAATACTTTTGGTAAATTTCTCCCTGGTTTTTTTTTTTTTTTTTTTGTCTTTTTTGCCTTTATCTAGAGCTGCAACTGCGGCATATGGAGGTTCCCAGGCTAGGGGTCTAATAGGAGCTGTAGCTGCCAAACTTCGCCACAGCCACAGCAACGCGGGATCCGAGCCACATCTGCAACCTACACCACAGCTCACGGCAATGCTGGATCCTTAACCCACTGTGCAAGGCCAGGGATTGAACCCGCAACCTCGCGGTTCTTAGTCGGATTTGTTAACCACTGAACCACGAAGGGAACTCCTCTCCCTGGTCTTAGAGGAGAAAATTCTCTACCCTCTCACACAATGCAAGGAGAGTGAGTAACTTCTCTTTAGAACACTACATTCCCCCTAAAAGGCAACTTCCACTTGTTTCTGTCTTCCCCTTATATGAGGAAGGGGATAATGGTGAGGGTAGTGATGATTTTCTTAACTGATACCTCTCACTAGGCCCAGTGGAAGGGATAGACTCCAAAAGCTGATGCTTCTTCAAACACAGAATGGGTAGTCTTTAGCACAGTGTATTCTTAGCTCTGGGCTCAAAAACAGGATCTCATTTCACTTAAAATGAAAAAGATCCCTGAAATAGATGATGATATGAGCTGGACTCCCTTCCAACACTGTTTCGTATAATTAGCAGCATAAGTGCATCATTTCTAGTAGGAATTTAAAAATATGTGTGTAAGACAAAATTTTACAAACTTCAGTATTGTTTTTTTGTTTTGTTTTCTGTTGTCGTTGTTTTTATGGCCACACCTGTGGCATAGGAAATTTCCCAGTCAAGGGGTTGAATTGGAGCTGCAGCTGTGACCTATGCCACAGCCACAGCAACATGGGATCTGAGTTGTTTCTCTGACCTATGCTGCAGCTTGGGGCAACACCAGATCCTTAACCCACTGAGCAGGGTCAGGGATTGCACCCACATTCTTACAGAAACAACGTACAATGTCCATTGGGTCCTTAACCCCATTGACCCACATGGGGAATCCTGGTTTTTGTTTTTGTTTGTATTCTTTTTTGGCTGCCTCTTGGCATATGGAGTTCCCAGGCCAGGGATCAAGCTGCAGTTTTGACCTATGCACACCTGGGGTCACGCTGGATCCTTAGCCCACTGTGCTGAGCCAGAAATCAAACCTGTGTCCTGGTGCTGCAGAGATGCCACTGATCCTGTTATGGCACAGCGGGAACTCCCTGGTTGGTTTTGTTTTGTTTTTTTCCTTATTAGGGCTGAACCTGCGGCATACAGAAGTTCCCAGGCTAGGGGTTGAATTGGGGCTACAGCTGCTGGCCTACACCACAGGCACATAATAATGTGGGATTTGAGCCGCATCTTCAACCTAAACCAAGACTGGCTGCAATGTGGGATCCTTAACCCACTGAGCAAGGCCAGGGATTGAACCTGGATCGAATCTGCATCCTCCTGGATACTAGTCAGATTCTTAACTTGCTGAGCTACAATGGGAACTCCTCCCTGGTTGTTTTTTTAATAGTCATTACTATTTACAAAACATTTTCATATGTTTTGTGCCATTTTCTTAAGTGTTTGGGCTGTTGCTGATCCACAGTCCAACCCGGAGAGTACACTGGAGTCTGCAGAGCATCCCCGTTATCCTGGTTTACTTTCCAGTTACCTTTCCTCCTCAAGATACATAGCCTCCTTTCCAGACCCAGAGGAATTCCAGGCAGAGCTGACCCTGGATTAAAGCCTGTCTCAGCAAAGGAATATCCTTTCATCTATTTTAATCTCCCATTAATTTGGCATTTAGATTATTTTTAGCAATTGCACTTGGAATCCATTTCAGGATTTTTGTACTGTCTGCATATCTATCTTTATCTTTGTTACAGTATAAGAAAAGAGCATATCTTAGAATTTAAACTGTGTATAATAATTTGTTTCCACTACTAAGGGAAAGTTAAATAGGTAGCCTGTGGAAGGTGCCCAGTAGAATTCCTGTACTTTTCCCCTCCATGATTCTATTTCGTCCTCTTTTTAACTCTTTTTTTTTGTGTGTGTGTCTTTTTGCCTTTATCTAGAGCCGCACCTGCAGCATATGGAGGTTCCCAGGCCAGGGGTCTAACAGGAACTGTAGCCGCTGGCCTTCACCACAGCCACAGCAACGCGGGATCTGAGCCGCATCTGCAACCTACACCACAGCTCATGGCAACACTGGATCCTTAACCCACTGAGCAAGGCCAGGGATCGAACCCACAACCTCATGGTTCCTAGTCGGATTCGTTAACCACTGAGCCACGAAGGGAACTCCTCTTTTTAACTCTTAATAACCTTTGCTAGTATGCCATTTGGATTGTGGCTGAAGCCAAAAGTCTGTGGATTTAGTCATATAGAGAGATAAAATAGTGGTTAGGGATAGGAAAGAGGCACTTAAAAATCCTTTTGTAATACTTGGGGTTCCTGGAGTGGGTTAATAATCTGACTGCAGGTGTTCCTGTCATAGCTCAGTGGGTTAAGAACTTGACTAGTATCTGAGGATGTGGGTTTGATCCCTGGCCTTGCTCATTTGGTGATGGACTCGGGATTGCCACAAGCTGAGCTGTAGTTCTCAGATGTGGCTTGGATCCTGAGTTGCTGTGGCTGTGGTATAGGCCAGCAGCTGTAGCTCCAATTCAGTCCCTAGCCTGGGAACTTTCATATACCACAGGTGCAGCCCTAAAGAAAAAAAAAAGGAAAAAAAATCTGACTGCAGCAGCTCAGTTCACTGGGGAAATGTGGGTTCAATCCCCAGCCTCAGTTAAAGGATCAGGCGTTGTGGTGTAGGTAATAGCTGCAGTTTGGATTCAGTCCCTGGCCCAAGAACTTTCATATACTGTGAGTGCAGCCTTTAAAAAAAAATACTTAGGTTTTTTTTTTTTTTTTTTTTAACAGCACTAAATATCACCTTAGGAGAAAAAAAGTCTTGATAGCAGAAGGTGATATATTTGAAACTTTAGAGAAAAAGACTGAAATACATTTGTGATAATCTAGGTGGAGATTGTGGAATAAAAATAGACATAGCTTAATGAACTTCAGATTCAATAATCTCTTTATGTGTGTGTATTTAACATGTTCCAAAGGATGAAATAAGTAATATCTTCTAATAAGAAGAAATACTGAAGGTCAGATGGCAATCATACTGAAGCTATCACATCTGTTCTCCACACTTATTAAACATTACTCCCATATATAGTATGCCTTTTACTTTCTTCAGCCTGTCTTTCTTTCTTCCCATAAAACTTGTGATATTTTCCTTAACTAGGTCCACTTCTTCAATTTCTATGACATAAAATCTTGAAAAATTATTCTATTACTTTCTAAAAAATCGGTACATAGAATTGTCAATATATCAATTATTATAAAGCAAAAAATGAATATATAAAACCTTATTTCCCTTTGAAATTTTTGTTTGTTTTTTGTCTTGTTTTGTTCTTTTGGCCATGCCCGAGGCATGAAGAATTCCCAGGGACAGGGACTGAACCTGAGCCACAGCACTGACCACTAGGCCACCAAGGCAACTCCTCCCTGTGAAGTTTTAAATTACAAAAATACAATTCTTGTTCTCTATCTTCAGGAAATAGTAAGATAGCAATGAAGTGGCAAATTCTTCAAAGCACAGGAGTAGGTGTTCACACTGTGGAACAATAGAATCAGCAGCATCTCTGTAGCACCAGGACGCAGGTTTGTTCCCTGACCTAGAACAGATGGTTAAAGGATCTAGGTACAACTGGAGTTCAGATCTGATCCCTGGCTAGGAACTCCACATGCTGCAGGGCAGCCAAAAAAGAAAAAAAAAATATATATATTATAAAAATATATACAATATAATAATGTTATAATTTATTAATTAAAAATAAAATGAAGTATTATAGGTTAATATTTTAAAAGTATTATAGGTTAATGTTAATTATAGTTATTGTAATATAATATATTATATAAAATATATGTATATACTCATATATATGAGTAATTTGATTTATTCCTGATGACTATGAAAGTGAACCTACTCTTTCTCAAGACCTATCTCTCCTGAATTCAAGTTGTGTAACTACCTTCAACTCGCTGACAGTGAAAGTTTTACACCTAATAACAGCTTCTTCTTTTTTTTTTTGGTCTTTTAGTCTTTTTAGGGCTGCACATGCAGCATATGGAGGTTCTCAGGCTAGGGGTCCAATCGGAGCTATAGCCGCCGGCCTACACCAGAGCCACAGCAAGGCAGGATCCGAGCCACGCCTGTGACCTGCACCACAGCTCACGGCAAGGCCAGATTCTTAACCCACTGAGCAAGGCCAGGGATTGAACCCGAGTCCTCATGGATGCTAGTCAGGTTTGCTAACTGCTGAGCCACTAGAGGAATTCCACAAAACAGCTTTAATACGGATTTTTTTTTTTTGGCCGCCTTTTTTTTTAGGGTCGCACCCACAGCATATGGAAGTTCCCAGGTCAAATTGGAGCTGCAGCTGTTGGCCCATGCCATAGTCACAACAATGCCAGATCCAAGCTGCTTCTGCAAACTACACCACAGCTCATGGCAACGCTGGATCCTGAACCCACTGAGAAAAGCCAGGAATCAAACCTGTGTCCTCATGGATACTAATTGAGTTCATTACCACTGTGCCACCATGGACACTCCCTTTATATGAATTTGAAGTGCTTCATTAACTTCGAAAAAATTAGAGAAGCATTGTTGACCAAAATTAATTCCAATTAAATTGAGTTTATAAATATAATAAATAATTGAAAAGTTAGGATAAATTAGAACTAAATATTCATTAAATGCTTGGACTAAATATTCTCTGTATTCTTAAGTGGGCCCCAAATGCCCAACACACAGTAAGTAGTCAACAAATACCTGCTGAATTGAAGATAACCTTCTAGACTCAGAGGTAAAAAGAAAAAACTTCAAAGAAAAATAGGAAACATTTGGCTAAATTTTACTATCAGTACATTAAAAATTATAATAAAATGAAAAAGATAGTGAACTATAAAGTATTTGAAGCAAATATAAGAAATGAAGAGTAGAAATCTTTTTACTTTTGGTCTTTTTGCCTTTTCTAGGGTGCACTCGCGGCATATGGAGGTTCCCAGGCTAGGGGTCTAATCGGAGCTGTAGCCGCTGGCCGACGCCACAGCCACAGCAATGCGGGATCTGAGCCACGTCTGCAGCCTACACCACAGCTCACGGCAATGCCGGATCCTTAACCCACTGAGCAAGGCCAGGGATCGAACCCGCAACCTCATGGTTCCTAGTCAGATTCGTTAACCACTGAGCCATAACGGGAACTCCGAAGAGTAGAAATCTTTATTAAAAAACAATTCCATTTATAATAGCATCAAAAAGAATAAAATATTTAGAAATAAGCTTAACCAAGGAGGTGGAAAACTAGTACACTGAAAACCAAAAAACATTGCTAAAAGAGTTCCCGTCGTGGCGCAGTGGTTAACGAATCCGACTAGGAACCATCAGGTTGCGGGTTCGATCCCTGGCCTTGCTCAGTGGGTTAAGGATCCGTCGTTGCCGTGAGCTGTGGTGTAGGTTGCAGACGTGGCTCAGATCCCGCGTTGCTGTGGCTGTGGTGAAGACGGGCAGCTACAGCTCCTGTTAGACCCGTAGCCTGGGAATCTCCATATGCGGCAGGTGTGGTCCTAGATAAGGCAAAAAGACAAAAAAAAAATTGCTAAAAGAAATTAAATATGCAAATAAATGCCAAGACATCCTGTATTCATGAATAGGAAGGTTTCATATTATTAAGATATTGATACTACCCAAAGTAATCTATAGATCAATGCAATCTCTTATCAAAATCCCAATGGCTTTTCTTTTTTGCTGCACCCATTGCATGTAGAAGTTCCTGAGGACTGAACAACCATACCACAGCAGTAACCTGAGCTGCTTCAGTGACAGCTCTGGATCCTTAACTCACTGCACCACTCTCCAAAGACATTTTTTTGCAAAAACAGAAAAATTTATCCTAAAATTCATATGGAATCCCAAAAGACCCTGAAAAGCCAAGGCAATATTAAGAACAAAAAGAACAAAGTTGAAAGTCTCAAATTTCCTGATTTCAAAACTTATTATAGAGGAGTTTCCATTGTGGCACAGCAGAAACGAATCTGACTGGGAACCATGAGGTTGCAGGATTGATCCCTGGCTTTGCTCAGTGTGTTAAGGATCTGGTGTTGCCGTAAGCTGTGGTGTTGGTTGCAGACATGGCTCGGATCCCATGTTTCTGTGGCTTTGGTTTAGGTCAGCGGCTACAGTTCTGATTGGACCCCTAGCCTGGGAATCTCCATATGCCACAGTGTGGCCCCGAAAAGACAAAAAAAAAAACACAACTTACTATAGCGCGATGGTCATCTGGTATAAAGATGGCTATATATATATATATACATATGTATATATATAATAGAATAAAGAACCTAGAAATATACACTCACATATATAATAAAATGACCACAATCATTCAATGGGAAAAAGAATAGCCTTTTTTAAAACAAATTTTGGGAAAAACGGATATCCAATTACAAAGAATAAAGTTGGATTCTTACAACACACGTAAACACCATATATAAAGACCAGCTGAAAAAAAAAAGATCTAAATGTAATGGCCAAAAGTATTAAAATCTTAGAAGAAAATGGGGGAAAGCTTCATGATTTTGGATTTGGAAGTAATTTCTTGGATATGACACCAAAAACACAGACAGCAAAAGAAAAAAATAAATTAAATTGGAGTATGTCAAAATAAAAGATAAATTGAACTTCATCAAAATTAAAAACTTTTGGGCAGTTCCTGTCGTGGTTCAGTGGCTAATGAATCTGACTAGAAACCATGAGTTTGCGGGTTCGATCCCTGGCATCGCTCAGTGGGTTAAGGATCTGGTGTTGCGATGAACTGTAGGTAGGTCGCAGACACAGCTGGGATCTGGCATTGCTGTGGCTCTGGCGTAGGCCAGAGGCTACAGCTCTGATTAGACCTCTAGCCTGGGAACCTCCATATGCCACGGGTATGGTCCTAAAAAGACCAAAAAAATTAAAAACTTTTGTGCAAAGCACATTATCAACAGAGTGAAAACGCAACCAAACCATGGTATGAGAGAAAATAATTGCAAGTTATATATTTGATTAGGATTTAATAGCCAGAACTCCTATAACTCAACAACAAAAAACAAGCCATCCAATTAAAAATAGGCAAGGCCTTGGACAGTTTCTGAAGACGGTACACAAATGGGTAACTAGCAGGTAAAAAGATATTCAACATCACTAGTTATAAGGGAAACACAAATCAAAACCATAATAAAATAGCAACTCACACCGTTAAGATGGCTAGTTAAAACAAACAAAGCAGAAAACCCCAGGAAGTAACAAATGTTGGTGAAGATGGAAGAATTTGAACCCTCATGCACTGCTGGTGGGAATGTAAAATGGTGTAGACACATGAAATGATATGAGGATTCCTCAAAAAATTAAACACAGAATAGCCCTATCGTCTAGAAATTTCCCTTCTAGCTATATACCCAAAAGAATTGAAAGCAGGAACACCCATGTTCATAATAGTGTCATGCACCGTAGCCAAAAGGTGGAAGTAAGCCAAGTTTTCATCAAAGGAGGAATGAATAAACAAAATATGGTACATATACATGTCACAACATGGACGACCTTAAATTATTCTAATGTGTCGATCATGTGAGGATAAATACTGTACCACTTATATGAAATACCAATAGTAGTTAAATTTACAGAGAAAATAGAATGGCGGTTGCCAGGGACTGAGAGGAAGGGGGAATGGGGAGTAACCTTATAATAGGCACAGCGTTTTAATTGGTAAAGACGAAAATGTTCTGGAAATAGATGTTGGTGATAATTGCACAAGATGAATGTATTTAATGCCATAAGACTGTACACTTAAAAATAGTTAAAATTGGAGTTCCTGTTGTGGCACAGCAGAACAACCCCGACTAGTATCCATGAGAACGTGGGTTTGATCCCTGGCCTTACTTAGTGGGTCAAGGATCTGGTGTTGCTGTGGCTGGTCAAGGCTGGCAGCTGTAGCTCCGATTCAACCCGAGCCTGAGGACTTCCATATGCCTTGGGTGCGGCCCTAAAAAAAAAGTTAAAATTATGTATTTTATGTTACATATATTTAAGCACTGTTCACAGACCGACTTGTGTCTGCTGAAATTCATGTGTTGAGGCTCTGACCCTCATTGTGACTACTTGTAGACAGGGCCTCTGGGGGGGGCGGGTAATTAAGGTTAAATGAGGTCATAAGGGCGGGCTCTAATGCAACAGGAATAGTGTCCTTATAAGAGAGGAAGAGACACCAGGAGAGACGCCTGTGCAGAGTAAGGCCACATGAGGACAAAGCGAGATGGTAAGCATCTGCAAGCCAGGAAGAGAGGTCCGACCAAAACCCAACCCTACTGACACCTTGATCTTGGATTTCCTCCAGAACTTCAAGAAAACAAATTTCTGTTAAGACACACAGTCTGTGGTAATATGTTATGGCAGCCTGAGCAGACTGATACAACCACAATTTCATTTAAAGGTGAAAAACAGGAGTTCCCATTGTGGCACAGCAGAAAACGAATCCGACTATTATCCATGAGGATGTGCGTTTGATCCCTGGCCTCGCTCAGTCGCTTAAGGCTGTGGCGTTGCTGTGAGCTGTGGTGTAGGTCACAGATGTGGCTAGAATCCTGCGTTGCTGTGGCTGTGGCGTAGGCTGGCAGCTGCAGCTCCGATTGGACGCCTAGCCTGGGAACCTCTATATGCTGCAGGTGTGGGTGGCCCTAAAAAGCAAAAAAATAAAATAAAATTAAAAAGTAAAAAACAAAAACATTAATGGTTTTCTCAATTGCAAAAATAATGTACTGATAGGAAAAATTCAGACCATAAAAACAGTAAAAAGGCATAAGGATGACTCACATCACCCACACTCCAGGAGTAACCAATGCCAATAGTTACAGGAATACCCTCCAGAATGCTTTCATGAATATAAAGCATATGTATATCTATATTACAAACACTATTCTTCCAAGTGGGGTCTGGTTCAGAAAGGGAAGATACCTTCAAGTTTGTTAATCCCTAACACATAATTTAATATATTCATCTATTCCATTACCATTGTTTAAATTATTTCTAGATTTTTTTCTCTATCATATAAAATGTGATTAACTTCCTTTTGGTCATTTAAAATTATCCTCAAGTTCCCGTCGTGGCAGAGTGGTAACGAATTCGACTAGTATCCATGAGGATGCGGGTTCGACCCCTGGCCTCAGTCAGTGGGTTACAGATTCAGCATTGCCGTGAGCTGTGGTGTAGGTTGCAGATGTGGCCCGGATCCCACGTTGCTGTGGCTGGCAGCTGTATCTCCGATTTAACCCCTAGCCCAGGAACCTCCATATGCTGTGAGTGTGGCCCTAAAATGACAAAAAATAAAAAAAATAAAATTATCTATGCTCAAGTTTTTTAGATCCTAACATACAATGCAACATTTGTCCTTTGCATTACATTGGTCATGTCAGTTATTTCCCTATTTTTCTCCCATCATATAAATGTAATTAATATCTTTAAAATCTTACTCTTTTTTTGACCATATCCACAGCATGTGAAAGTCCCCAGGCCAGGAATCAAACCTGTGCCAGAGCATCAACAATGTCAGACCTTTCACCCACTAGGCCACCAGGGAACTCCTAACCTTACTTTTAAATTGTTTCATTAAAATAAATTCCCAGAGTTCCGCATCATGGCACAGCGGAAACATATCCGACTAGGAACCATGAGGTTGCAGGTTTGATCCCTGGCCTCGCTCAATGGGTTAAGGATCCAGCGCTGCTGTGAGCTGTGGCATAGGTCACACACATGGCTTGGATCTGGTGTTGCTGTGGCTCTGGCATAGGTCTAACAGCTCCGATTAGACCCCTAGCCTGGGAACCTCTATATGCTGCGGCTGTGGCCTTAAAAAGACAAAAGACAAAAAAATGAAAAATAAATTCCCAGTAGCAAAAATGGATCAATAGATATAATTTTATAGATTTGATTTCTATTGATTTCCAAAATTGATTTCTAAAAAGGTGTCTGCCAATTTGCATTTCTACCAGCAGTGTTAACAGTACCAATATTAGATACTCTTGTTTAAAAATATCTTGGAGTTCCCCAGTGGTTCAGTGGGTTAAGGATCTTGTGTTTTTCAGTGCTGTGGTTCAGGCCATGGCTGTGGCGTGTGTTCCTGGTTCAGTCTCTGGCCCAGGAACTTCCAACATTGGCATGGACAAAGAAAACAAAAAACAAAAAAACAAAAAAACACACCCTAAAGTAGTACTTTTAGAAGGAAATCTTACTTTAATTTGCATTTTTTATTATTACTGAGATTGAAGATTTTCAGATATCTGTTAGTCATCTATCTCCTTTTTGTGTGTAAACCAACTCAAACGCTTCACTTATACATGTATTAGAGGCATTAATATCTTTCATAATGATTGTATGAGGCCTTCATATATTATATTACTCTTTTATTCTATCAATATTTACTACAAATATTTCAGTTGGATTTTGTCTTGTGATTTTATGTGTCCATTCAACGATTATTTACTATCTACAATGTTCCCGGTATTGAGGTGGGAATTTTACGTTATTCTTTAACTTACTTTACGTAAGGAATTACACACATTTACATTTGTCTATCTTTTAAAGGTTTGAAAGGCTTGAACTTCGACCAGGGCCAAAACCCATGTAAGATCCTGCATTACTGTCTGTGGATCAAAGCTAGTCTTTTCTATTGTGTGGCCTTAAAAAGACAAAAGACAAAAAAATGAAAAATAAATTCTTGTTTGAGATTGCAAACAGGTGTTGGGCAAGGATGCTGTCATCAAATGCTTGACTGGGGTTGCAGGATGAGCCCAGTCAAGGTAGTTCACTCACATGGCTGGTAAACTGGTGAAGTTGATGGTGGAGGCTTTTGTTTCTCTCTTCGTGGGCCGCTTCATAGGTCAGCTTGAGTAGAGTAGCATGGAGCCTAGCTTTCTCCAGAGCAAGCAATCCAAGAGAATGAGGTTGAAAGTGCCTTTACGACCTAGCTTTAGAAGGCACACACTTTCAGCTATATTCTACAGGTCAGAATAGCCCTTTTTCAAGGACTGGAGGAGTCTATAATTCCAGAGCCAGGAATCACTGGGGGTTATCTTGGAAGCTACTAGTTACCAAAGATCCTAACTGATTTTCCTGTAGTTTATTTTTAACTTTTTAAAGTTTTTTTTTTTAATTTTTTTTCTTTTTACGGCTGCATCTGGCGTATATGGAAGTTCCCAGGCTAGGAGCTGCAGCTGCCAGCTTAAACCACAGCCACAGCAACGCCAGATCAGAGCTGCATCTGTGACCTACCCCACAGCTTGTGGCAATGCCAGATCCTTAATCCACTGAATGAGGCCAGGAATGGAACCTGCATCCTCATGGACACTATGTCAGGTTTTCAACCAGCTAAGCCACAACCAGAACTCCCCTGTAATTTACTTTATAAAGCAAGTACTGATAATTTTGCAATATCCTGCACCAGTCCAGTCTTGTACCATTCTGTTCTCTTAAATACAAAGCTGTATTTTCAAACACTTGCATACAAGACTTCTATTCCACAAATTAAAGTTCCACAGACAGATTGAAGGCCATCTATTACAAGGTCAGCCCAGCTTCATTAGGGTACTAGAGTCTACCTCAAACCCTCTCAATTTGAGTAAAGAGAGTTCAAGACTTCAGAGTAAGGGCCAAGAAGCTTGACTTCTAGCTATCTGTTATCTGTTAATTACCTAGGAAAGAAACACTTTCAGTTTTACAGAAACCTTTCATTTTCTAGAAACTTTTGCCTGCATTCAACGTTCCCTTCAATTAAAAAGCTCTTGCAGATTATAATAATTTGTTGAAGGCAACTCAGCTAGTTGAGGTGATTAACCAAATACTGAAATATAAGTCCAGGTTAGGTGAAAAAGTTGACTCAGTAAATATAGTTTCTTACAGCTAACTTTCACCTCTCCTGCAGGCTAGGCAAATAGGCACCTTTGTGAAATCTTTGTTTGGAACTCACACTTTCGTTATCCTACTAGCCCTGTTTTAAGGTCTGTCAACTCATAGGACTAAGAAAAAAATAGGGTGGCCCTAAGTTTTGCCAAATTGGGAAATTTCTTGGGCCCCAGTGATTTAGTGGGGAGACTGAAAAGGCCGGAACTGTAAAGTAGGAAGCACCAATTTGGCTTAAAAAGAAATGAGGTTCTTACATCACAAATAGTAACCTTATTCCAACCCGTAAAGTCAAAGCAAAAAAGGTTTGAGCTAAGCGCTCTTCTCCGGGTTCGCCACTACCGCTCCATCAACCACACATTCCGTTTAATACTCCTCTTGAACTGAATTTTAGCCAGCTTTCCGGGTGCAACGTTAGGGAAGGTCAAAGGGATCAATAACTGCCACTTTTAACGTACTTTTGTACATAAGGCTAAATCCCCATCTCCAATTTTCACCTGGCCTAAGAGATCCAAAACTATCTCTACGTGTCTCAGCAGACATCAACTTGCGCCCACGTCTACCAGTCCTCCCGCTACTCTAAACACTCCGGCCCAGGAAAGCCATCAGGTTAGGCAAAGGGAGACAAACAGTAGAAGACATCGTCCACCTCAAACCAAACAGAGGCTACGCCGACCACTTCAACAAATGCGGGGCATCGCCCCCTCCACCTCATAACGCTAGGCCCCACCCCTCCTAACCGGAACTGCAACCCCCGCGCCCCGCGCCCCCAAGAACAGTGCAACGCTAACTCCCGCTCCGCCTCTCCGGACCCACTGCGCAGGCGCGGGGCGAGCGCATGCTCAGTAGGCCTGCTGCCGGGGTCTGGAGCCGCTGCAATCTGTTGCGCCGACGTCCGCGGGAGCCGGCAGATCCGGGTCTCGTGGCTAAGAGTGACGTGGTCAATCGAATCAAAACAGAGGAGGGGAGGAAGCCGGCGGTCGGGAGCAGCGGCGGCAGCGGCGGCCCGAGTAGCCGCAGCGTTCCGGAAGCTCCAGGCGGTCTTTCTGCCGAGGCTCGGTCCCGGCCCCCATCCTCCCCGCCCCGTCGGTTGTTGTCTGGGCGGGTGAGTGTCTCCCCTTTCTCTCACCGCCGTTTGCTGGCCCACCTTCCCCTCACCCCGGTGTTTCTTGGGGGCTCCTCTCGTTTTCGCGGACTGCGGCCGCTGCGGCTAAGCAAGGCTGCTTCTCCGGCTCGGTGGTTCCCCGGCCGGGCTGGCGACTCTGCACCGGGAGAAACCCGTTGCTGTCGAGCCCGCGTCCCCCGACGGAGAGTCTGAAATTTGGCTTTCTCTGCAGGAAACCAGAGTCGGGACTTGGCAGGGAAGTGGACGGTAGCCACGGGTGGTTTTATTTTTAGGGCAAGCATTGAACTCGGGTGGAGGCGTATAATGGAGTAAAAAAGGAGAGGGAGTCGTAGCTGGAAAGAAAAACCCGCAAACCTTGAAATCCACACTGTTATCATTTACCTCTGTTCCGTAGCCCTTGCCGGGTTTGATGAAGTCACTAGGATGCGTTCTTTGTTGTGACTGATGAGACAAGAAAGCTGCCATCCAGAAAGCGGGTGCTTTTGGCCCTTACAGCGTTGTGAATTTAAAGGATTCCTTTTTCTATTCAGTAAGTGGAACCAGAGCTGACATAGAGAGGTAGCACCCTTTATTGGAACAGATGAAAGTGCGATAAACTGGATACTGGAGTACCTGAAGTCCTATGTTGTTGCGTTTAAAGCCAGTTTTCCAAAGTGGCTGTTACCGTGTGTGTTACGATTTTAGCCAAGATGATGTTTGTTAGCTGAAGAGAGTCAGTAGGATGTTTTCAGTTGTCCTAGTTTGCAAAATCGCAGATGTGGCCTTAAAAGAATGTCTTTGTTTTGCTTAAAGTCGGATGAGCTTCATGCAATACCTCTTTGAGGAGACCGTGCAGTTTTTGTATTAATGTCAGAAACCGTTGGCTGCTGTGCATAGAATAACTTGGACAGCGTACGACCTTTCAGGTGTAGCCTTGAGACCCTTAGGAGGCATTCTTGCTGTCCAGTCTGTTGAGCTGGCAGAAAGCTTGTGTTCTTTCCACTTCAGATGACCAGCCAAGCAGATTCCTCTAGTGTAGCCTGTTTTGAGCCCTGCCACCCTCCCCGCCTCCTTCGTCTTTCAACAGCAGGAAGGAGACCAGAAGACCAAACCTCCTTTTTGTCCTAACTTAGTTTTAAAAAACAGGAACATTTTTCCCCTCAGCGAACTCATTAATTGAGGTGTTTCTTTAGCACATGGCAAAATAGAAAAACAGAACTATGTGGCAATCGATTGCGACTTAGCAAGTTTGGAAACAGTTCTTAGCAATTTAGGCTACTCACTTGAAGCATATATGCCCTTGTGTGGTCTAAAATGGACCTCTTCATAACAAATTTTCTCCTTATGTGTGTGCAACTGAGATCTTAATACCACAGTTGGAATCCTGCAGATTTGAACAAATGAATTATGTTTTCTTGAAGTTCTTTTTTTGGCTTTTATGCTAACCTGTAACTCAGTATTTTGCTTGTATGATATAATTTGTGATAATTGGAGGAAGTGTTAATTAAAACAGATAAGAAAAGAAGTAATAAATCATAAATAGTTCCTGCCATCCAGAGAACACCAAAATGTCAGCAGTGTTTTATATCTTTCTAGACTTCTTTTTTGCATTTATGTGTTTTATACAAAAATGGTATCATACTACACAGACTTTTCTATAACTTGCTTTTTCACATGGTAGTACTTCATTTTTGAGTAGCAAAATTTAAATATTTGCAGATAGGGATTTTGGACCTTAACTTTTAAGGAATATTCACTGTGTGTTTGCTGCACCACAATTGTTAGAATTGTGGTTTTAAAAGACTTCTTCACATGTCTCTATGATGATATTGTAAGATTTAATTTAGTGGATGTTAAATTATTTAATATCCATTGTGTGACAAAATAAGACTTTGCTTATTTAACTCTTGGGAGAGCGAGCATAGAATAGCCTGAGTTGACAATATGGAAATTTAAAAAGTTTTGTTAATTTAGTGATTTGATTCAAGTAAAAGTTTGGTTCTATTCAATAGCTACCATGCGCTGGAAATGCTGACCAGCTGTCCAGGCCTCTGTCCATAAGGTCCTAAAATCTTTGACTTTATAAATCACACTTAATATGCTTTATTAACACCGAGACTTGAATATGTGCCCATTCAGTCAGGTGCTTTATCTGTGGTGCCAGAGAAGGACGTGTCCCTGTCAATTCATTTTCAAAGGATAGGTACGTTCTATGAAGTATCTTAAATACACTAATAACCCATTTGGGTCCGTTAGTCATAAACTTACCTAAAGCCTTTAAATTTTTGGAGTTCCCGTCATGGCTCAGCAGAAAAGAGCCATGGAAGTGAATCTGACTAGTAACCTTGAGGATGCGGGTTGGAGCCCTGGCCTCCATCAGTGGGTTAAGGATCTGGCGTTGCCATGAGCTGTGGTATAGGTCGAAGATGTGGCTCTGATCTGGCGTTGCTGTGGCTGTGGTGTAGGCCAGCAGCTACAGTTCTGATCCAACCCCTAGCCTAGGAACCTCCATATGCCACAGATGTGGCCCTAAAAAGACAAAACAATAAAATAAAACCTTTAAATTTCTGTTTTCTTTTTTAATCTTATGGCTGAACCCACGGCATAGAGAAGTTCCTTGGCCAGGGGATGAATTTGATCCACAGCTGTGACCTATGCTGCAGCTTCAGAAACTGATCAAACCCACATCTCTGCAGCTATCTTAGCTGCTACAGTTGGATTCTTAACCTACTGTGCCATAGTAGGAACTCCGAAATCTCTATTTTCATTCTTCATATCTTGGGTAATTAGTGCCAGATGCCTACTAATGTGATTTAGTTCCTGTTCTTTGATTTGCCTTAAATAGCAGTGTTCAGTATATCTTCTAGATTTGTCCACTTCTCATCTCTACTGCCACCACCTTTGCCAGCTATCACCATCTCTCACTAGCCTACTGCAGTAACCTCCTACTTCCACTTGGGCATTTTATGGTGCATTCCCCTTACTACAGTTTAAGAGATCCTTTACAGTGTAAATCAGGTTGTGTCATCGCTCTGTCGAAGCCTCTCATCACATTCAGAATAAAATCCGAACTCTTTAGCAAAGTTTGCCAGGCACTCCATGTTTTAGTGCTGCCTTCTCTTATCTCACCTTGTATCTGGATGCCTAGATAAGTACCTAGGAACTGGGCCATGTCAGTTTCTTCCTGTGTTCCAGCCCCACTGGCTCTGTCCCAGGAATTTGCCAGGCTTGTTCCTGCCTCAAGGTATTTATACTTGCGCTACCCTATGGCTTCAGTCTTCTCCCAGATCTTCCTGTGGTTGATCCCGTCCTGTAGTTGAGGTCTCAGTTCAGCTGTTGCCTCTTCAAGAAAATTGTCCCCACAATTATCTCATCATTCTCTCATGTTTTTTATCACATCACTATCTGGAATTTCTTTATTTTTTATATCCCATCCCCTATACTAGAAATTAAACTCTGGGAAGATGGGGACTTGTCTGTCCTTTTCACTGCATGGTAGGTGCTCAGTGAATATTGGTTGAATGAATAAACTCTAACACATCTGTATTACTCTTTTTTTTTTTTTTTTGGCTTCACCCCCGAGACGTATAGAAGTTCCTGGGCCAGGGATCGAACCCAAGCCACTGCAGTGACAATGCCAGATCCTTAACCACTAGGCCATCAGGGAACTCCCAGATCTGTATTTCTGTATTACTCTTGGACATACTATTTTATTGTATTAAATTTTTTTGCTTTTTGCTTTTTAGGGCCGCACCCGAGGCATATGGACGTTCCCAGGCTAGGGGTCCAATTGGAGCTACGGCTGCTGGCCTAAACTATAGCCACAGCAACGCAGGATCCAAGCCACGTCTGCATCCTACACTACAGCTCATGGCAACGCCAGATCCTTAACCCACTGATAGAGGCCAGGGATCGAACCTGCAACCTCATGGTTTCTGGTTGGATTCGTTTCCGCTGAGCCATGGCAGGAACTCCAAACATACTATTTTAAACCATTTTTTTCCATGGAAGAACCCTAATTTTCAGCTTTTTATAGGGCTGTACCTTGGTTCTCCATGAGGTTGCCGGTTCACTCCCTGGCCTTGCTCAGTGGGTCGGTTATCTGGTGTTGCTGTAAGCTGTGGTGTAGGTCACAGACATGGCTCATATCCTGGGTTGCTGTGGCTGTGGTGGAGGCCAGCAGCTGTAGCTTTGATTGGACCCCTAGCCTGAGAACCTCCATATACCGTGGGTGCAGCCCTAAAATGAAGAAAAATAAAGACTGTACAACTTCTTAGAAAAGTGCTACTGCAGGCTTATAAGTAAATATTCTTTTGGTGTGTGTGCATATTCATATTTTGGCCCACATAGCAAGTACTAATCATCTGAATGGTTGTTTCTGTTGTTGGGCACGTGTCAGTAAACCCTGCATGTAGGCACTTTTAAAGCTGTTTTATTTAATTAAATTAATTAATTAATTAATTAATTTATTTGTCTTTTTGCCTTATCTAGGGCTGCACCTGTGGCATATGGAGGTTCCCAGGCTAGGGGTCTAACAGGAGCTGTAGCTGCTGGCCTTCGCCACAGCCATAGCAATGCGGGATCCGAGCCGTGTCTGCAACCTACACCACAGCTCACGGCAATGCCGGTTCCTTAACCCACTGAGCAAGACCAGGGATCGAAACCTGCAACTTCATAGTTCCTAGTCAGATTCGTTAACCACTGCGCCACAATGGGAACTCCCCAATCTTTATTTTTTATTTTTTGTCTGAGCCTGCAGCATGTGGAAGTTCCTGGGCCAGGGATCGAACCCGCACTGTAGCAGTGACCCAAGCCACTGCAATGCTTGTGCTGAATCCTTAACCCACTGCACCACAGTGGGAACTCACACAGCACCACAAGGAAAAGTCTTTAACTTTCTAAATTGATCTTTGGTAGAAATGAGATGTAAAACCCAAATAAGCTTGTATCCTTTTTTTGGTGGGGGGGTAGGACTGTAACATAGTGAGCTTTTTACCCTGCCCTTAGAAACTTTCTCAACTTGATTTTAACCTGCTGCATTTTATATTTTGAAATGTTCCCTCGGTGGCGGTGCAGTGGGATCAGCAGCGTCTTGGGAGCACTGGGACACGGGTTCGATCCAGCACAGCACAGTGGGTTAAGGATCCGGATTGCCATAGCTATGTCTTAGGTCACAACTGTGGCTCAGATCTGATCCCTGGCTGGGGAGCTCCATGTGCTGAGGGGCAGCCAAAAAAAGAAAAAAAGATGATACTTTGAATAAAGTGGTTTACTTTAAGTTTTCATTTAATTTTGGGCATGAAGGTAGTTTACAGTATTAAAAATAATATTGTGGTGAACTATGGCTTTAAATAGTTAACCAACTAGTCTAATTATTTAAAAAGTCATGTTGAGAAAAATTAAGTGCTGTTAGCATCTTGTGATTACAAAAAGACATAATTTGGAGTTCCTGTTGTGGCTCAGCAGATATGAATCTGACTAGTATCCATGAGGACACAGGTTCGATCCCTGGCCTCTCTCAGTGGGTTAAGGGTCCAGCATTGCCGTGAGCAGTGGTGTAGGTCTTAGACGTGGCTCGTGAGCAGTGGTGTAGGTCTTAGACATGGCTCGTATCTGGCGTTTCTGTGGCTGTGGTGTAGGCCAGGGGCTACAGTTCCGATTCAACCCCTAGCCTGGGAATTTCCATGTGCCTTGGGTGCAGCTCTAAAAAAAAAAAGGGCATATTTTAATGATTTGAAATGTGATTGTAATCATAGTTTAGCAAGTATATATAGCATACATTTATTTGCAATCCCAGAAGATTTACATGAAAGTTTTTAATAGAGATTGCCCCTGAGAAGAGAGTACCTTTTACTTTTTTTTTTTAACTTTCTGTATTTGAACTTAAAAACTATAAATGTATATTGCTTTTAAAATAAAAAAAACTTAAACTCCTTGGAAAAAAATTTATTTTTCTAAACTGAAACCCATTTTTAGGTGAATAGTAGGGCTTATATGCTGTTATAACATTTTACACTTCAGTGCTTTTGTTTTGAAGAAAGTTTCCTTCTTGTTGCTTATTTTCATATTTAGTTTTCATTTCCTTTTTTAAATTTAGGTCAAAGCACAGATGTGAGTCTCAGCTTTGTAAAAATACAAATAAAGCTACTTTTTTGCTTGAATGCACTCATTGACAAGTTTTACGGGTGCAGCACTTTCACATTTTAACAGCTAATAAAGATGTTTCAAATCAAGTTAGGATATAGGGTAAGTATCTTGGTAAACCAACCAGACTTAGTGTTAGGGTTGTTATTTTGTTTTATCTTACACTTAAAAAAGAAAAGGATAATTTTTCTTTACATAATTTGTATTTTGTTGCTTTGTTATTCTTATCAAAGTTAATGTGGAAGAAGAAATTGACTTTCTTGAAATTTTTTTTTTTTTTTTTGCTTTTTAGGGCTGTACCCGAGGCATATGGAGGTTCCAAGGCTAGGGGTCAAATTGGAGCTACAGCTGCTGGCCTGCACCATAACCGCAACAACACCAGATCTGAGCCACGTCTGCAATCTGTATCACAGCTCACGGCAACACCCACTGAGCAAGGCCAGGGATCAAACCTGTAACCTCATGGTTCCTAGTCAGATTCCTTTCCGCTGAGCCACGATGGGAACTCCAGAACATACTAATACAATACAACTGTTGAAAACTGGCTTATTAACATTTGTAAGTAACTTATACCCACTGAGATTTGGGGTCACAGAATATAGAATTTTTACATCATCTGTTGAATTTTTCTGTTTCCTGCTTATGACACACAGCCTTTTTTCCTGAGTTTAAAAAATTTTATTCGGGAGTTACTGTTGTGGCTTAGCGGAAATGAATCCAATTAGTATCCGTAAAGATGTGGGTTCAGTCCCTGACCTCACTCAGTGGGCTAAGGATCTGGCATTGCTGTGAGCTGTGGTATAGGTTGCAAGACACAGCTTGCATCCTGAATTGCTGTGGCTGTGGTGTAGGCCAGCAGCTGTAGCTCTTACTCAGCCCCTCGCCTGGGAACTTCCTTATACTGCACCTGCAGCCCTACCAAAAAAAAAATTTTTTTTTAATTCAGAATATGACTGAGTAGTACTGGAGTAGAAATTTCAGAAAACATTTTCAGAATATGAAACTGTTACGATATTGAATATATACAGAGATGATTCAGTTGGAAAGTTTTCCTTTGATCATTTATAATAAATTTACCCTGAACTTTGAGAGAACCTTTGAGATTGTAGAAGAGTAAAGGACAGAGAGAGAGGGGAGGGAGTGGGATGGACTGGGAGTTTGGGTTTACTAGATGCAAGCTATAGCATTTGGAGTAGATGAGCAATGAGATCCTGCTGTATAGCACAGGGAACTATATCTAATCACTTTGGATGCAACATGATGGAGGATGATGTGAGAAAAAGAGTGTATATACATACGTATAACTGGGTCACTTCATTGTACAGCAGAAATTGACAAAACATTGTAAATCAACTGTAATCAAAAAATAAGTAAAGGACAGGGAGTTTTCTGATGGTCTAGTGGTTACGATTCAGTGCTTTCACCTCTGTGGCCCAGGTTCAACCCCTGGTCTGGGAACTGAGATCCCACATTAAGCTGCTGCACACTGTGACCAAAAAAATAATAAAATAAAAATAAAATTTCCTTTCTTTTTTTTTTTTTTTGCCTTTTTAGGGCCACAACCGTGGCATATGGAGGTTCCTAGGCTAGGGGTCAAACTGGAGCTGTAGCCGCCGGCCTATGCCACAGCCACAGCAACGCCTTATGCCACAGCCACACCAGATCCAAGCCGTGTCTGCGACCTACACCACAGCTCATGGCAATGCAGGATCGTTAACCCACTGAGCAAGACCAGGAATCGAACCTGCAACCTCATGATTCCTAGTCGGATTCGTTAACTGCTGTGCCACGGCAGGAACTCCAAAAATAAAATTTCAGTGTTAAAAAAAAGAAGCAGTAAAGGACAGCTAGGAAAGGACAGGAAATTCTAGGTGAGGGACCAAGATTTAGAACAGAAGACTTCTCTCTTCCCTTTCGCTTTTATGTGAAGAGAGTGATAGTTGAGCCTCAGGGGAATGAAAAGACTCCAGAGCAGTGTACAGAGGACTTGGGCTGAGGGTTAAAGATACATTTCAAATCTAAGTGCTTAGAGGTGAATTGGCCAGGAGCATTTCACAGTTTATAAAGCACTCTTTTCAAATTCTTACTTGGTCTTTGGAACAACTCTTTAAAACGAGTAGTTACAGTGATCTCTCCTGTTTTATATACAGAGAAACTGAAGTAACAGGGAGGCTAATTTATCCATTTCTCAATAGTGCCATAACTTACATCATCTAAGATATTTTTATTTTATGTTTTGTCTTTTTGCCTTTTCTAGGGCCGCATTCGTGGCATGTGGAGGTTCCCAGGCTAGGGGTCTAATCGGAGCTGTAGCCACTGGCCTACGCCACAGCCACAGCCACCCCAGATCCGAGCCATGTCTGCGACTTACACCACAGCTCACGGCAATGCTGGATCGAGACCAGGGATTGAACCCGCAACCTCATGGTTCCTAGTCGGATTCGTTAACCATGGAGCCATGACGGGAACTCCACATCATCTAAGATATATTCTTTCTACTATTCCATGCTGTTTTTAGCAAGTGTTGCAAAGATGATTCCTACAACAGAGTCAAATACAGGTAAAGAAAAAAAGGGCCATAGAGGAAAGAGAAGGTAACATCTAAGGTATAGGAAGCACATTAACTGAGAATTTCCAGCAAAGTAGTGGCAGCGCTGGGGTGGACCTTTAACAGAGTCCTGTGCTGCAGAGACATGGAGCAGTTAAGGAGATAAATTCTTGATAAACTTGAAGAGTTCACTTTCTAATAAAAATGGTTTAGAAGTAAGTTAGATAGTTCTCCTTTTGAGCTTTCTCCAGAGAGATTATCACAGAAGTCATTTATCTGTGACATTTGTTTTGGCTGTTATTTATATATTGGTATGCAATTATATGAATGAATTGTAATTAATAATTAACTTGATGGCAAGCTCTTGGAGGTAGGCTCTGCCTTTTATTTCTTCTGTATCCTCTTCTGAACTCTTCTGCCGGTTACTTAGACCCTGGGAACTTAGATCCTTTTCAGGGAAAGGAGAAGTGAGAGGAGACATGGGTTTGAAGGCCACCTGTACTGCGTGACTTTGGGTAAGTCAGTAATGCTCTCTGGGCCTCAGTTCTTTCCTCTTTAGATGAATGGTTGCAAACTACTGCATCTCCAAAGTTTTAATAGCACCACTTGTGAAGCTGTGATTCGTTGAATCTGAATAAATGAAGACTTAGCATCCTCTAATCTATACCTTATCTCTACAGTGATATCTTGCACAGGCCTACTGGTCTTTCTGACCTTGTTTCTTCTGTACATTCCCATTTCACTATATGAAAAACGAATGTTTTCTTGTCACCTTAACCTGCTTTAGTCTCTTCCTTTTGAATAGTATGCCTTCTGAAAGAGTATCTTTAAGCTTTTTGTTATCCTATAAAAAGGTTTTATGATAAGATTTTCAGAGGGTTTTTATTGTATTTTCTCTTATAAATAAATAGCTAATTCTAGATGGGACTTGAAAAAAAAAAGCACAATGTAAGAGCTATAAGTTGAGTTGATTCAGTGTCTTACTGAGGACTATAGCACAGGAGACAGATTCTCAGATAGCTCTGAGGATCTGTTCCAAAGAGCTAAGGGAGAAGCTGGTATATACATATGTGCAGTCAAGTGAAAGGTTATTGCTGGTCACAAGGATCAGATATCTCAAATATCTCAATTTTAGTGCTTTTCTGTGCCTGGGAAGATGCAAAAATCTGAGTTTGTTGGAATTCTTCCTTAGATATGTATTTTGACTATCTAGGGGCCCACAAATTCAAAACACAGACTACTTCATCCTAAATTCTTTCAGAGTTTACTTGGAGGTCAGCAACTGCTGTGGCTAATGACTTGATCCTTAAAGAACTGGAATGGTGGGCAACATTTTTTGTTTGCCAACAACATAGGGTTACCCTTTTGGATCAATACAGGGAGTACTGTAAGGAATTTGTAACTAATTGCTTGGCTATTAGTGTAAATTTTAAAAATTTGTCATAGAATTCAGAAATTCTTAACTCCCGAGCACAGAGAATTATGGTATTGAGAGTATATATAATGGGGTTTATTTCAGTATTTCAATTTTCACTTTTTTTATTTTTAGTTTTTTGCTTTTTAGGGCTGCCCCTGCGGCATATGGAAGTTTCCAGGCTAGGGGTCGAATTGGAGCTGCAGCTGCCAGCCCATACCACATTCACAACAGCGAGGGATCTGAGCTGTGTCTAATATCTACACCACGACTCACAGCAATGCTGGATCCCCAACCCACGGAGTGAGGCCAGGGATTGACTGAACTTTCATCTTCATGGATACTAGTTGGATTTGTTTCCACTGCGCCACAAGGGGAACTCCAATATTTAAAATGACTTTATGGGATGGATGTGCATTTTGGGGGTTTTAGGGATGGAAACTGTTATATTTGGAATGGATGGGCAGTGGGATCGTACTATACAGCACAGGGAAATGGGTGTGATTGGGTCACTTTGTTATACAACAGAACTTGACGGAACATTGTAATTCAGCTGTACTTTAATAATAAAAATAAAGTAAATAAAATAAATAAAATGATTTTTCTCCCAGGCATAGCTTTAGCATGGTTTTTTTGACAAATAAGGATTGATTTGAATTGAGCCTGCATCCTTTCCTTGCCCACTTCGCATCATAGAATCAGAGATACAAATGTGATTTAAGAGAAAAATATGTCATTAGTGAGGACTATTAGGAAGTCAGTTGGTGGTTATCTAATTTCTGTACTACTCTAAAGTTGTCTTGGGAGTTCCCGTCGTGGCTTAACAGAAACGAATCCGACTAGGAACCATGAGGTTGCGGGTTCGATCCCTGACATCGCCCAGTGGGTTAAGGATCCGGCGTTGCCATGAGCTGTGGTGTAGGTCGCAGATGCGGCTTGGATCTGGAGTTGCTGTGGCTGTGGCGGTGGCCAGCAGCTGTGGCTGCGATTATACCCCTAGCCTGGGAACCTCCGCATGCCTCAGGTACGGCCCTAAAACGACAAAAAATGAATGAATGAATAAATAAATAAAGTTGTCTTGATAAGAGTGAAACAATGAAACAAGCATATCTAGCACGATTGGTCATGTCTGACAGATGCGGAATGAGTCTTGGTAAGAAATTTACTAAGACCTTGTGACTTCCTGTCCAAGGTCTGTCTCATACTGGGTGGATATGTAATTGTGGTCAAATTGTTAGCTTATCTGAAGCTGTTTTCCTCATTTAAACAGGGATAGGGAGTTCCCTGCGGTACAGCAGGTTAAGGATCTGGCATTGTCACTGTAGCCACTTGGGTTGCAGCTGCAGCTCAGATTCCATCCCTGCCCCAGGAACTTCCACATGCCACAGGTGCAGCCAAAAACAAAAAACAAAAAACAAAAACCCAAAACAAAAAAATAGACAAACCCCCCAAAAAGCAACGGGTAATTTTCCTGCTTTGACTCTGTGAGCAGGACTGTTGTTAAAATATAAAAGGAGTTAGAAAGCTACAGCAAAGGTAAGTTTTATTAGATACAGCTCTGTTTGATTTAGATCCATTTCTTTTCTGGCTGCACCCGTGGCTCGTGGAAGTTCCAGGGCCAGGAACTGGAACTGCGTCCCAGCTGCAGCCTGTGCCACAGCTGCGGCAACGCCAGATCTTTAATCTGCTGGCCACAAGGGGACTTCCTGAGATCCATTTCTGATAAGAGAATAAAGCAGATGAATATGTTAGAAAAAGTGTTGTGTGGAGTTCCCGTCATGGCTCAGTGGAAATGAATCCGACTAGAAACCATGAGGTTGCAGGTTCGATCCCTGGCCTCACTCAGTGGGTTAAGGATCCAGTGTTGCCGTGAGCTGTGGTGTAGGTTTCAGATGTGATTCCAATCCTGTGTTGCTGTGGCTGCGGCTGTGGCTGGCAGCTGTAAGTCCGATTGGACCCCTAGCCTGGGAACCTCCATATGCCACGGGTGCAGCCCTACATAGAAAAAAAAAAAAAAAAAAAAGTAACCATACCTGCTATTTCTTACAGTTTTATTTATTGGTAAATCTGAGGTACTTTTCCTTAGTTTTGTTGCATCCAACATTTTTTCCTGATTTATGAGTTAATATATGATACTGAAAGATAAAATATATAAAATGCTGACACCTAGAGATACCCAATGTTAGTTTTGGTATGTTTTCTTTCAACTTTTTTGAATATGTTTTTTTGTACTTTTTGAGTGTAGATGTGCTTTGCTTATTTTTATATCCTATTATACTTTAATATTGTGTTATGCTTATTTCCGCATGTCATTATGAAAGAAAATGAAATATTCAGCTGCGTAATACTTTATAGTATGTATCATAATTTAAGTATTTCCTTTCAGCAGTTCCCTTCATGGCTTAGTGGAAACGAATCTGACTAGTATCCACGAGGATGTAGGTTCGATCCCTGGCCTTGCTCAGTGGGTTAGGATCCAACATTGTGGTGAGCTGTGGTGTAGGTCACAGATGTAGCTCAGATCTGGCGTTGTTGTGGCTGTGACTGTGGTACAAGCCGGCGGCTACAGCTCTGATTCTACCCCCAGCCTGGGAACCTCCATATGCCATGGTGCAGCCTTAAAAAGACCAAAAAAAAGAAAGGTATTTCCTTTTAGCTAGACACTTAGATTGTTCCAATTTTTACTTATTATAAAACTATGATAACGGTCTTTGTACATAAATCTTTGTATTTCATATTTCTTTAAATGATAGAACCGTAAAAGTGAAATTATTATTATTTTTTGGCCACGCCTGTGGCATGTGGAGGTTTCTGGGCCAAGGATCAAACCCACACCATAGCAGTGACCCAAGCCACTGCGATAATAAGGCCAAATCCTTAATCTGCTGCACCACAGGGGGAACTTCTATGCAAACATTTTTATGTTGTAAATTGGTTATTTTTCATCGTGTATCTTTAGGAAAGTTTTCCACTAAAGGTCAAATAAGTATCTAAATTTTCTTCCTGAATCATTAATGGGTTTTTTTTTTCCACTTAATTGCCACCTAGTTTTCCTAGGGACCATTTATTAAAATATCGATCTTATTTATTTGTAATTTTAGTTTTGATATATAAATATATAAATACATTTTGTGGTTATTATGTTCAGAAAATTCTGGAAAAAGGAATGGATTTCCTGTTCACTGGGTTGTAATGTTATCTCTTATCCCTTTCCTCCCTTCACCTTCTTTTTTCTGCTTCCCATCTATAGTATGTGTCCGGATTTCTTTGATTCTTAACATGCCTTGAGAAAACACCTGAAACAAAAATAGTCTAGTCTTTTTTTTTTTTTTCCTGTATTTTTCTTGTTTTATGTTTTTGCTTTTTAGGGCCTCACTTGCGGCATGGAGAGTCCCAGGCTAGGGTTCGATCGAAGCTATAGCTGTCGGCCTGTGCCACAGCCAGAGCCCGGGGTTGAACCTGTGCCATAGCAGTGACAATGCCAAATTCTTTACCTCTAGGTGACCAAGAAACTCCTTTAGTATTTATTTTGGATATAATCATTTATTTACATGTGTTTGTTTGTAAATGTGTACACAAATGTACACATTTACATACCCATATGTAAATATGTGATTTGATTTAAAAACTAAAATGTAATATGGAAAATTAGAATAGGAGTTCCCGTCGTGGCACAGCAGTTAACGAATCCGACTAGGAGCCATGAGGTTGCGGGTTCAATCCCTGGCATCGCTCAGTGGGTTAACGATCCAGTGTTGCCGTGAGCTGTGGTGTAGGTCACAGACGCAGCTTGGATCTGGCATTGCTGTGGCTGTGACATAGGCCGGCAGCTACAGCTCCGATTAGACCCATAGCCTGGGAACCTCCACATGCTGTGGGTGCGGCCCTAAAACGACAAGACAAAAAAAAAAAAATTGAACAAGAAAATACATCTGATCACCTTAATAGAACCAGTATCCCTAGGTTAAGATTCTGGGCAAATAGTAATTCTACATACTTTTTTTCCTTAACCACAAGAATTTCATGTTGTGTGTATTGGATTTCTGATTCATTTCTTACGAAGGAAATTAATTTCTTGGTAATATTGCTCTTGGAAGCAGAAGTAGGGAGCTAACCTTTATTGAAGAAAAGGGGAAAGTAGAGATTGGCAGGAGTCAAATAAGGGCAAGTGTTTTTATTTTTCTCGAGAAAAATAAAAGTTGCAGTAATTCCGGGTGTTTAGAACTGATTGCTCTTCTTTTTTCTTTCTATTTTTTTAATGGGTTCAAATCTTTATTGTTTTAAAATTCTTCATGTCTTTTACAATACAACATTTTGTTATTCAGAACTATTTTTTTTTTTAAATGGAGGTATGGATTTGAGATGTATAGAGGATAAGCTTACATTTTGTTGTGTTGTGAATGCTTGCATGAAAGGACAGAAATGTCTAATACATAGTACTCTTCTTCAAATCATAGTTAATATATAAACTTCTTGGTGGAATTATAGGGAAGGCAATCCCAAGAAGTTTATGGAGAACAATGAATGACAGGACATATGAACAGTGGAGGTAGTGTTAGCCTGCTTTGTCTCCCTGGCCTGTGACAGTTTTGTAGGCTTTCCTTCTTGTTCTTGTTCTTTTTAGTTTTTAGTTTTTTTTTTTTTTTGGGCCACTCCTGTGGCATATGGAGGTTCCCAGGCTAGGGGTCAAATTGGAGCTGTAGCCGCCGGCCTACACCACAGCCATAGCAACACGGGATCCAAGCTGCGTCTGCGACCTACACCACAGCTCACGGCAATGCTGGATCCCTAACCCACCAAACAAGGTCAGGGATCCAACCCACATCCTCATGAATACCGTTTGGATTCGTTAACCACTGAGTCACGACGGGAACTCCATGATAATGAAATTTGCTAGCTGTTGGTAAAGCAAGAAGTTAACAAGGCCATTTTAGGTAAAAATCATTTAATGGGAGTTTCATTCAAAATGAATGTGAGAACTCTTGTGGGTTAATTTAGCATATGACTGGATTATTTGCTTTAAAAATTCGTAACCGATTATCCCAAACCTTTTATGTTAAAGGTACTTTTTAAATGTTTACTATTTTACAGTGTGTTACAAAAATAGTTAACCCATTTGAAAATTACTTTTATAATCTTGAAACCTATGTTGACATTTTATATTTTGGACATTTTTGATACCCATACGTATTTGTAAAATACCTTTTTTAAGAAAAGAATAGTTTTGGGATTCCTGTCTGGGCTCAGTGGTAATGAACCCGACTAGTATTCATGAGAATAGGGATTTGATCCTGGCCTTGCTCAGTGGGTTAAGGATCCGGCGTTATCATGAGCTGTGGTGTAGGTCGCACTGCGGCTTGAATCTGGCGTTGCTATGGCTGTGGTGTAGGCCGGCATCTGCAGCTCTGATTGGACCCCTAGCCTGAGAACTGCAGTGTGCTGCAAATGTGGCCATTTAAAAAAAGAATAAATAAATAAATAGTATAAAAAGAAAAAAACTAATACAAAGAGCTCCTTATATCACTTAAACAAAGAGTTTGAAAAAAATAAGAAATGTAAATGCTAATAAATTTGAAAAGATGTGCAGCCTCATTAGAATTAGAAAATTAGAATTAGGAAAGCAATGAGACATATTTCTGGGGGCCTACATTCTGGCAAAAATTTTTTTAAATTGAGTATATCATACATTATTGTATTAGTGATAATATTGTATGTAATTACTATGCTATGCAATTAGTAATATGTACTATGTGCTTTTGATAAAATTGCATACTATGCTATGCAATTAGTAATATGTACTATGTGCTTTTTCGTGACTGCCCTTGGACCTTAGATTTCATTTTTTTGTACTTAGTCCTACAAAAAATACAGGCACAAAAGTATTTGTTGCAACATTATGTTAACCAAAAAAAATTGGAAAGGCCTGTAAGTTATCTTCGCTAAAGAAATGCTAAATTGTTTGTTCATGTTTTGGAGTATTATGTCACCATTAAGGAAGAATGAAGTGGAATTCTTTTGTGGTACAGTGGGTTAAGGATATGCCGTTATCACTGCAGCAGTTTGGATCGCTGCTCTGTTGCAGTTTCATTTCCAAGCCTGGGAAGGTCTACGTGCCATGGGTGCGGCCAAAGATAATAATAATACTAGTAAAATAGAGCTTTATGTATTGAAAAGTCTCCACAGCTTTTTATGTTACAAAAAAGCAAGTTGCAGAACATGTGTAGTACAGCCCACCAAAATGATAAATGTGTATATATATTTATAAGGGTATAAGTACATATAAAGAGGCTTGGAAGTATTGACTGTTAACTGTGTTACCTCTGGAGAAAGGGAGGCGCATTGGGCAGAGAGGAATGGGAAGGTTGACATTTGCCCCTTTAATCTTTATGTTTCCAGGGGGTACCACTGATGCCAAATACATAAAACATAATCTTGCTGTTTAACAGGTATTTGCTACTAAGAATGCTTGGCTTAATCAAGAACCCTTTTTTTTTTGGTCTTTTTAGAGCAGCACCCACAGCATATGGAGGTTCCCAGGCTAGGAGTCAAATCAGAGCTACATCTGCTGGCCCACACCACAGCTACAGCAATGCCAGATCTGAGCTGCATCTGTGACCTACACCATAGCACATGATAACTCCAGATTCTTAACCCACTGAGCAGGGCTGGGGATCAAATCCTCGTCCTCATGGATACTGTTTGGGTTTGTTACCTCTAAGCCACGATGGGAACTCCAAGAACCGCTTTTAATTAATTAATTAGTTGTTTTTTAGGGCTGCACCCGAGACATATGGAGGTTCCCAGGCTAGGGGTCAAATTGGAGCTACAACTGCCGGCCTACCCCACAGCCTCAGCAACTCAGGATCCAAGCCACGTCTGCTACCTGTGCCGCAGCTCATGGCAATGCCAGATCCTTAACACATTGAGTGAGGCCAGGGATCGAACCCTCAACCATGAGGTTTCTGCTGCACCACGATGGAAACTCCAAGAACCACTTTTAAGCAGTTTCTTTCCATGGAGTTCCCGTCGTGGCTCAGTGGTTAACGAATCCGACTAGGAACCATGAGGTTGCGGGTTTGATCCCTGGCCTTGCTCAGTGGGTTAAGGATCCGGCATTGCCATAAGCTGTGGTATAGGTCACAGATGTGGCTTGGATCCGACGTGCCTGTGGCATAGGCTGCTGGCTACAGCTCCAATTAGACCCCTGGCCTGGGAACCTCCATATGCCGTGGGTGCGGCCCTAAAAAGACAAAAAAAAAGTTTATTTCCCAAGGAATCAATCCTGTGTATAAGCATGTAGCTCCATGGCATGAACCTAAAAAACACACAGTAGTGGAACAACAGTATCTGCTTTTCCACCTTTTCCAAAGTTATAAACAGTTCAGTTTGACTCCCCAGAGGTGAAATAAGGTAAATTAAACACATCCAGCATGAGCTGGAATGTTTAAGGTTCTAACAGCAGATAATAAATTGGTTAACAGCACTGGAAAACTCCCTCAGCACACATAGAAACAGAATGACTCAACTGATTTATTATAGCTGAATTCTACTTGGAAAGTTTTGTTGGTTGTAGTTGAAGGAGGAAATGATCCGGATCTGAGGGGAATTGCATTTGCCCTCCTAACATACAGAGCCGGTTCTTTCATTACTTTTTTGTGCTAAGAGTTGCTTAGGAGTGGATAGTATGAGAACTTTAGATATATTTTGTCCTTCGTGCTAAATAAAAACTCATCTGTAAACTGTTGCTTACTTTACGCCCAAAGTTGGATTGCTATCACAAGTATTAATTATAGTAGAACAAATACTGATATATAAATTTATAAAAAAATCTTAAAATGGAGAAAAGTAAAAAAACCTCCAGTACCTGTCACTCAGTTTCAATAATTAGTAACTCATGGCCAGTTTTATTTCTTCTGTCCGTATTTACTTCCTTCTCTCTCCTCCTGAATTATTTAGAACTTCTTCAGTGAACTGTAATTTTTATGACGTAGGCCTTTTGTGACCAGTTGGAGTAAAGCTGGCTCTCTTTAAGGGTCAAGTGCATTATTTGGATGTTATTTAGCATTATTCTCGTATTAAGGATATATATCGAGGGAGTTCACAATTCCTCTGAAACACGAAAGGCAAAAGCATTGTTTTAAAGTGCTTTCTATCAAAGTTGTCTTCTAGGCTGATTTACCAGAATGATGAGTTAGTAACCCAGTTTTGTCTTGCCCAGGATAGAGCACTTTCTTGATGTCTTTGGACACCAAGGGATTTAAATGTGGGTTGGCATTGGGTAAGTTTCTTGTTCTAGTGTTTAGCTGCTGGTGTGCAGTGACACTTGTTCGGAGTCCTAGCCAAAAGAGAACTGGTTCTATTAAGCTATTTTATTTTTTATTTTTTTAGTCTTTTTAGGGCCGCACCCGTGGCATATGGAGGTACCCAGGCTAGGGGTCTAACAGGAGCTGTAGCCACTGGCCTAAACCACAGCCACAGCAATGCCACATCCGAGCCGAGTCTGTAACCTACACCACAGCTCCCGGCAATGCTGGATCCTTGTTTTTTTTTTTTTTTCTTTGTCCATTTTTAAATTGAGTTGTTTTGTTATTGAGTTAGGGGCACTCTTTATATACGATTTTCAGATAAATGATTTGCAAATATTTTCTGTGTGTTGTCTCTTTCAGTCTTCTGGTCCATTTACCTTTTATAGTACTGAAAAGTTTGTACTTGTTAGTTGTAAATATTCAGATTAATGTCTGGCTCCACCATTAGAATGTGAGCACTGTTAGTGTAAGGACTAAGTTTTTGCTCACTTTTATATTGCTAATGCCTATCACAGGTGGTAAATATTTTTTGAATGAAGTTCCTTTAAGCTAACTTATGAATACCATTGATTGTTCAGTCTTAAAAAATATCAATAGTAGCCCCTCTGGTTACTTGTTACTCTTATTTTTCAAGGTCTTCCCAGCTTTTCCTGGCTATTGTCATGTTAACTAATGCTAATTAATAGCCTCCTGCCCCACCCTGCATTGGTTTCATTTTATTAAAATCATTTTTTTTTTTCTTTTGGAAGGTTTCCTTGGTAGGATAAAGGCTACAAAGTTGTGATAGGCAGCTTAGGCTGCTTTAGTCAAATAGTAGTAAAATAGCGATTGTAAAACAACAAACATTTATTTCTCATAGTTGTGGATTCTCGTAGGCCCGTGATGAAAGTGCTGGCAGATTCAGTGTCCGGTGAGGAACCTCTTTCTGGTTTGTAGATGGATGCCTTCTTGCTGTATCTTCACATGTTGAGAGCGATATCGTTTCTTCTTTAAGGATGCTAATACCATTTATAAGGGCTTCACTTTCATGACCTAATTATCTCCCAAAGGCCCTACCTTCAAATACCGTCACTTAGGGAGGACTCAAACATTCATTGCACAGTGGAACTGGGGCTAACAGAGTTAAAGGGTTAGGTAATTAATCAGAGTTAACAGCGTTAAAGGATTAGGCAGGGCTCTAGTATCATCAGTTTCACAAGTGGGACCAGTATAGAGTAGCTGAAGGCGTTTGCATTTTTGGGAAATCAGTCTGATAGTAGAAGTGGTTCTACTTTTGTATAGATCATTTGTATAGATTCATAATTCATATAAGATTACTAATAAATTCATAGATGTCATTAATATGAACTAAGCTTAAGAGAACTGTTATGAATCTATACATATATGAATTTTTCATAGCTGAAGAGAAAGTAACTCTGAATCGTAGTCTTACGATATTTTTTCCTTCCTCCTAGATTTAAACAGCCAAGTTAAATCAAGCTGGGTAATCATGGCAGAAGGTGGATTCGATCCCTGTGAATGTGTTTGCTCTCATGAACATGCGATGAGAAGGCTGATCAATCTGGTGAGATGAACAGAACAGTCCTATTCAGAACTGAACTGTACCCCCTCTGTCTTGTTTTTGGGAGAATGTCGGTTATTGGAAGAGGTTCATCTGATGGGCACTAAAAATTATTTTATAATTGAAATTCCACAATGGTTAAGTCATAATGGCTAAAATGCTCCAGCAGTTCTTTTTTTTTTTTTTTAAGGGCATGTGGAAGTTCTCAGGCTAGGGATTGAATTGGAGCTACAACTGCCAGCCTATATGGGAGCCACAGCTAATGCAGGATCCTAGCCCCGTCTTCACCCTACATCACAGCTCATGGCAACCCTGGATCCTTAACCCACTGAGTGACGCCAGGGACTAACCCGCCACCTCTTGGTTCCTAGTTGGATTCATTTCTGCTGTGCCACAGCAGGAACTCTTACCAGCAGTTCTTTTATTAGAGATAAAAGCAGATTGCTGCCTTTATGTATGGTAGATTTATGTTGGCAAAATTTGCCATCATGGGTCAGTAACTTATATTTGTGTACAGACTTTTTTTGGGGAGGGAGGGAGAGTCTTTTTGTCTTTTAGGGCTGCACTTGCAGCATATGGAGGTTCCCAGGCCAGGGGTCCAATTGGAACTGTACCGCTGGCCTACACCACAGCCATAGTAACTTGGGATACGAGCTGCTCTGCAGCCTACACCATAGCTCACGGCAACGCTGGATCCTTAACCCACTGAGTGAGACCAGGGATCGAACCTGTGTCTACGTGGATGCTAGTCAAGGTTCATTAACCACTGAGCCAGAGGACCTCCCAGACTTTTTTAATGAGTATAGTTTTTGGGGATACAGAGCTTGTTTACCTAATAAACTGCTATGAAGTCACACTTCCTGTTATGGTATAGTTCAAATTCTACTCCAGCAAACAGCATGACAAAATCTCTATGTAGATCATTTCCAAACTCAGATCAGTTATTGACAAACAAATTTCTGAACAAAAGATTCTGGATAGTTTTATTTAATTGAGTGTAATGAGATTGAAATTGTAGGTTTTTAAAGATTTTCAGAGTCTATAAGTTCAAATACAGGATTGTTTATGAATCATACTTTATGCTTTTTATGTACAAAAAAAGGAATTTGATCATTATTAACAATGAAATACGGTTGACCTTTGAACAACACAGGCTTGAAATCTGAAGGATTATATGTGGGTTTTTTTCAGTAGTAAATACTGCAGTTCTACACGATCTGCAGCTGGTTGAATCCAATGATGTAGGACTGCATATTTGGAGGAACAGAGTATACAGAGGGCTGACTATAAATCACTTGGGGATTTTCAACCACATGAAGGGTTGACATCCGTAACGCCTTTATTGTTCAAGTGTCAACTGTGTATTACTATTATGTTATATACTATAACAATATTTTGTTGTTTTAAAATGCTCTCGTACTGGGGTTTATTTTTATTATAGACCAGTTAAATAAAGGCAGTTACAGACATTTGCTGAAATATTGGAATTATTGGTAGTCAATAAGCAGGTTATTTTTTCTTTTTTGGCGGGGCCCACAGCATGTAGATGTTCCCAGGCCAGAGATTAAACCTGCACCGCAGCAGACACCTGAGTCACAGCAGTGACGAAGTTGCACCCTTAACCCGTTGAGCCACGAGGAACTCCTAAGTTTTTTGCTCACTCAGTGTCAATATACAGTAATCAGAAGTGCGTTGACTGTGAATGACATTCCTTTGAGAGTGAATATATACTAGAACTTAAGAGTCTTAAAAATGCCTTAGAGGGATAGCAATAACCTGAGAACTTGTAAATTAAATCAGACTCCTTAGAAATAGAATATAGAGATATAATAGGAATGTCATATCTCTGATGTGATTAGTTTGAGGAAAGAATAGTTTAAAAAATATTTTCTCCTGTTTATGAAGTTAGAACTGAGAGTTTTTAATGTGTTAATTCAATCAAACATAGGCAAAAATTTTTTTCCAAATTACTGTGATGTTTATTAGGAACAAAAAAAAAATAGAGAAGTTTCTGCTGTGGTACAGTGGGTTAAGAATCCAACGCAGGAGTTCCCGTTGTGGCACAGAGGAAACGAATCTGACTAGGAACCATGAGGTTGCGGGTTCGATCCATGGCATCACTCAGTGGGTTAAGGATCTGGCATTGCCGTGAATTGTGGTGTAGGTTGCAGATGCGACTCGGATCCCGCGTTGCTGTGGCTCTGGTGTAGGCCGGCAGCTATAGCTCTGATTAGACCCTTAGCCTGGGAAACTCTGTATGCCGAGGATATGGCCCTAAAAGGACAAAAGGCAAAAAAAAAAAAAAAAGAATCCAGCTGTAGAGGCTCAGGTCACTTATTTCAATCCCCAGCCTGGCACAGTGAGTTAAAAGATCTGGCATTGCTGTGTCTGCGGCATAGGTCACAGCTGTAGCTCAGAATCAGTCCCTGGCCTGGGGACTTCCATATGCCATGGGTATGGCCATAAAAAAAAAATAGACTTATAATTTAACTGTGGTAAAATTTCCCAGGAGATCAGGTTTTTGTTTTTTTTTTTTTGATTGTTGTTGTTTTGTCTTTTTAGGGCCTATGGAAGTTCCTAGGCTAGGGGTCAAATCGGAGCCACAGCAATGCCAGATCTGAGCCATGTCTGTGGCTTACACCGCAGTGCACAGCAACCCCGGATCCTTAACCCACTGAGTGAGGCCAGGGAGAGATTAGTTTTTAGTAAGGGTTACTACCTTGTTTTATTTTTTAACTGTAGTATTTTTTATTTTCAACAATATCATGCTTTATTCTGTTAGCTCTACAATTTTTTTTAAGAGATGGCTAAAAGTAAGCCATACATTTTTATGATTCTCTGTACATTTCTTTCTCTGTTTTTTCTTTTTTGTCCGCAACATGGGCATATGGATGTTCCCAGGCTGGAATTTGAATCTGAGCCGTAACTGGGACCTACTGTAGCAATGCTGGATACTTTAACCCACTTTGTCGGGCTGGGGATCAAACCCACACCTCTGCAGCAACCCAAGGTGATGCAGTTGGATTCTTAAGCTACTGCACTGTAGCGGGAGCTCCTTTTTTTTTTTTAATGGGCACATTAATTCGTGCTTGATAGGACATTACTTATAGCAATTTTGGTTCAAAATACTTCAGAATTATGTGAAAATAGTCTTTACATTATTGCATATCCTTTAAAAGTCTACATTTTTTAGTGTGTGCTTCATATTTTCACACGATATAAATTTCTGATGGGTGATCCCCTTGTGTGGAACATGCTGATAGCAGTTCTGGGGATTGCAGAGGGAGGAGAAACTCATTTGATTCATTAAGGAAACTTTCTGGTTAGGTCTGACAGATGTTTGTTTGAATTGAATTGTCATTTTTAATTTTTATTTCGTGTGGTTTTTTTCTTTTATTTAAATTTAGAGTTGAGCAGTATTTTTGGATTATATCTGCTTTGTTGATATTTATCTTCTAAACATTTTTTTCTAAGGAACTGTCTTTTGAAATATGGTCTCTAAATTCAGAATTTCAAAGGTTTATGAATAAAACTATTCATTATAGGATTATTTATAGTAATAAAAAGTTATAAGCAACCTAAATGTCAATTAGTTGAGCAGTGGTTATATCATGGAAATTCATATGACAAACTCTTATACGGATATTTAAAATAGTTATCAGAGTTCCTGTTGTGGCTCAGCAGTAATGAACCCAACTAGTATCCATGAGGATTCAGGTTCGATCCCTGGCCTCGCTCAGTGGGTCTGGGATGTGGTGATGCAATGAGTTATGGTGTAGGTCACAGACACAGCTCGGATCTGGCATGGATGTGGCTCTGACACAGGCTGGCAGCTGTAGTTACGAATCAGCCCCTAGCCTGGGAACTTCCATATGCTGCAGGTGCTGCCCTGAAAAGCAAAAGAGAAAAATATATATATAGTAATTATAAAATAGTTATCTTTGAAAAATATTTAGTAACACAAGGGAATGCGTGTCTTCTCTGAAGTGGAAAAAAAACCCACCAAGATATATTCATGACATTTAGTGTGATCTTGCTTTTGTGTACAACAACACCCCTCCCCCATATATATGTGTGCATAGGAAAAAAGACTAGAAGAGGATACACCAAAATGTTAAGAATGTTTATCTCTGAATTGCGGAATATGGGGTGAGGTGTCTTTTATAGTTTCCTATGTTTTCTGTAATAATAAATCTTATAATCAGGAAAAGGTTATCTACCAAAAACTATCATTTTTTTTCATTTAAATAGCATCAGTATTATTTTGTAATTTCTACCTCTTATACTTCCATTATTTTTTTTTTTTAATGCTTCCATTTCTCTTACACCTCAGAGAACCTTTTCCCTCAGTACCTGTTATCTTATTACTCTTTGGAACTCCTAACTCAACAGCCTGTATTTTATTTTATTTTTTAAATTTTTTAAATTTTTTGTCATTTTAGGGCCGCACCTGCAGCATGTGGAGGTTCCCAGGCTAGGGGTCTAATCGAAGCTACAGCTGCTGTCCTACACCACAGCCACAGCAATGTGGGATCTGAGCCGTGTCTGCAACCTACACCATAGCTCATGGCAACGCCGGATCCTTAACCCTCTGAGCGAGGCCAGGGATCGAACCCGCAACCTCATGGTTCCTTGTCGAATTCGTTTGCACTGTGCTGTGACGGGAACTCCAACAGCCTGTGTTTTAAAAGCAATTTATCTGAGAATGTAATTTTTCTGTATTAATTATAACTATCTGAGTTTAGATACCTGCATATTCAGGAAACTTGTATATATGATAACGCTGTATTATAGTATGATGACAGAGCAGAGATTTATTTTCATATTTTTAAAAATGGACATTTAATTCATATTTGTAATAGAGTAACATTTCATTACTTTAGAATTATAGTTTGGAATTTTTTGTATTTGTTTTTTTTTTTTTTGTCTTTTGTCTTTTTAGGGCTACACCCATGGCACATGGAGGTTCCCAGGCCAGGGGTCCAATTGGAGCTTAAGCCACTGGCCTACACCACAGCCACAACATTGTGGGATCCGAATCCTGTCTTCGACCTACACCACAGCTCATGGCAACAGCTCATGAATCCTTAACCCACTGAGCAAGGCCAGGGATCGAACCTTCGTCCTCATGGTTGCTGGTCAGGTTCGCTAACTGCTGAACCACAACAGGAACTCCTGGAATTTTTTTTTTTTTTGACTTAATGTAGTAAAATTGGGTTTTCTTGTAGGTTAGAGTGTTATCAATTCCTGAAAATTTAAAGTGCTAATGCAAGTAAAACCTGGGAAAACATCAAGATTTTAATGGTTATTTGTGTTTGGGATTTTTTTTTGTTCACACCCACGGCATGTGGTAGTTCCTGCGCCAAGGACTGAACTAGTGTCATTACAGCGACAATGCTGGATACTTAACCTGTATACCACAAGAGAACTTGCAAGATTTTAATGATTATATATGACTGCCTCATTAGTTGTATGCTGGGTTGCAGTTTTGTTTTGCGTATTCTGTGGAAATAGGCAGGCCTTGCCAAGGGATCTATTCAGCTTAAGTGCAGTTAAGATTTTACCATTTGTTCCTTTCCATTTTAATAAAGCTCTGTTCATTCACAGTTTAAAACTAATTTCTTTTCCTGATTTAGTAATGATATCAGTTAAGGTTCTTCATTATGAGTAATAGATGTTCTAGCTGATTTAAGCAGAAAAGGACATGTTAAAAAAAAACTGTATGGCTTACATTGGGCAGCCTGGCATGGAAAATGAATAGGATCGAAGGAAATTTAAATGCCAGAATGAGCCCATGCTGCAAAACTAGTCTAGCCAAGATGCTGCTGCTCCTGAATTCCAGACTTTGTATTGTATAGCCTGCTATTGGTGCAACATCTCCACTTGGACAAATAGGAGACATCTTAATCTTTTTTTTTTTTTTTGCTTTTTCTTTTTTAGGGCCACACCCATGGCATATGGAGGTTCCCAGGTTAGGGGCTGAATCGGAGCTACAGCTGCTGGCCTATGCCACAGCTACAGTGCCAGATCCTTGCCATGTCTGCGACCTAGTCCACAGCTCACGGCAACACCGGACCCTTAACCCACTGAGCAAGGCTAGGGATCGAACCCGCAACCTCATGGTTCCTAGTCGGATTCGTTAACTGCTGTGCCACGACAGGAACTCTGAGACATCTTATTCTTGATATGTACGTAACTGAACTTCTTTTCTTGTCCCTGACCTTACACGTCCATCTTCACTTCATTATTCTGGTTGCTCAGGCAACAATTTGAGTCATTTTTTACTCTGTTCTTTCAACTCCATAGCTAATGCAGAAACAAATACCTTTGGCTTAGCCTTAAAAATATATATCCCAAGTTCCTGTCATGGCTCAGCAGAAACAAATCTGACTGGTATCCATGGGGATGCAGGTTTGACCCCTGGCCTCACTCAGTGGGTTAAGGATCTGGCGTTGCCATGAGCTGTGGTGTAGGTCACAGATGTGGCTTGGATCTGGCATTGCTGTGGCTGTGGTGTAGTAGACTTGCGGCTACAGCTCCGATTTAACCCCTAGCCTGGGAACTTCCATATGCCATGGAAGCAGCCCTAAAAATCTCTTTCTCTCCGTCCCCTCCCCTTTCTCTCTCTCTTTCTGTGTGTGTGTGTGTGTGTGTGTGTGTGTGTGTGTGTGTGTGTGTATGTGTGTATAACAAGGAGACTGATAGGGAGGCTAATATTAATAATTGAGGCCAGAGATGATAGATGGTCAGTTAGATTAGGGAGTTGCATTAGAGGTGTGAGGGAATGGCTGGACTTCAAAGTTGCACCTCTAATGCAACTCCCTGCTCTAACCGACCGTCTATCATCTCTTGTCTCAGTTACTGATATTAGCCTCCTTGTCAGTCTCCTTGCTTCCACCCTCTTGCTATGCCTCATTCTTTTTTTTAAATTTTTAAAATTTTTATTTTTTATCTTTTATAACTTAATGAATTTTATTTCAATTATGCCTTATTCTTTTCAAGTTAAGTTTCATTGCAGCAGCTGAAGTGATCTATTTACGATAAGTAAGATAGTATTTCTCCTTTTGTGGAGTTCCTGTGTGGCTCAGTGGGTTAGGTATCTGGCATTGTCACTTCTGTGGCATGGGCTCAATCTCTGGCCTGGGAACTTCCACATGCTGCAGGCACAACCAGAAAACCAGAAAAAAAAAGTTCCTGGAGTCCTGCTCTGGCACAGTGGGTTAAGAATCCAACGGCAATGGCCCAGCTCTCTATGGACCTGCAGATGCCTTCCCCAGCCCAGGGCAGTGGGTTAAAGGATCCAATGTTGCCATAGCTGTGGCATAAGTTGCAACTGAGGCTCAAATTTGGTCTCTGACCAGAGAACTTCTACATGCTACGGGTGCAGCCATTAAAAAATAAATAGGAGTTCCTGTCGTGGCTCAGTGGTTAATGAATACGACTAAGAACCATGAGGTTGTGGGTTTGATCCCTGGCATTGCTCAGGCTGTGGCAAAGGCTGGCAGCTATAGCATCTGTTAGATCCCTAGCCTGGGAACCTCCATATACCACGGGTGTGGCCCTAGATAAGGCAAAAAGACCAAAATAAATAAATTCCTCCTTTTCTCAAAATTTTGCAGTAGCTCCCCATGACACTCAGGGCCACATAAATTTTGGATTTTTTTCACTCTGTATGATCTGTCCTCCTCCACCCCACTGGTTTCCCTTTGCTCACCTTGTTCTAACAGTTCTGGCCTTCTTGCCGATTTTGGAAAATACAGGCCATGTACAAAGGATCAAGAGTCTAAATGACTTGAGATGCTTCAACAACAAAACTGCAAGGCACTGACACAGTGACTTTAAATTCTGAAGGGAAATTATTACTAATCCATCATTCTATATCCAACCAAAGCATCAGGTAGGAGAGTCTTCAAAAATTTAGGAGTTCCAGCTGTGGTGCAATGGGATGGGCGGAGTTTCTGGAGTGCTAGGTTGCAGGTTTGATCCCCAGCCCGGAACCGAGGATTAAGGATCCAGTGCTGCCACAGCTGCAGTGTAGGTTGCAGCTGTGGCTTGGGTCTAATCCCTGGCCTGGACTCCATATGCCAAGGGGCGGCAATAAAGGGGAAAAAAAAGAATTATCTCATGTACCCTTTCTTAGATAGTTACTAAAAGATGAATGTTTTTCACCAAAATGTAGGCATAAACCAAGAAAGATGAGATTTGGAGTAGAAAAGCAGGGGATCCAGCATATGAGAGGGGTATGAGTAATTTCTAGGGTGATGGGGAAGGGACATCTGGGGGTGATAGCCGCATGCCAGGTCCACAAGACAGTTGGTTTAGTTGGTTGGGGGGGTCACACAGCTCGATGACTTTTTCAAAAAGATGAATTGGTAGAATATCTGGTGAATATATTGTAGATATTGGTAGAAGATCTGGTGAATCTAGACATCTTATGATTGGGATAACTGAAAACAAATTGCAAAAAGTCAGAAAAACAAATAAATGGGAAAAGTTACTAAGGAAACAGAAAATAGTACAAAAAATAAGTAATTATAGTTACTACATGGCTCAATTGTGAAGAGCATATACGTAGTTGTAATTAGGTTAAAACTGACTACTGAGGAGTTTCTGTTGTGGCTCAGTGGTTAATGAATCCGACTAGGAACCATGAGGTTGCGGGTTCAATCCCTGGTATCGCTCAGTGGGTTAAGGATCTGGCTTTGGCATGAGCTGTGGTGTGGGTCACAGATGTGGCCGGGATCCTACGTTGCTGTGGCTGTGGCGTCTGCCAGCAGCTACAGCTCCGATTCGACCCCTAGCCTGGGAACCTCCATATGCTGTGGGTGTGGCCCTGAAAAGACAAAAAAAAGAATAACATAACATACTCTTATTGGTCTAAATTTATAGATAGCTATACATTCATAAAGACTTTTCATATTAGAAGGATCTATTTCATCTTGTCTTCTAATGTAGCTCTACCTTTGACCACATTGGTAGAGCTTGTTTTCTTAATTTTCTTCAACTTGTTTTTTTCTGTTCATATTTACTAATAATGAAGGTCTAGGTCAAGGGAGTACTTAGGGTATACAAACAGCTTCCCTTATCAAGGACGCGCATAGGCAGGCTAGAGAACCTCTTACTGCTCTAAGCGGGGAAGGCTTCATAGTCCATAGAGGGGAAAAGACGTACAACTTAGCAAGTTATCCAAAAGTGTCACAACTCCTCTTGTACCCACTAGCTTGGAAGGCTTTTGCTCTTTGTTTTAACTTTTATTATTCATTCATGTATACAATTTAAACAGTTCTACAAGTTTGTTCTCCAAAAAAGCAGTTCCTCAACCATTTCTTTTCTTTCTTTCTTTCTTTTTTTTTTTTTTTTTTGATTTTTAGGGCCGCACTCCCAGCATATGGAGGTTCCCAGGCTAGGGGTCGAATCGGAACTGCAGCTGCCCACCTACACCACAGGCACTGCAGTGCAGGATACGAGCCACATCTGTGACCTACACCCCACCTCAGAGCAACGCCAGCTCCTTAACCCACTGAGTGAGGCCAGGGATGGAACCCACAACTTCATGGTTCCTAGTCGGATTTGTTTCTGCTGCACCATGGGAACTCCTGGAGTGTTTTGAATGATATATTGTAAACAGTGTTTCAGTTAAGGTTGATATGACTGCAATACAAAGAATGCCCATTCTGGGGTGCTCATGACAAAGCTTTACTTTATTGGCATATATTTCCTTCAGTGATTTAATTACATCCTTAGGTTACACAAGTATTAGGCTGTTCGTAATGCAGTTGGATTTTGTCAGGTGTGTACTCTGGCAGATTTTGTTTGCCAGGCTTTATGTTTGCTAAGTTCTGTTCCAAGAATGTTCAGGAGTTCCCGTGGTAGCTCTGCGGAAACGAATCCGACTAGGAACCCGTGAGGTTGTGGGTTCGATCCCTGGCCTCGCTCAGTGGGTTAAGGATCCAGCGTTGCCATGAGCTGTGGTGTAGGTTGCAGACGCGGCTCGGATCCTGCCTTGCTGTGGCTGTGGCTTCAGCTCCAATTAGACCCCTAGCCTGGGAACCTCCACATGCCGCGGGTGTGACCCTAAAACGACAAAAGGCAAAAAAAAAAAATGTTCAGAAACGTTAGAAAATGGAGACATTCTTTGACATTACAGACACTTTTCTATCCTATTCTAATATTCTAATTAGAATTTTAATGCTTTACTCATTAAATATGAGTTAAAGAGGTGAATAAGGGAGTTCCTGCTGGGGCGCAGTGGGTTAAGGATCTGGCGTTGCTGCAGCTGTGGCTGCCGCTCAGATTCATTCCCTGCCGCTCAGATTCATTCCCTGGCCCTGGAACTTCAGTATGCCACAGGCATGACCAGAAAAGGAAAAAATAAATGGAGATGGATAGAGTCCTTTTTTTCCTTTTTTTTTTTTTGCTTTTTAGGGCTGCACCGGTGGCATATGGAGGTTCCCAGGCTAGGGGTCTAATCGGAGCTAAAGCTGCCAGCCTACACCACAACCACAGCAACGCCAGATCAGATCGGAGCCGTGTCTGTGACCTACACCGCTGCTAACGGCAATGCTGGGTCCTTAACCCACTGAGTGAAGCCAGGGATTGAACCCACAATCTCATGCTTCTCAGTTGGATTCATTTCCGCTGTGCCACCACGGGAACTCCTACGGTGAGTACTTTTCAATTAAGATCAGGTATCTTTATTATGTTACATATAATTCTGTTTCACTACTGTAACGTAGTATGGACGATAAATACGGATTTTTGCTTAGATCAGAGGAAAATGCTACTACATGTGTAGAAAGATGCCAATACAAAATTGTAATCTAGTTGTAAATCATTCTTTTAAGTTGTATAGTTTTTTTTTTGTGTGTGTCTTCTCTGAGGTTTCTTCTTTTGTTTTATTTATTTATTTTTTGTCTTTTTGTCTTTTTAGGGCCGTACCTGCAGCATATGGAGGTTCCCAGGCTAGGGGTCCAGTCGGAGCCACAGCCACCTGCCTACACCACAGCCACAGCAACATGGGATCTGAGCCACATCTGTGACCTACACCACGGCTCAGGGCAGTGCCGGCTCCTTAACCCACTGAGGAAGGCCAGGGATGGAACCCGTGTCCTCATGGATGCTAGTTGGGTTCGTTAACCACTGAGCCACGATGGGAACTCCAGTTTTCTTCTTTTTTAAAAAGGAGGTATTTCCTTGTAAACTAATGCGTCTAGTTGTTTTGGGTTTTTATTTAATCACTCATATTTCCTTAAGGCCATGAAGATGGCCTGGAGCGGGACTTTTTCAGTTCTCATTGAATCCCTTTGCAGAAAAATTCTGTTTTTATCTTCTTCTGCTCCCTTGCCACCTCCTCCTCCTGTTCTTGACTGGCTCTCTCTTGGTATACAGTTTCTTCTCTTTATTTTAGGAGTTCCAGAAAGAGAAAACAGATGGATTTAGAAATGTGAACTTAGATAATGCTTTGTGTTTTCGTTGTTCTCTGTTGTAACCTAAGATTTGGAATGCAGATAGTCCACTTTTTGTTTGTTTGTTGAGCTCTGTATTTCAGCTCTAATCTAAACAGTATCACTGAAATGTCTGCATCTTTAATTTGCTTAAATTTGTTTCCATATGAAAGTACTGTAAGCATCTGATCTGGGAGATCATTGGTCAGATTCCCTTTATAAGGCTGAAGGCCTTGTAAATTGTAGCTAATGTCTGCTGTACTTAAATAAGTCACATTAAGTAAGATCTATTACTGGCCTTTTCCTGGAAGATGTATGCTTGAAAATTTCTTTCCTTTTTTTTTGTCTTTTTGTCTTTTTAGGGCCACATCCACGGCATTCGGAGGTTCCCAGGCTAGGGGTCTAACTGGAGCTGTTGCTGCCGGCCTACGCCAGAGCCACAGCAACGCCAGATCCAAGCTGCATCTGTGACCTACACCACAGCTACGGCAACGCCAGATCCTTAACCCACTGAGCGAGGCCAGGAATGGAACCCGAAACCCCACGGTTCCTAGTTGAATTTGTTTCCACTGTGCCATGATGGGAACTCCTTGAAAATTTCTTGAGAAACTTCTCTGCCCAACAAATACATCTGTTTCTAGTATCTTTTCCTATTAATTTATATTTTTGTAAAATGTCTAATTACTAGTATAAATAATATATTAATATTCTTTCAAAAAAACCGCAATACATTAAAAACAAGACTAAACTCTGTATCTGTCATATTTCTACTTCTCTCAGTGAATTTGGTATGTACCTTCCCAGATCTTTCTAACAAACATTCAGATAATTAGTATTTTCCATGTTGTGCCAAAGCCACTTTGGTCACATGGTTAACTTTTGATTTTTTTATTTTAGTCACTAAAGGACATTTTAGTAGACATCCTTCTTTCAAGTCTTAATACCCTTTATCAATATCATCTAGACTCTAGGGAGTTCCCGTCGTGGCGCAGTGGTTAACGAATCCGACTAGGAACCATGAGGTTGCGGGTTCGATCCCTGCCCTTGCTCAGTGGGTTAACGATCCGGCGTTGCAGTGAGCTGTGGTGTAGGTTGCAGACGCGGCTCGGATCCTGCGTTGCTGTGGCTGCGGCGCAGGCCAGTGGCCACAGCTCCGATTAGACCCCTAGCCTGGGAACCTCCACATGCCGCGCGCGGGTGCGGCCCTAAAATGACAAAAGGCAAAAAAAAAAAAAAATATATCATCTAGACTCTAGAAGAGTAGATAATCCTTGTGTGATTGCTGATACAGTTGATTTTACCAATTAGAAACTGTTGACCTTGAAAGTAAGAGAGTCACTGATTTTACCAGCAAAAATGGATTTATTTGGGAATAACAGAGAATTGCAATTTGGGACAAGCAAGCCACAGCAAAAACGGTTGCTAAGACCAACAAACGAAGAACATTATTTTGTAGCGGAAAGGGAGGAAGCTAGGAGGGGTTGTTTTGAACAAAAGCCAATTGGAGAATGAGAGTTCAGGGTGATAGTGGTTTCTCATTGGCTAAGTTGCTGGGGTGGCCAAGTTCTTGTTGGAGAGGCAGTGTACATCTTTTCCTGTTGGAGCCTGTAATTGATGATGCTTCTGTTAGGTCTGTAATTGACATCAAGTGGTGCTGTGTGAGAGCTCCCCCTTCTGGCTTCCTGGTTTTCCTTTATTTTCACGGAAGTGAGGTTGTGTTTTGTTTAAAAGATAAAATAACTGTTGCCTGTCCTCACTGCACAAAATCCAAGCAGTGCTAAGGATAGAAAGGGAAAAGTAAAAATCTCCCTATGTTACCCAGCCTCTTATTGCCACTTTACTGATTCTAAGCTATTCGCAGTTTCTTTTATATTCCAGTTATTATGGCTGTACAACAAATTACTCCCAAAATTTGGTGGCATAAAACAACTTTTTAATTAAGTTGACAGAACTGTGTCTGGAGTTCATACAGAGCACAGCGGAGATGACTTGTCTGCTGCATAATGTCTGAGTTTTTAGGTGGAAGACTGAGAGGGTGGGAGCCGAAAGCGTCTGGAGGCCTGCTCACTCACTCTGGCAGTTGATGTTGGCTGGTGGTTGAAACCCCACCTAGCGCTGTCAGCCGGAACACCTTCATATGGCCTTTCATGTGGCTGCCTAGCTTCCTCACAGCACAGTGGCCTGGTTCCAAGGGCAAGGATCCATCCCAAGCGAGGGTGGGTGAGGGAGAGAACCAGACAGCAGCTGGATACTTTTTATGACCTGGCTAGGAAGTCGCATATATCATTTCTGCTGTGTTTTGGTGGTAGCAGTACTAAACCTTGCTCAGCTTCAAGAGGAGAGGCAATAGACCACCTTTTAAAAAATTGAGAGATAATTGACAAATAACATTAATTTCAGGTGTACAATTTATATATATTGGGAAATGATCACCATAATAAGTCTAGTTAACACTTGTCACCATACAGTTAAAATTTTTTTCTGGTGATGAGAACTTTTAAGATCTACTCTCAGCAGCTTTCAAATATGCAGTTTGTATTATTATAGTCACTGTGCTGTACATTACGTCCCCACGATTTAATTATTTTATAACTAGAAGTTCGTACATTTTGACATCCTTCAACCATTTCACTCACTCCCCAGCTCCCTGTCTCTAGCAATCACCAGTCTGTTCTCTATATCTTCGAGCTTGATCTCTTGTTGTTGTTTTGAATTCCACATATAAGTGAGATCATAGTTGTCTCTCTTAGCATAATTCCCTCAAGGTCTATCCATGTTGTAAGGCAAGACTTTTTTTTTTCTTTTTTAAAGCTTAATAATAATTCCACTGTAAGTTTATACATACATGCACACACACACACACACACACACACACACACACACACACACACACTATATCTTTATCCATTTATCCATCAGTGGACACTTAGGTTATTTCTGTACCTTGGCTATTAAAAATAATGCTGCACTGACTATGTGTCTTTTCAAATTAGTGTTTTTGTTTTCAGGTAAATACCCAGAAGTGAAATTCCTGGATCCTACAGCAGCTCTACTTGTAATTTTTTGAGGAACCTCTATATTGTTTGCCATAGTGACTACACCAATTTACATTTCTTCCAACACTGCACAAGGGTTTCCTTCTCTCCGCATCTTTGCCAACGCTTATTTCTTGTCTTTTTTTTAAAAAATTCAAAACAGGGGAGTTCCCGTCGTGGCTCAGTGGTTAATGAATCCGACTAGGAACCATGAGGTTGCGGGTTTGATCCCTGGCTTTGCTCAGTGAGTTAAGGATCCGGCGTTGCCGTGAGTTGTGGTTTAGGTCACAAACGTGGCTCGGATCCCGTGTTGCTGTGGCTTGTGGCGCAGGCCGGCGGCTACAGCTCTGATTTGACCCCTAGCCTGGGAACCTACATATGCTGTGGGGTATGGCCCTAGAAAAGACAAAAAGACCAAAAAAGAAAAAATTCAAACCAATTAAAACATAATTAAATTTATTGGACATGGGAAAGTATTTTGGTAAATAAAATATTGGCGTTCCTGGTGCAGCTCAGCAAAAACAAATCCGACTAGTATCCATGAGGATGCAGGTTCTATCCCCTTGCTCAGTGGGTTAAGGATCTGGCATTGCTGTGAGCTGTGGTGTAGGTCACAGACTTGGGTCTGGTTCTGTGTTGCTGTGGCTATGGCATAGGCTGGCAGCTGTAGCTCTGATTCGACCCTCTAGCCTGAGATCTTCCATATGCTTCACCCGCAGCCCTAAAAAAGTAAGGTAAAAATAAGTAAATAAATAAATAAAATGTTACCAAATTCCATTCTTATTTTTTTTAGATTTTATTGTGGTGTTGATTTACAATGTTGTTTTAATTTCTGCTATATAACAAAATGATGCAGTTACACACATGTACATATCCATTCTTTTTCAGATTCTTTTCCCATATAGGTTATCCCAGAATTTTGAGTAGAGTTCTATGTGCTCTATAGCAGGTCCCTCCTGACTGTCCATTCCACCCACATACAATACTGTGCATGTGCCAATCCCAAAACTCACAATCCTGCCCTGCTGCCCCCCCCTTTGGTAACCAGAAGTTTGTTTTCAAAGTCTGTGAATCTGTTGCTGTTTTGTAAATAGGTTCATTTGTGTCATTTTTTTAGCTTCCACACATAAGTGATATCACATGATGTTTGTCTTTTTCTGTCTAACTTCGCTTAGTTATGATAATATTAGGTCCATCCATGTTGCTGCAAATGGTATTTCATTATTTTTATGGCTCATATTCCATTGTATATATGTACATCTTCTTTATCCACTCCTCTGTTGGCCATTTAGGCTGCTTCCATGTCTTGGCTATTGTAAATAGTGCTGCAGTGAACACTGGGGTGCATTTGTCTTTTTGGATTATGGGTTTCTCCAGTTATATGCCTAGGAATAGGATTGTTGGGTCATATGGTAGTTTTGTTTTTAGGCTTTTTTTTTTTGTCTTTTTAGCGCTTTATCTGCCGCATGTGGAGGTTCCTAGGCTAGGGGTCCAGTCAGAGCTACAGCTGCCAGCCTACGCCACAGCCATAGCAATGCTGGATCCAAGCTGTATCTGCAGCCTAGCCTATACCACAGTCACAGCACCATGACAGGAACTCCTGTTTTTAGTTTTTTAAGAAACCTCCATACTGTTTTCCATAGTGGTTGTACTAATTTCCATTCCTACCAACAATGTAGGAGGGTTCCCTTTTCTCTGCACCCTCTCCAGCATGTATTTATTTTTATTTTTTGTCTTTTTCCATTTTCTAATCAGAGCTACAGCTGCCGGCCTGACCCACAGATCCGAGCCACATCTGCGATCTAAAGCACAGCTCACGGCAAGGGATCAAACCCTCAACCTCACAATTCATAGTTGTATTCGTTTCCACTGTGCCACGACAGGAGCTGCATAGCAGATACTTTTTAAAAAAATTTTTTTGGAGTATAGTTGACTTAACAATGTTGTATTAGTTTCAGGTGTATAGCAAAGTGAATTAGTTATATATATATATACACACACACACACATATATATACATACACACTTTTTTTTTTCTCATATAGGTTATTACTGTTGAGTAGATTTCGCTGTGCTATTCATTAGGTTCTTGTTAATTATCTATTTTATACAGTTGTGTGTATATGCTATTCCCATCTTCCTAATTCCTCCCTCCCTACTGTGATTTCCCCTATGGTACCCATAAGTTTGGTTTTGAAATATGTGCGTTTCTGTTTTAAAAGTTCTTTTGTATCCGATTTTTTTAGATTCCACATATAAGTGATATCATATGATACTTGTCTTTCTCTGACTTACTTCACTTATTTTGATAACCTCTAGGTCCATCTGTGTTCTGAAAATGTCATTATTTTATTCTTTTTTATGGCTTAGTAATATTATGCATGTACCACATCTTCTGGTACATTTTGATAGTTCCAAAGAGAGACCTTGTTTTTTTGTGATTTTTCTTTTTTTCAAAGAATTTGGCCAAGGTAAGATTCCTCATAGAAGTTCCATTTATTTGAGTTTTGTCATTAGAATCTTTTCCTTGATGTGTGTTTTTCCCACAAGGCTCTGACAGCTAAGGTTCTAATTAGACTTCTTGAATATCCAAAGAGACTTTTTTTTTTCTTTTGGCCACACCTGCAGCATATGAAAGTTCCTGGGCCAGGGATCCAGTCCAAGCCATAGTTGAGACCTATGCCACAGCTGCAGCAATGTCAGATCCTTAACCCACTACCCTGGCCTGGGGATCAAACCCACATCTCAGCAGCGACCCAAGCCACCACAGAGACAAATGCCAGATCCTTCATCTGCTGCACCACAGCGAGAACTCCCTAAGTTCTGCATTTTCCCCAGCATGAAATCTCTGTGCCAAGACTCTAGTATTCTTTTAATCTGGATACTCTCTTTTTTCCCCAATGAAGAAAAACAGTTATTCTACTCAGACTATGTTGCCTCTGCAGTTTTGAAGCTAACCCATCTAAGGAGCTTTCCATGACCATCCTGGTTAGGTGGGGAAATCTGAATCTCCTTTTAAGAGTTCCCTGGAGGTTAGGGAGCTGACCTTGTCACTGCTGTGCCTTGGGTTTGATTTCCTGGCTCAGGAATTTTCCCATGCTGCAGGCTGGGCCAAAAAAAAAACCCCAAAAAACAAAAACAGAAGCAAAACTACTTTTACTTCTTCCCTGGGATCCTGGGATCAGTGTTAGCATGAAAGTTTACCTGGACAGCAACCACTGGCTGTAAATAGTTCACATGGGTTTCCCCCTACTCCACTGTGATACAGAAACTATTTGAAGTTTCTGGCCCAATCCTATAAATACAGTCATGCTTGTTTCCTTCATATATTATCCTTGGTTTTGTTTTAATTATATTTGTTTTCACAAGTGGTGTCCTTCTGGAGTAGCCAAAATTAGCATCAATTGTCTCATTGTATTCCCCAAACAAGAGAAAACTGAGAAGATGCACTGTGAATTAGGCCTCTCTGTTTAAAGAGTTCCATCAAAATAGTGAATTCTCATTTTACAAGCATGTTTTTTGAATTCTTTAAAGACTGTAATTTACCCATCGTAAGCGTTTGAATCTGACATACTGAATAAAACACTGATTTGGACTAGGAATGTGGTCATGATACTTTGTCACCTTATTATTCAGAGCCTGCAGCATTGCCTGCTTGTGAACATGTATAGACCAGCCAGAAGAGCATGATCCAGCTCCAGTTCTTGGTGAAATGCCCCAAAGACTTGCTGCATCTTGGGCTGGAAATGAAGTGCTTCAGTCAGCTGAGCTCCCACTGAATTATTTCTTCTCATTCTTGGGGTTTTGTGTGCACGCACACGCAGGCGCATGTGTGTGCCTGTGTGCAGGCACTTTTTAAATTTTTCTTAAGTCTAAAAGAGTTTCTGCTTGCATGGTATGAATTGTAATTTGACCTGCTACTCACTGGCTCCGCTTACCTAGGAAAAATCATTTGTGGACACAGCTACCACATTAAATTGGCATCATTTCTACATTTACGCATTGTATGTGAATGGATTTTCTAGAAACTTGTATATAACAGGATGAGTTGTATATTATAGTTTTTATCATTGCCCTAAAGGGAAGCCTACTCCTTGTGGTGACTCCGAAAGGAAAAGAAATCTTTCTCTCTCTCTCTCTTTTTTTTTTTTTTAATTAATTTTATGGCCTCTATGGCATATGGAAGTTCCTGGGCCAGGGACTGAATCTGAGCCACAGCTGCAACTGTGGCAATGCCAAATCCTTTAACCCACTGCACCAGGCCAGGGGTTGAACCCCCACCTCTGCTGTGATTGAATCCGATCCTCTGCAGTGGGATTCTTAACCCACTGCACCATAGTGGGAACTCGGAAAAGAGATGTCTTTTAGTGCTGAAGGAAAGCATGGACCGTGTTAATCTTAGAGACTGTTAGGTAACTGTATCTGTGGTCATTTTACTTTGCTCTGAATTTGTTTCCGTTCAGTTGTGTTTCAGTTGTATATTAACTCACTGGAGTATTTTGTAACCATTCAGAATTGTGGTTGTTTACATAATGTTTCATGCTAATGATGTTAACTAAAATTATGCAAAATTTTGTACAATGTAAAGTAGAATGGAATTGTGATTAAAAATTTAGACTTTAGAGTTAATATTGGATATGATAGCTAGCCTTCTGCAAACCCAAGTTTCTTCATCCATAAAGTAGAAATAATAGCACCTTCCTCCTGCTAGTGAATGTGAGGATTGAATAAGTTAAAGTTCTTAGTGTAATCCCTACCACATATAAGTTCCCAATAAGTATTTGTTATTATAGTAATTGTAAGTATGTGAAAGTGTGCATATTTTAAGACTAGAAAAGAAAACATAATTAGTGATCGTTATATTAGGGAAGTGAATTAATCCACATTAATTTCTAAATATACTGTAATATTTTTATTATAATGTAAGTAATAAATTATTTAAATTATAATTAAAAGTGGTATAATTTATAAATTTATATCGTTAAAGAACATTTGTATTTAAATGTATTTCTAATATGATAATAATAAAGTATTCCTAGTCTACATTAATAAAATGTATCTGTTATGTGTCTTAGAGTTGGAGGTAGACCAATGCCGTTAGCGGCAGACTATACCTACTTGAGCATCTGTAGAGGGCATTTGGTTCTGAGGTTAGCTAAATACAGCAGCTAAGCAATGTGGCTTCTATGCCCCAGGCACAGTGACCTTTTGGTTCCTCAACACCAACCCACAGGCACCTTTTGTCTGGGGGCCTTTCCTGGTTGTTGGCTCTGCCTGGAACACTCATCTCCTTGATCTTTAGTGTTACTGCCCTGTAGATAGTCCCTTAAGTGTTACTGTCTCTGTCTCCTTAATTTAAAGTGGCTACTGGACTGTATTTTCGTTCTTTGTGTGGCTGACATTTTTATAATATATTTGTTAATTGTCTGATTTCCCTAACAAGACTGTATGATCCATGAGTAGAAACTTGGTCTTACACTATATTCTTAGTACCTGGAACTGCACTTGGCATGTGGTAGACATTCAGTAAACATTTTGAATGAATAAATGAATAAATAAGTGATTATTGCCGTATGACTAGGCATAATTAATGAACATCTCACATTTCTAAATGAACATTTTTATATAGCTAAATATTTGTTTTTTCCCTTATTTTATGAGTATTTCCTAGGTGTCTTTAACTGTTGATATTATCGGTAGTGTTGAGTGATTTAAGAGCCAGAGAGTAAGTATTTTAGGCTTGGAGTCTTTATGGCAACTATTAAACTCAGCTGTTGTAATGAAAGCATGCATAGACAATATGTAAACCAGTGGGTATGGCTATGTTTTAGTAAAAGTATTTATAAAAATAGACCTCGTGCCTGTAGGTTGTAGTTTGGTGTTGACCCTTGCTATAGATCACAAACCCGCTCCAAGAATGTAGGGTGAAACCCAGACCTACCAGACATGCAGAAGCACAGGGAGGAGAAAAAACACAGCATTTTTTCTGGTAGACCCACACTATAAAAGGAGGATAAAACTGGTGGAGGCATGAGGAAGAAGCCTAGAACTGGTGATGTCTCCCTGTGTGAAAACAGATTTTATGAGGAAACGGATGTACAATAATTTGGGGTGCTTTTCACATGAAAATCATGTTATTTATCGTTATCGTTGAGCTTCTGATAGCAAGTCAGAACTCAAGTCAAGGACAGCATTTCAAGTAGAGCTATAGCCAAAAGCCAAGGCTGGCATTTGAGTTACATAGTGTACGATTAACTGATAATTCATTGTTCTTTTTATTTTTTATTTTTTTTATTTTATTCTTTTGCTTTTGAGGGCCGCACCCGTGGCATATGGAGGTTCCCAGGCTAGGGGTCTAATCGGAGCTTCAGCTGCCGGCCTACGTCATGGCCACAGCAACGTGGGATCCGAGCCTCGTCTGTGACCTACACCACAGCTCATGGCAATGCCGGATCTTAAACCCACTGAGCGAGTCTGGGGATCAAACCCACAACCTCATGATTCCTAGTCGGATTTGTTCCCGCTGAACCACAACAGGAACTCCTCATTGATTTTTTTAATCACAGCTGTAGATTTTGGGATATGTATGTCATTGCTATTAAACCCAGGAAAGTTATTTTTACTCCTTACTTGATAGCTGAAGTGATTATATAGTACTTGTTTGATCAGATAACCCTTTTTACCTATTTACCTAATCTCTTTTTATTTTACATTCTTTACAATGCTACTTAGACTGGAGGATGGGGAAAGATATATATATCAAATCGTAAGGACACAGAGGAAAGGGAATGTATTGGTGGGAATGCAAACTGGTACAACCACTATGGAAAACAGTATGGAGGTCCTCAAAAAACTAGTTTTTTAGCAATCCCAGTCCTAGGCATCTACAGGGAGAAAACCATAATTCGAAAAGATACATATACCCCAGTGTTCATTGCAGAACTAGTTACGGTAGCCAATACATGGAAGAAACTTAAATGTCCATCAGCAGAGGAATGGTTAAAGAAGATGTGGTACATATATACTGCGGAGTATTAATCAGCCATACAAAAGAATGAAATAATGCTATTTGCAGCAACATAGATGGACCAAGAGATTATCATACCAAGTGAAGTTAGTGAAAGACAGACATCATATGATATCATTTATATGTGGAATCTGAAAAAGGTTACAAATAAATTTATTTGCAGAATAGAAACTGACTCACAGACTCTGAAAAACTTAATGGTTACCAGAGGGGACAGGTGGGAAGGATGGCCTGGAGGGTTGGGACTGGCATATGCACACTGAGGTCTGTGAAATGACTGATCAATGGGGACCTGCTGTAGCGCAGAGAACTATGTGATAATATTCTGTGATAATCTATGCGGGAAAAGAATCTGAAAGAGAATGGATGTGTGTACATGTATAACTGAATCACTTCTTTGTACAGAAGTCATCACAACATTGTAAATCAACTATACTCTGATAACATTTTTAAAAATGAGAAAAAAAACAACTTCAAGGACATTTCTGAAGAGATTCATAAAAAAAAAACCCTGAGTGGTGTGGAGGCTGAAGGACAGGAGAGAGCAAGAAATTTACCCTGCCTAGAGTATCATTTTGTACTAATGAATTTTCTACTTATACATATTACTTATTGGGAAAAAATTAATAAATTTAAACAAAATATGTGCAGATTAGTTTCCTTTGGTCTGATTTGTGACCCAAGAGTCTAGTAGTCTTTTTTTCAGTTTCTTTCTTTCTTTTTTTTTTTTTTTTGTCTTTTTGCCTTTTTATATAGAGCTGCACCCGCGGCATATGGAGGTTCCCAGGCTAGGGGTCTAACAGGAGCTGTAGCTGCCGGCCTACGCCACAGCCACAGCAACGCGGGATCTGAGCCGCGTCTGCAACCTTCACCACAGCTCACGGCAATGCCGGATCCTTAACCCACTGAGCAAGGCCAGGGATCGAACCCGCAACCTCATGGTTCTTAGTCGGATTCGTTAACCACTGAGCCACGAAGGGAACTCCTCAGTTTCTTTAGAATGTATAATTGGTTAAAAATGTTTTGTATTTTTTTCTATTATAGTTGGTTTTCAGTGTTCTGTCAATTTTCTACTGTACCACAAAAGTGACCCAGTCATACATAAATACATACATTCTTTTTCTCACATTATCCTCCATCATGCTCCATCATAAGTGACAGAATGTATAATTTTTTTAAGTATTGTTTATTTCTATTTTTGTCTTTTTAGGGCCACACCCACAGCATATGGAGGTTCCCAGGCTAGGGGTCTAATCAGAGCTGTTGCCCGTGGCCTACACCAGGGCCACAGCAACACCAGATCCAAGCCGTGTCTGTGACCTACACCACAGCTCATGGTAACACTGGATCCTTAACCCACTGAGCGAGGCCAGGGATCGAACCTGCAACCTCATGGTTCCTAGTCAGATTCATTTCTGCTGCACCATGATGGGAACTCCTAAGTATTATATTTTAAATGTATTTGTTTTATTGTTTTATTTTTTCTTTTTATAGCCACACCTGCGTATGGAAGTTCCTGGGCTAGGGGGTCAAATCAGAGCTGCAGCTGCTGGCCTACACCACAGACAGCAACTCCTGATCCAGGCCACATGTACAACCTTCACCTCAGCTTGTGGCAACACTGAATCCTTAACCCACTGAGTGAGGCCCGGGATTGAGCACAAAACCTCATGGACACTGTGTTGGGTTCTTAACCTGCTGAGTCACAGCAGCAACTCCTACAGTATTATTAACTCTAGTCTCCATGCTGTACATTACATTCCCATAACATTCATTTTTTAACTGGTAATTTATACCTTTTGACCTCTTTTCCCATTTTGCCCATCCTCCTCCTTTGCCTCAGGCTATTACTAATCTATTCTCCATATCCATGAGGTTTTAGTTTTCTAGTTTTAGATTCCCTATGTAAGTGAGATGATATGGTATTTATCTTTTTCTGTCTGACTTATTTCATTTGGCATAATGCCCTTGGGGTCCATCCATGTTGTTGCAAATGGCAAGATTTCATTTTTTTTTTTCTACAGCTGAATAATACTCCAGTATGTGTGGGTGTATGTGTATTTCTTTTTCTTTGTCCACTCATCCATCAGTGTACACTTAAGTTATTTCCATATCTTGGCTATTGTAAAGAATGCTACAAAAAACTAGGGTTGCATATATTCGAGTTAGTGTTTTTGTTTTCTTTGGATAAATACTCAGAAGCAGGATTGCTGGATCATATGGTAACTCTGCTTTTAGTTTTTTGAGGACCCTCCATACAGTTTTTTTGTAGTGGCTACAACCAATTTCTGTTCCCACCAACGGCGCACAAGAGTTCCTTTTTCTCCACATCCTCGTCAACAATTGCTATTTAACGTCTTTTTGATAATAGCCATAGGATGTATATACTTTTTAAAGAGTTCTTGGATTTATATTTTCATACTTACAAATGGTTAAGATATCTAACGTATTTTTATATTAATTAAGATCTGTTTTCCTATTCTAATTCAAATGGAACTACTTCGTGTGATATATGCCAAAGGAAGTCTGATTATCTTAGAGAACAACTTACAAGGTGATTTGTTCTGTTGGTAATTCCAGTAGTTTTATATAAGGTCATAATTTGTATGGAATAATAATAATAACTAAATTCTTTCTTCTATTGTTACATTTCACATGTGTTATGAATTTAATTCTCTAGTACTCAGATATAAGTATTATCCTCATTTTACCAGATGTGGGAACTGAAGCGTAGAGGTGTTAAAGAACTTGCCCAAGGTCTTGAAACTCTAGAAAGTTGCAGAGCCTGACTTTAAATTGAGTTCTGCCTTCTTGCAGAGCCCGTGCTTAACCGGCTAAGCACGACTGCTCTGTCGTTGTTTCCCCGATCAGTTGCAAGTTATGCATTAACCTATACCACAGCTGCAGCAACACTAGATCCTTAGCCCACTGTGCCAGCAGAAACGCCAATAGAGCCTATTTTTTTTTCTCTCTCTGCTTCTGATTTTCAGTGAGGAAAAAACAATCTCTACGTTTACCCTGTTTCTAGTAGCTCTCCTTAACAGTTAGCTGCTTTTCCTTTGGGAAGTCTAATAACATATGGCGGAGGGAGTTTCTGCCACACGTGATTTTTTTTTTTTTAATTCCTAATTTAAATAGCTGAAATATATAGATCACAGTGTGTTTGAATATTATTTTCGGTGGAAAAAAATCCTCCCAATCTGAGCAACCCCTCAGTGTATTAAGTCTTTATAATTTTTGAAGATACGATATATACTATGGTGGTAGTCATTTAAAAACCATGATCTGTCTAATAAATACTATCCTTTTTTGGTTAAATCCGGTGGCTAACTTTCCTTTCTTCTTATTCATTGTAGTTGAGGCAGTCCCAGTCCTACTGCACAGACACAGAATGTCTTCAGGAATGTAAGTAATAATGGGACAGGAGGAAGGCTTGGCGTTGGGGGCAGAATTAGAGACCAGAATATGACTGAATATTTGCCAGAAGTTATTCTAACAGTTTGCCTTTTAATGACATGGTTTTCAGTATTGTATTTTCTATTTAAATTTTTAATTTAAAAATTTTTTTGTTTGTTTTTTAGGGCCGCATCTGTGGCATACAGAGATTCCCAGGTTAGGGGTCAAATCTCAAATCAGAGCTACAGCTGCCAGCCCATGCCACAGCTACAGCAACATCAGATCTAAGCCATGTCTGCAACCTACACCACAGCTCATAGCAACACTGGATCCTTAATCCACTGAGTGAGGCCAGGGATGGGACCTGCAACCTCATGGTTCCTAGTCAGATTCATTTCCACTGTGCCATGACAGGAACTCCAATTTTTAAAAATTTAAAAAAACTTTTTGGCCTCACTCATGGCATAAAAATGGGTTCCTGGGCCAGGGATTGAATCCAGGCTACAGTTGTGACCTACATCGCAGTGGTGCCACACTGGATCCTTTAATCCACTGCCCCAGGCCTGTGCAGTGCCCTGAGCCACTGCAGTCAGATTCTTAACCCACTGTGCCAAAGTCAGAACTCCATAAACATTTCATTTTTTAACTTAAAAATTTGAGGGTTTTTTGGTCCTGCCTGGAAAACAAAACCCGTTCATTGAATCAAATTATAAAATCACAGATAAGAAAAAAGAAAATGGAGTTCCCTTCGTGACTCAGTGGTTAACGAATCCGACTAAGAACCATGAGGTTGCGGGTTTGATCTCTGGCCTTGCTCAGTGGGTTAAGGATCTGGCGTTGCTGTGAGCTGTGGTGTAGGTTGCAGACGTGGCTTAGATCCCGCGTTGCTGTGGCTGTGGCGAAGGCTGGCAGCTGCAGCTCCTGTTAGACCCTTAGCCTGGGAACCTCCATATGCCGCGGGTGTGGCTCTACATAAAGGCAAAAAGACAAAAAAAAAAAAAAAGAAAGAAAAAAGAAAATGAAAAACTTGCAGAAGTCTAAAAGATGACCACTTGACAGCTTGGTATAAACCCTTCCAGATTTTTGGGGATGCAGATATATGTGGAACAGGGCACTTTTGGTTGATTGAACTGAACACCGAGGCTGTTAGCACAAACCCCTCCCTCTTTCTTTAGCATCTGTTTGGGTTCATTGGCAGCTTTGAGAATTTGTGAGCAAAGGAAGAAGGCATTTTTCCTAGGCTTGGAAGCTTTGGAAGCCACTGGAGTCATTCCTTTGGCCCTGTCGTTAGCATTCTCAAGAGGGCATGGGCTGTAGGGAGGCTTCTCCATGGCTTTACAGGCAGCGGTGATGGTAAAGTGAGAATCAGTGCAGGAAGATGGAGCCCACGTGGTGAATGTAGCAGACAGTGTCTGGTGGCCACTCTATAGAGGCATCTTTTTTCAGTACAGAGATAATTTGATGGATATTTTGCGGGGCAATAGTAGCCAGTCCAGTCTTGTACCATAATAATTTGACTGAAAGAATAGAATTGTGACATTCACAGAATGGTGAAGCCTGGCATAATTCAATTTCATATTTACTTCCAAAAATGGGGTTAGTTTGTGTTGTTTTTCACTACTGTACTGTGAACATATCAGCATGTATTTACCTTAAAAATACTTATTGACTGGGAGTTCCTGTTGTGACTCAGCAGAAATGACTCTGACTAGTAGCCATGAGGATGTGGGTTCAATCCCTGGCCTCGCTCAGTGGGTCATTATCCAGCATTGCCATGAGCTGGTGTAGGTCACAGATGAGGCTTAGATCCCGTGTTGTTGTGGCTATGGCATAGGCCGGCAGCTGTAGCTCCAATTTGACCCCTAGCCTGGGAACTTACATATGCCACGAGCATGGCCCTAAAAGGCAAACAAAAAATATTTACTAACTAAATAATAAATCATTACTGGGATGCACCAGTGTTTAAATAATTCCGTTTTGTTGGAATCTTAGGTTGCTGATATATTTTTGCTGTTATAAATAATACTTAAACATCCTTTTGCATATTTTGAGGCTCTTAACATATTGCCAGATTATATTTTTTAATAGGCTAGTTGCTTTTATACCTCATATCTCTGAAGCTGAGCACCACTTTTTTATGTATATGAAACCAAAACAAAACACAATGAGTTATCATTATAAAGGGGCTAATTATTACATTAGTAATTACTGTTATTACTGTTTGAACTATGCATCTCATCAAATTCTGTATATATATATATATATATATATATATATATATATATATATATATAACAACTTAGAGAAATAGGAACTAGTGCATTACCTGGCCAAAGTAGGAATTTTGTCAAAATGTAGTCCATTGGTACAACAGAGTAATAATTATACGCCTCTGTGCAAGAAAGTAATGGGCAGACGATGGTGTTCAGGTTTTGGGCTGATTGTCCCCCACTGCAGGTTCATTTATGTCACCTTTTCAGTATTGTTCATTAATCTGTAGTGTGCCCTCTGATAAGTAGCTCAAGTTTTTGCCTCAGCAGTAAAAGCTGAAACCTGTTCTTCTAGTTGCTAATAATCTCATTCAACTCCTTATGGGAAAACAAGTGTTTATTACATTTGCGGTTTTTGTGACCTTTGAGCCAGCCCCACCTATAAACTAAATATACTCTTATTTCTGTGAGTGAAATTTCACTTCTTTAATCCAAATATAAAGGCAAAACTCTAGAGTTTGAATAGTAATTTAATTGTATTGGTCAGTTCCCCTCTTCCTTGCCTGAGGTTTTTTTTTTTTTTTTTTTTTTTAGCATTTGGCTGTCCCAGTTCCTTTAGCATTTGGTGGAAAACCTTTCTGACAGTCATGTCTTTAAATGGTTTAAGCAGTTGTTTCCTCTGAGTGATATAATTACTTTTCTGTGTATTCTAAAATTTCACCAATGAGTTCATGCTGTTTTCATAACATTATCAATCAGGAGTCCACACAACCCCCTATTCTTTTTCAGTAATTTGCAAGAATGGCTCACAGCACTCAGGAAAACAGTTTAATTACTCTATTTTCAATTTATTGTAAGGGATACAATTCAGGAACAGCCCAAATGGAAGAAATGTGTAGGGCAGGGTATGCGGGGAAAGGGAGCAGCTTAGCCCTGTGTTGGGGTGTGCCACCTCCCGGCCCTTCCATGTGTTCTCCAGCCAGGAAGCTCTGTGAACCTCATTATTTAGGGTTTTTGTGGCGGTTCCATTACATAGGTTCCAGTCATTGGCCATTGGTGAATAACTCGATCTCCAGCTCCTCTCCTCGTCCTGGATGCTAAGGAGTGGAACTCGAAGTTCTAACCCTCTAATCACTTGGTCAGTCTCTGGCAACCGTTCCCCATCCTGAAACTTTCTAGGGGGCCCACTAAGAGTCACCTCATTAGCATAACTCAGTTATGGTTGAAGGGGGGTTTATTCTGAATAACAAAAGACTTTACAGTCTTCTCACACTTATCACTCAGGAAATTCCAAGTGTTTTAGCAGCATGAAGCCAGAAGAATGAAGACGAAATATGTGTTTCTTTTTTTTTTTTTGCGCTTTTTAGGGCCTCACTCGTGGCATATGGAGGTTCTCAGGCTAGGGGTTGAATCGGAGCTGCAGCTGCCAGCCTACGCCACAGCCACTGCAACATAGGATCTGAGCCGTGTTGCAACCTACACCACAGCTCACGGCAATGCTGGATCCTTAACCCACTGAGCAAGGCCAGGGATCAAACCCACAACCTCATGGTTCCTAGTCGGATTCATTAACCGCTGCGCCACGATGGAAACTCCTGAAATATGTATTTCTTAGTAATCACAATATCACAGTATCCACTGTGCCTGCCACAGTGTGCTCCATGTATTTGAGATGATTTTATAGAATGTGGAGCATGTTACTTCATGTGGTAGCAGAATCTAGTTTCAATCTGTCAGCAGATCTAGTTACTGCTTCATTCTTTATACTGATCTACACTCCACTTCACTGTGATATTCACCCACAGTTTCGTTCTCTAGAGTCGCATAGAACTGTTCTGCAAGACTGTCTTTCAGATTAAGAGCTGTATGGAAACTTGCTTTATTGCTAATTTAATTGTGAAGTAAATCAAAAGATGGTAGATGTTCTGAGGATATTGAAATTATTGTTTACAACCCTAAAATTACAGGGTTAAAGCCTATTGGTGCATTGTCCACTTTCATGGCTGTTCAATATCTACTTCTCCCACTAGAAACCTATGTAAGTTTGTAGAAATTATCCCTTGAGATCTGCCAGCTCTTAGAGCGTCCCTCTTTTTCATCTTCCTGGTGTCCAGCCAAGTTAATATCTTCATTGTGAATATTCCATTTGATACCTTCTTTGTAATACGTTTTCTTATAACCAAAGACTAAACCCTTAAGCACAGCGAAACATTGTATTTTGGTGTATAAAGTCCTTTTACATTTTTATGATTTGACATTTTTCTAAACCAAAGAGTAAAAAGGTACTTATTAAGACAAATAATTTCTAGGCAACAAGGGAACAGATTTTATATTCCCCATGTGATTGTGCCCCTTAATATTTAGATTATTTGGCACTATATTAATATTTAGAATATTTAGTGCTAGAGTTGCCATCATGGCTCAGCGGTAACAAACCTGACTAGGATCCATGAGAATGTGGGTGTGATTCCCTGGCCTCACTCAGTGGGTTAAGTAAGGATCCAGCATTGCCGTGAGCTGTGGTGTAGGTCGCAGACATGGCTTGGATCCCGAGTTGCTGTGGCTGTGGTGTAGGCCAGCAGCTGCAACTCCGACTGGACCCTTAGCCTAGGAACTTCCATATGCCTCAGGTGCAGGCCTAAAAAGACAAAAGAAAAAAAAAAGAAGTCTAAGTTCTACCCGGTTATCTCCAGTCCCAAGATTTTAAGGATACTTTTTTTTTTGCTTCCATTTTATTTTTTATATATGGTTCAGAAATCAAGAAGTTAGTATATAGTGAAAAGATGTTTTCCTGCTCATATTCTCCCATCTACCCAGGTTCTATCTCTAGGTATTATCTGCCTTCCGGGTATTTTTCCAGGATTTCTTTATGCATATACATGAAAAATATATATTATTTGCTTCCCTTTCTTTCTGCACACTGTTTTTCACCTCCTTTTTTCTCTGTTGAAAAATAACATATCTCTGAGTTCCCTGGTGGCCCAACAGGTTAAGGATCCAGCATTCCACTACTCAGATTGCAGCTGTGGCACGGGTTTGATCACTAGCTCTGGAACTTCCACAATGCTGAGGGCATGGCCACAAAAAAAAAAAAAACCCAACATGTATCTCATAGAGACTTCAGCAATATTGTTTTACAGCTTCATAGTATTCCATTTTACAGATGCACCATAATTTTTATTTATTTATTTATTTATTTATTTATTTATTTATTTATTTATTTATTTTTGCTTTTTAGGGCCACACCTGCAGCATATGGAGGCTCCCAGGCTAGGGGTCTAATCGGAGCTACAGATGCCGGCCACAGCCACAGCCACAGCAACGCGGGATCCGAGCTGCGTCTGCGATCTGCACTACAGTTCATAGCAACACCAGATCCTTGACCCACTGAGCAAGGCCCAGGGATCGAACCCGCAACCTCATGGTTCCCAGTCAGGTTTGTTTCTGCTGCGCCACGACGGGAACTCCCAGATGTACCATAATTCTTAATCAGACACTCTTGGCAGACTTTTAAGTCTATTTCCAGTTTTTTGTGAATAACCTTGCACAGTTTCCATGTGAAAGTACATTCTAGAGTCATTTGTAAGTTTGTGGGACTGCTATAAACAGAAAAAAATTGATCAAAAGGTTTACCTTTTTTTTTTTTTTTTTTGCTTTTTAGGGCCACACCTGCGGTATATGGAGGTTCCCAGGCTAGGGGTCTAATCGGAGCTGTAGCTGCCAGCCTACGCCACAACCACAGCAACACCAGATCTGAGCTGCGTCTGCAACCTACACCACAGCTCACAGCAACGCCAGATCGTTAACCCACTGAGCGATGCCAGGGATCGAACCCGCAAAGTCATGGTTCCTAGTCGGCTTCATTAACCACTGAGCCACGACAGGAACTCCAAGAGGATTAACTTTAATTAGCTCAGTTATTACCCTTTATTCTTGAGTTTTTGGAGAATAAGAGAAATGCTCTTATCAGGCCTTGGAGGTCAGGAAAACTGCATCCATTTAGTCTTTTAAGTGGAAAGTTCTTCTTCATGCTGCTGCCCTGAAGAAACTTTAGAGAAACTCAACTTTTTCTTCTTCCTCCTACCATAACCCGTCTGCCAAGTGTTGTGCTTCTTTCATCCTGTTACCATTGGTATTTGACTGTTTTTCGTTCTCAATTCACCATCTTATCCGGCCAGGTTATTCATACCAGGATTTTTCTGCACTCAGTCTTTTCTGTGCTCCAGTTGATCCTAATACTGATCAGCTAGAGCACAGATTGATAATGGCTAATGTTTATTGAATACCCACTGTGTACCAGGCACTGTGCTGCTTTTCTTGTACTGACCATTTCAATCTTCACAGCTGCTGTATGAGATGATGGTAATATTTCCATTTCATGGGTGAAGAAATCGAGGCACAGAGATGATATATCTAAGAGGTCAAACAGCTTTGAGATGGTATCAGTTCTTAAAAAGGGAATGAATGACCTAAATCATAGAAGTAGGAACCCATTCCTTCAAACTAAAAATGCTACTCTAGGAGTTATGTTGTGGCTCAGTGGAATCAAACCCAGCTAGTACCCATGAACATGTGGGTTCGATCCCTGACCTCCCTCAGGGGGTTAAGGATCTGGCGTTGCCATGAGCTATGGGGTAGGTCGCAGATGCAGTTTGGATCCTGTGTTGCTGTGGCTGTGGTGTAGGCTGGCAGCTGCAGCTCTGATTCAACTCCTAGCCCGGGAACTTCCATATGCTGTGGGTGCGGCCCTAAAGAGATAAATAAATAAATAAATAAATACATAAATAAATAAGATAAATAAGTAAATATGCTATACTAGTCTCAGAAGAAAGGAAAGTCGGTGGAAAAAATGGAGGTTTTTTTTTTTTTTTAAATGGAAGAGAGAGGGTTGTAGGATATAGTTAAATAAATGGAGGTTAGTTGTAATTTTCCCTGCCAGACAGAAGGACTGAGTTGGCAAAGTTGGCACATGCTGTCGGCCAAACTAGCACTGAACTATTGCATCAGATTCATTTGGAAAGGCTTAAAAATATTGTTAGTTCCTGACCCCAATCCTGCGCTGCTCCTGAACTGGATGATAGGAGGCAGGGCCTTAGACACTGTGGTGCTGATGTTGTCACAAGCTATTCGGATGGGCAGGCAGGCCAGGGAACCCTTGGCTAAAGAAGCAAGAAGGTATGGGGTTGACTGGGACGGAGGATGCTTTTTCTGGGAAATGCTAAGAGGTAATATTGATGAGTAGGGCCAGATCAGATGAGGAAAGGCCAGGCTGAAGGGTTCAGAGTTGAAGCAATAGCCAGTCATGAGTCACAGGGTTAGTCAGAAGAGACGTGTGAAAAGCAGTGTTTTAAGCAGACTTTTTTGGCAGCAATATGAAAGAAGGAAAGGCTGCAATAGGAACTAGGCTAGGAGACAGTTATAGGGAACTAGGAGTCATCACTATGAAAGTCTTAAAACAGAGTGGCCATTTTATCAGGGTTGCTTTGTCTAGAAATACGCATTAGTAAATTTGTTATTTGAGGTTTAACTCTCTGAAGCTTCACAGTCTTTTACTTGTGAAGAATATCAAAAAGTGGAGTTCCTGTCGTGGCACAGTGCTTAACAAATCCGACTAGGAACCATGAGGTGGGTTCTATCCCGGGCCTCGCTCAGTGGGTTAAGGATCTGGCATTGCCGTGAGCTGTGGTCTAGGTCACAGACGTGGCTCAGATCTGGTGTTGCTGTGGCTGTGGTGTAGGCCAGCGGCTACAGCTTTGATTAGACCCCTAGCCTGGGAACCTCCACATGCCATGGTTGCGGCCTTAAAATGACAAAAGACCGAAAAAAAAAAAGAATATCAAAAAGTAAGGGACCGAAGAGTTCTCTTCTGGCCTGGTGGTTAAGGATCTGGCGTTGTCACTGCAATGGCTTGAGTTGCCACTCTGTTGAAAGTTCGATCCCTGGTCCAGGAATTTCCACATGCCATAGGCGTGGTCAAAAAGAGAGGAGGGGGGAGAATGGTCATGGAAAATGAGGACTAAAATTATCGATTAGGCTCAGCAGCATGGAGGTGTCATAGGTGACCTTTTGAAGAGCTCTTTGAATGTTGATGGAGGTGAATGCCAACCTGAGGAGTGAATGGGAGGTAGTGGAGTGTAGATATAAATGTAGATCACTCTCAGCTTTGACAGCTGGACAGAGAATGGGATTGAGGGGGGGCTTTTTTTTTTTTAAAGGTGGTAGAAACTTTATCACGTTTAAGTGATTCTGTGATGGCTACAATGGAGAAGGGGGTCTCAAGAAAGAGCATAACGGATAGATTCTTGTGATAGCAGTGGAATCCAAAGCTTAAGTGAAGAAACTGGTCTTTAGTTAAGGGAGGCACATTTAATATAATAGGAGGGAACAGAGAAAGGAATGGATATGGCTCTCCATAAAGGTGGGGGATGCTGATTGATTGTGTGATAAGCAGTGCAAATTTGGTGACCCCAGTGCTGTTTTTATTGTTTCTGGGGAAGTGATTGGGTTGGAACCGTGTCTAGGTTCCTAGCCATTCTGCTTTTGGAATAGCTCAGCTCTTTGTTTGACTTTGTCCCTTCTGGTCACTCACCCTTTGGCCTCAACAGTGCCACCTGGGCCCTGGACCCCATGGACCTCAATGCAATGCATCCACTTAGTTTCAGAATCTTGTCTGGATTTCTTTTACTTTTTTCTGAGGCCAGGAGACCAAAACCAAACATTTATACATAGTCTTGACAGGCTCTCTTTATAGTAACCACCAAGAGATACTCTTTTCCTTGGAAATCTAGTTTTCTGTAATCTTCATTTCTGACAAATTGAGTTCTCTTATATACTTTAATAAAAAATCTGGGGATCCCCATTCCCTTGCTCATCAGGTTAAGGATCTGGCATTGTCACGACTGTGGTGGTGGGGGGTTGATCCCAGGCCCCAGGAACTTCTACATCAGTTTCATTTATTAGAAATCCGTTAAGCTTGTACTATGATCCAGGCTAAATTAAATAGGATATGGCTGCCTTGAGTTGCTGGAAAGACTGACACCTACACGGACACTTGACTTTTTTTCTCTTGGGGAATGCAGATGTTTATCTTTTTTTTTGTTTTGTTTTTGCATAGACCTTAAAAATCTAGATCTGGGAGTTCCCGTTGTGGCGCAGCAGAAACGAATCTGACTAAGAACTGAAATTGCAGGTTCGATCCCTGGCGTTGCTCAGTAGGTTAACAATCTGGCATTGCCATGAGCTGTGGTGTAGGTTGCAGATACGGCTCGGATCTGGCTTTGCTGTGGCTCTGGCGTAGCCAGCAACTACAGCTCCGGTTAGACCCCTAGCCTGGGAACCTCTATATTACCGCGGGTGTGGCCCTAAAAAGCAAAAAAAAAAAAAAAAAAAAAAATCTAAATCTGAATCAAAATTCTATTTGCAAAAAAGGGAGGCCAAATTAACATCTGTTTGGGAATGTCATTTAAGGGATCTTTAATTTATATTTTATACAACCCGATGTTCTCTTTTCCTTAAGCTCTGTTATTTTTTTCATGCTGCTTCTGCATTTGAAACGCATAATCCCCTCTCCCCTAGAGAGTCTTTAACTGTATATTGAGTGGTCTTATCCTTATTCTGAAGATCTCAGTATATCTGTGGATTGGTGGCTTTGTGGGTCTATGAATCTTCTGCAGTTATATGCAAAATTGTTGAATGTGTATACGAGGATTATTACAGTGGAAAGAGCCCTTTTTATAAAATTTACAAAGAATTCTATTATCCAAAAATATTAAGAACTACTGTAGTGTTAAAAATATTTATTTAGGGAGTTCCTGTTGTGGCTCAGCGACAGGAAACGAATCTGACTAGTGTCCATGAGGACGCAGGTTCAAGCCCTGGCCTTGCTCATTGGGTTAAGGATCTGGCCTTGGCGTGAGCTCTGATGTAGGTCACAGACACAGCTTGGATCTGGCGTCGCTGTGGCTGTGGTGTAGGCTGGTAGCTACAGCTCCGATTGGACCTGTAGTCTGGGAACCTTCATATGCCACAGGTGCTGCCCTAAAAAGCAAAAAAAAAATGAAAATAAAAATAAAAATCTTTATTTAATAGGCTCTGGCTTATAACTATTTTATACTATTTTCCATTTAGATTTTCTCACAGGAGGAAAGGAAAATTGCAGCTGTAATACTAAATAATTCTTAAAATTATTAATACAATTTTTTATATTAATACAATTTTTGGACTTGACATTTAAACATTAGAACTTGTTTTTACATTTATTGAACAATATTATGGTTATTCTACCATTTTTGTTGCAAATACTTTTTCTTTTTGTCTTTAGTACCAGGACCCTCTAGTGATAATGGCATCAGTATTACCATGGTCTTGATGGCTTGGATGGTTATTGCAGTGATCCTGTTTCTATTGAGACCTCCTAATCTAAGAGGATCCAACCTAACTGGAAAACCAGCCAGTCCTCATAATGTAAGTGTTGTGGATTAGAAAGCCATTTGAGTGGGGAAATGGGTGTGGCCTGAGAAAGGGGAAGGGTTTGTTTGGAATGTGTGAATTAGCAAAAAGAGAATTTGACTCATGGGGTAAGTTCTTCCTGTATAATCTTAGTAAATTTTGCTTCCCCAAATGGTCTTTGTGAGTTACATTTAGAGAGAACAGAGCAGTAGCCCTAAAATCATTTAGGATGAATTCCAATCTTTACTCACATGAGAAACATAAAAAATGATCCAGCTTATAATAATCCACAGCAGTATTTCTCCAGTCTCAGACCCCCACTACCCAGTTCTATCCATCTCACAGTTAATTGCTTGCCTTTCATGCTTCCAGCTCCCTCATTTCTCAGCTACAGTTCAAGTGTCCCTCCCACACATACATCATTTTCTCCCCTTCTGTCCTAGCTATCAAATACAGGGACACTGGCTAAACTGGTTACCCTCTGGTTTTTCCCATCCTGTTTCTCTCAAATTCATTCTTCCATTTTTGCATCACAAAAGGTCAAGTGATCCGTCAAAAGGAGAGGTAATGTTAACAAATCTTGATAGTCATGATTACAACTATTTTTAGGACCTTCTAAATGAACAATATGATAAAGTATCTATCTAACAGAGTTTTTGATACTGTCTTTAATAGAGTTTCCATTAAAGGATTCCTTTTAATCATTTTCAGAACGAGTATTCATATTGTTTTTTTCTCATTTGATTTGAATATTATCTCTTTAAAAATATTTCCATGATTGGGAGTTCCTGACATAGCTCAGCAGTAATGAACCTGACTAGTATCCATGAGGACGTGGGTTCCATCCCTGGCCTCACTCAGTGGGTTGAGGATCCTGCATTGCTGTGAGCTGTGGTGTAGGTCGTAAATGAGGCTCAGATCTGGTATTGCTGTGGCTGTAGCATAGGCCAGTAGTTACAGCTTCAATTTAACCCCTAGCCTGGGAACTTCTATGGTACTCGGGTGCCGCCCTTAAAAAAAAGAAAGAAAGAAAAAAAAATTTCCGTGATGGATTCATTTGTTTAACACCAAATTACCCCATTATTTCCCTTCTTCAACCTAAAATAATTGCTTCTTTTTCCAATCCTGAATTGTTAATGTTAGAAAGGAGTTGGGTGTAGACTGAATTGTTTATATAAGAGAAAGCATATGTGCAGTGTTAGTTGGTCAGTGCTTTGGGTTTGTTTTTTCAGGATTAGAATATTTAGATATGTAGCATTAAGAAAGAAGGTGGAGGGAGTTCCCACTGTGGCGCAGCGGAAATGAATCTGACTAGGAACCATGAGGTTGCGGGTTTGATCCCTGGCATCGCTCAGTGGGTTAACGATCCGGCATTGCCATGAGCTGTGGTATAGGTCACAGACACAGCTTGGATCTGGCATTGCTGTGGCTGTGGTGTAGGCCAGCAGTTGTAGTCCAATTAGACCCCTAGCCCAGGAACCTGCATATGCCGCAGGTGTGGCCCTAAAAAAGACAAAAAAAAAAAAAGAGAAGGTGGAGTTCCTGTTGTGGCTCAGCGGTTAACAAACCCAACTAGTATTCATGAGGACTCGAGTTCACTCCCTGGCCTCACTCATTGGGTTAAGAATCTGGCGTTGCTGTGAGCTGTGGTGTAGGTCGCAAATGCGGCTCGGATCCTGTGTTGCCGTGGCTGTAGTGTAGGCTGGTGGCCATAGTTCCAGTTGGCCCCCTAGCCTGGGAACATCCATGTGCCATGGGTGCGGCCCTAAAAAAAAAAAGAAGGCATTAAAAAAAGAAAAGAAAAAAAAAAGAAGGCGTCATTAGTACTGTATAAAATGTCTTAAATTTATTTTTTTTATTTTCTGAGAGAGGAGGGTATCCATAAAGCAGCTTGTATATTGTCTTGGTAAAGTGTTTTCTCCTTAGCCTTTCTTTCTTTTTTTTCTTTTCTTTTTTCTGGCTGTCTCACAGCATATGGAGTTCCTAGGCCAGGGATCAGATCTGAGTTACAGTTGTGACCTACACTGCAGCTGCAGCAACGCTGGATCCTTAACCACTGTGCCAGGCCCGGGAACCTGCCTCCTAGTGCTCCAGAGACACTGCCAATACCATTGCACCACAGTGGGAACTCCCTTAGCCGTTTTAGCCTTTTTTTTTTTTTTTTAACTTTCTGTGTTTTATTACTTTCATATCAAAGAGCAAGATCCTCAATGTTTGGAGCTAAAGAAACCCAACCTAATAAGCTGATTTAGAAGCCATTTAAAGGAGTTCCCATCACGGCGCAGTGGAAAAAAACCTGCCCCATATGCATGAGGATTTGGGTGCGATCACTGGCCCTGCTTAGTGGGTTAAGGATCTGGTGTTGCCGTGAGCTGTGGTGTAGGTCGTAGACGCAGCTCGGATCCTGTGTTGCTGTGGCTGTGGTGTAGGCCAGCAGTTGCAGCTCCCGATTCGACCCCTAGCCTGGGAACCTTCATATGCCACAGGTGCAGCCCTGAAAAGCAAAATAAAATAAAATAAAATAAGATAAAGCCATTTAAAAATGGCAAAAATGCAAGATTACAGTCCTTTAACCTTAATTCATTATAGACCAGCAGTTCTAGGAATAGTAGTCGCACTGTCGCACTGCTCTAGGAATAAGCATGAGAACATTCTAATTTCAAGTAGACAAATTGATCATCCTCAGCTTGGGCCTCATAAAGCATGTCAAAGTAAAAAAATGGAATCTTCCTGAAGATTCCTGAAAGCTTTGATCTTTCCTTTACAGTTCAGATGCTTTCTATTACCAGTAACAAAAATCAGTTCAGCCTGGTTTAATTGGCTTTCTTGGTTCACACATCAGAACATCCAGAAGTAGGGTCAGTATTTAGAAAGGTTAGCAGTGTTATCCAAAACCCAATTTCTTTCCTCAGACCATTAGCTTTATTCCAAGGTGGGCTCCCTTTCTGATCACAGGATGGCTGCCAATAGCAGCTGGCACCACATGCTTCCTCATTGACTGACATTTTGTAGTGAGAAATAGTCTCTCGCTTCACTTGGATTGTCTTGTACTCAGTCACCCTTGGAGAAGGGGTGAGGCTCCCTTTTGATGGGTTTAAATATCACTGCTGGAGCCGTCAGGGAGAGCGCCTTCACCCCAGTCATGTCACTGTTACACAGTATTCCTTTCTTCCGTACTGCAAGGAAGAGACAGACAAATGGTGGCAAATCCCAGCATTCATCTAGTACCTGTTGTGCAGAAACATGAGGAGTCCAGCTAAGTGTATGAACGGGATGGGAGGGTGAGGAGCGCTGCTGCTCAGTTCTTACCATATGTGTTAGAGTGGCTGCACTGGGGTTTACGAAGTCAGTTCCATAACTGTGTCTTTCCTAATGCCAGGGACAAGATCCACCAGCCCCTCCTGTGGACTAACTTTGTGATATGGGAAGTGAAAATAGTTAACACCTTGCACGACGACCAAATGAACGAAGATGACCAGAGTACTCTTTACCCCATTTTGAACTGTTTTTCCTTTTGCATCTGCAGTATGGGATGGTGTTGTTTTCATGAGCTTCTAGAAATTTCACTCGCGAGCTTATTTTTGCTTCCTGTGTTATCACCTTTCCTATATTTGAGTAAATGACTACATTAAAAAGTTACATGGGGCTTTTTTGGTTATCCTAAACTGGCACATTCCATTCATTTTATTTGTAAATGTGATCATAATTTTTGTGATAATTTCTGGCCTGATTGAAGGAAATTTGAGATCTCTGCATTTAAATATTTTAAATAGTTTTGATGGGTTTAAAAATTTTTATAAGATATTTATAAAGCTGTTTGGAGTTATCTGAGACTGCATGAAAGAAAATTAGAACCACACTGTATTTACACTTACCTTGGTAGTTTATTTGTGGGTGGCAGTTTTCTCTAGTTCTTGGGACTGTGACAGCCTTTGGAATATTTTACAAGTTACAGCTGAAATCTGTATCATCCACTACAACTGGCTTATGTGGCTAGAAGAGGAGGAAGGAAGAAATGAAATAGTTGATTACTAAGTTTTTTATTCCCTTACAAAGATCTAATATTAAGAAAACTTTAAATAAACATGATTTAAATGTAGTGGATGATTTATTGTTCATTGTATGACATTTGTAAGCCACTGTACACTAGCCTTACATGGTTCATGAAGAGGAAAAAATATAATTCTTTCTGCCTTTGCCAGGTATAATCTATACAGTAATAATTTAAGCTATAATTTATTTTTTAATAGGTGCCTCTCAGGAAGCTGCTTTTCTGTTGTAACACTTTGCTGTTAAATGAAACTAGCTTAAAGCTGTATTGGGGGTCTGTTTGGTTACTGATATCTGAATGCTATTTACTTATTCACTCTGTTATTTTCTTTAAAGAAAACATTTTGAGTCTTGTTATCTTTCTCACTTTAAAAAAATATTTAATGAATTCTTGGTTTACTCCGAGGAAAAAGAGGAAAATGAGAAACAATCAAGGATCTTTTTCTCAGCCCCTGTCTTATTCTTGTTTAGTAATAGAATGGATTGGGGTGGGGAGGAGCATTAATATAAGTAAAATTTTTGAAATGTATAAAAATGTAAAAAGTGGCATTGTTTTTGTTTAGTTTGAAAGAAAAGGAATACAAATGGCATAAAAAAAATCTGCATGACCTGTGTGGGTTATGGAATTTTTGCCTAACAAGTGATTGCAGATGATTTATGGGGACTAGAAGATATTTTGCTATCAATATAAGGCTTTTTCCCCCCTAGATAAGTCTAGCATTTCACTGTATAGATCCAAGGAATTACTTGTATGAATTGAATAAACTTCTCTATATCATTGTACTGTTTAATAGAGTCTCTGATACAATATGTGGCACTCGTAGGGTATTTTTTCCCCTGTATTCTGATTATATTCTAGGCCATAAACACTGGAAGGGCTTCATTTCATTATATAATCTGATACTGATTGCTTGCATTCCTCCTGTGCATTTTAGCTTTGTGCTCAAGTTCTACTCTTAATTACTTGTGTTAATCGAGGGGGATCGTTACACAGGTAAGTCAAATCCTGGATAAATGAACACCATAGATGTGAGGTTTTTCCTCTCAATATGGCATACTGGAAGCCTTTCCAACTCTGTAACTCTTAAAACATTTAAAGCAGAAAGGGCAGGAGTGGCATAAGATGGAGCTAAATCCTTACAAGCATTCCTTTTTCTGCCCTTGCCCCTGAACTTTGAAGGCTAGCACAAATATCCTAATGGTCTGCTCCCTAAGTGGCTAGAAAGCCAGTCTCTGGCATAGTTACTGATGTGTTCAGACTTTGGCTGAAGAAGTGACTGTGACATAGAAACAGAATGTTTAATGTTAACTAGAGACTTGGAAATCTGGATTCTTATTCCTAGTTCTTCATTTCTGTCACACGTACTTAATTGACATGATATTAGAATATTAACCTTTTCCTATATAGACCATCTTTGTAATTAGCAACTTTTAATTAAAAGTTCCTATTGAAGTATTTAGTCTTGGTTTTTTTTTTGCTTGTAAAATTTTTCTGCACTCCTGACAAAGACAGTATGCAATAGCACATAAAGTATTCCTGTTAACCTAACTAGTAATTTATATTATTCTATTTAATTCCTAAAGCCTCTATATGTGGCCTTTTTTATTGAGCACACTCTTACTCATTACTTGGCTTATAAACATTCACCTGAACTGTGGCTACAATCCTTTCTAAGTAATCTGGAAAAAAGATAAAGCTTCACATTTTAATCACTTTTGGCTCTTAAACATCACACAAATGCCATTAAGAGTATATTTTATTTTAGAGTTATTTAATGTGCTTTTATGCAAAATAATGGGGTTTCTTTTGCTTTCCACATGGAAAAAGTTAACATTGGAACTGTGTATAGTGAAGGATTTATCATGTATCTATTCAAGCACTATTTTAAACTACTTGGAGAAAGTTTCAGAAGTAACTATAAGTACAGCTGTTCCTAGTTACTTTTAGTGTCTTTGTGGTATGCAATGTGATAGTGTTTATAGAATTATTTATATTCTACATTTTCAAAGGAACCTTAGAATTGTCTCACCCTGAATCAAAGTCTGTCACTCTTAAATGAATATGTGCTACATTTTGACCAGCTCAGCTTAGGACACAAAACAGCAACCTGAAGGGGAAATGGAGAGAGTTTAAATTAGTGGGTCAAATGCAATAGTAGGCTTAGTCTTAACATTATAATATTTCTAAATGAAAATATGTATATGTTACCATGTCTGATGATTACTTTGTTAAGAGAAGTGGTCATGTGATGTACTAAATGTTAATTGCTGTTTTTAAATGTTTAAATCATGCCAAACAAATCATATCTGTGCCATCCAGGGTTTATTGTAATCTTTTACTGAGTACTTGGATTGGGATAAAGGGCTTGTACTATGCACTTTTTATTAATGAATAAATAGAAAACTTTAGTAACACTCATTTTTCTGTTTGGCTTTTGTGGGAAGAAAAGCGAGCATCTTTTTCCTTAGTAAAATGTTAACATCCTTGATTAAACAGTTGCTTTGTAAGACTTTTTATCCCTAACTAAGACATTCCTAAGAATGAACTTTTGAGTTCTAGGAAGAATATTTATAGGAGTTCCTGCCATGGCTTGGCGGAAATTAATCTGACTAGCATCCGTGAGGACGTAGGTTTGATCCCTGGCCTTGCTCAGTGAGTTAAGGATCTGGCGTTGCCGTGAGCTGTGGTGTAAGTTGCAGACACGGCTTGGATCTGGCATTGCTGCGGCTGTGGTGTAGACTGGCAGCTACAGCTCCAATTCAACCCCTAGCCTAGGTACCTCCATATGCCAAGCAGGTGCGGCCCTAAAAAGAAAAAAAAGAAGAATATTTATATAGTAGCAGTATGGGGCCAGAAGTAAGGATTCTAAAAAATTTCTAGGAAATTAGATTGTAGTTACATTTCTTTTGTTCTTTTTTTTAAATTTATTTCTTCTTAGAATATAGGGTAAATAGATATTTGAGAGTATAACATCCAGAGTTCCCGTCGTGGCTCAGTGGTTAACGAATCCGACGAGGAACCATGAGGTTGCAGGTTCGATCCCTCCCCTTGCTCAGTGGGTTAAGGATCTGGCGTTGCAGTGAGCGGTGGTGTAGGTTGCAGACGCGGCTCCAATCCAGCGTTGCTATGGCTGTGTCGTAGGCTACAGTTCCGATTAGACCCCTAGCCTGGGAACCTCCATATGCCGCACCCGCGGCCCTAGAAAAGACCGAAAAAAGAAAAAAAAAGTGGGAGGCTCCATCAAGAGTTCTTTTATGGAACAGCGTTAAGGACCAAGTGTTATCACTGCAGCGGCTTGGGCCACTTCTGTGGCGCAGCTCCCATCCTTTGCCACGGAACTTACACACGCCCCAGCCGGCCAAACAAAACAAAACAAAACCCAAAAAAAAACCTGGAGGCTCCGTGCGTCAGTTTTACTCTTCCTCATACGCGGCATTTCTAACTTCCATGCTCTCTGCTATATATCATGCACAGACAGCTCAAATCCCAAATCTGGCAGGAGTATCTGGGAAAATGTGCCTGGAGGGCGTGGCTGTCCCGCTTCTCTACTCAGGGATCAGGGCGAGGATACAAACTGGTCCAGTCATGATCGGACTCAGCATCCTTCTGACCAGAGGCGCCTCCTTCCCAGAAGCGGCGAGAAGGACGTAATCTGACTAAACCCTGGGCTGCGTGCCTGGAGGGTGCCGCGGGCCTGGAGGGTGCGTCGGACCCACGGGCCTGTAAGGCGTCGGGGTTGAGTAAGCCACTGGACACGTCCGACCTGCAGGGTCCAGGGGTCTGCCAGACCAGGCCAGCCCTCTAGGCTAATGAGGAGACCGGAAAGGGGGCTGGTCCTTCCGGTCCCCGTGGGCCGCAGCCCGCCCAATACACCCCCAGCTCCAGAATATGGCCGACCTGGCGCGCACGCGGCATCACCTCAGCCCCGACTGTCAGCCAGGACAGGCACAATGGGAGAGAAGAGGGGGCCGGACGGCAAGAGCTGCTCTCAGACTACCCGGGAACGAGGACCTAACCTAGACTCTCCCAAGGCCGCAGCCCTGGAGCGCCGACCCGCCTCGCACGCAACTCCTCCCAGCGCCTCTCCCTGCAGGGGCGGGGCCGCTGAGCTGGTCCGAGGGGATTTGCCCAGGCTCGGCTGGGGGCGGGGAATGCCCTCTCCCAGCCCCCTACTGGCCACGCCCCGTCCCCCGCCCCTGGGCCCCGCAGGAAATAGGGGTAGGTCCCGGGCCTAACGTGGCGGTAGGGGGAGCAAGGATGCAGCGGAGGGCAGAGTGCTGGAGGGCCTGGCTGCGGGGGAATGAAGCCTCCGCCTTCTCGGGTGGAAGCCTTTAAATACGGGCTCCGGCTGGGGACTGGAGGTGCGGCGCTTGGCAGCCTGAGAGGGGTGTTCGGTGGACCGAGATCAGACTGAGCAGGGCGCGAGTGCAGAAGCTGCGGCTGCGCGGCCCAGAGCGAGGAGCTGTCCGAGCGGTCAAGACAGGAGCGGTCGCCGTGCTTGGTGCTTGGAAGCGGGTAAGCGCCTTTCCCGGGCTGGCCCCGCCGCCCAGCGGTTTTGCCCCCGGGTCGCTGCGGGATGTGGAAGGAGCCGGCAGGGTGTGTGTGCTGCTTCCAGTCTCTCCCTAAGCTCGGTCCCGGGCTTCCAATGTCACGACCCTCGTCTCTTCTTTTGGGTTCTGGGCGGGAATCGTCTTTTGGATCTGCCGCCCTGGAGGAGAAGTATCTTGGGCTTTTTATTTAAGACTCGCGAGTTTTCCAGCCGCCTGTTTTTCTGCTTTCCCCTACCTTCCGACGTAAAACAAATGAGATTTCCCTGGCGCCTCTGAAAGCCAAACATCCGCCAAAAAAAAAAAAAAAAAAAAAAGCGGTCCTCTGGTTAGGGACCCCATTTTGGGCTCAGAATCATGGTCTTTTGTTTGTATTTAGAGTGCTCACAGGTTAGGATGCTGCTTTCCTCATATCACTGACTGCTCTTCTTAAGAGAGTAAAGAGAAAAAGAACCAGAGAGTCCTTTTGAGGACGAAATCCTAAGACATTCATTCCATCTTGATCTTTGTATGGGCTGCCCTGGAATCTGTTGTTGGCCGCCACACCGTATAATGGCTTTGTTTCATGTTTGGGAAGGCCTTTCTTGGGAGATCAGGTTTGTGTGGGACCTAGAAAAACTGTATATCTCTTTATAGATAGGAAAATAATTGAGTAAGGTCAAGAATTCTGGTATATAGAAAAGAGATTCACTGGTAGGAAACTTTTCAGGGATATACAGAGGAGTAGCTGTCCATTGACTGCTCTCAAAGACACAGTGACTCTTTGAGATTCTTCAAATCCACTAAGAAATGGACAACAGTAGTCTGGTTTGTTCCTTGGGAGGTGTGTGGCGGGGGGCAGTTCTGGAAGTGAAAGAGTTTACTGTCTGCTCTGAGATGTGCTTGTTAGTGCCCAGCATCTAGTAAGGTAAGTGGGAGAGAACCCTGACTGAAAGGATTTCTTTTTCTTTTTCTTTCTTTTTTTTTTTTGTCTTTTGTCCTTTTTAGGTCCGCACTTGCGGCATGTGGAGGTTCCCAGGCTAGGGGTCTAACAGGAGCTGTAGGTGCCGGCCTTCACCACAGCCACAGCAATGCGGGATCCAAGCTGCGTCTGCAACCTACACCACAGCTCACGGCAATGTCGGATCCTTAACCCATTGAGCAAGGCCAGGGATTGAACCCGCAACCTCATGATTCTTAGTCGGATTTGTTAACCACTGAGTCATGAGGGGAACTCCTAAAAATCTTTCTCATTGATTAAATATTTTTCCCAGGTCAGGCATCTGTTAGTATTTAATTTTTGGAAATGTCTAAGATGATGTATTAAGTTTGATGTATCCAGTTATAACATCCATAGGCCGCCCTTATAATCTCTTGGCTATGGGATTAAGTGGTAATACTCTCTGTCCAGAAATCTTTTGAGATTCCACTTTTTAGGTATTCCTAAAATATACTGATATGCTCGTTTTGATTAGAGAGCGCACCTATCCAGTAAGGGTTTTTCTGTGTCTAGTAGTTCTTCAGCTTCATTACAGATTAGGACTTGTTCTTCAGCACTGTAGATCTGGAAGATCTTTTTTTTTTTTTTTTGTATTTTGAGGGCTGCACCCACAGCATATGGAAGTTCCCAGGCTAGGGGCTGAATCAGAGCTGCAGCTGCCAGCCACAGCCACAGCCACTTGGGATCTGAGGCGTGTCTGTGACCTACACCACAGTTCACAGCCACGCCAGATCCACAACCTGCTGATCAAGGTCAGGTTCAAACTCTCATCCTCATGAATACTAGTCAGATTCATTTCTGCTGTGCCACAACGGGAACTCCAAGTTCCTTTTTTTTTTTTTTTTAATTTCTCTCATGGACACAGAGTGGTAGTGAGACTTTAGATGTTAATTTACTGTGACTAAACTCATAAAAGACTTACGGATACACTAGAATGGAACCTTGCTACTACCCCGTAAGGAAGTTTTATTCCCTGCCTGAAATACTTATACCTCAAATCTAGGCTATCCCTTTCTAGTATTATGATTCCTGGCAATCTGAATTTATAAGGCAGAGTAGAATCAGAACAAAGCATCTGGGGAGAATAGGCCATCCAGTCATTAGGAAAGCCTTTTCTTGTCCCACTTCTTTGAAACCATTTCTGACTTCCAGATTCTGTGTCACTCTTTATTTTTTTATTTATTTTTTAAATTTATTTTTTATTTTTTTGCATTACGGCTGGTTTACAGATTTCTGTCAGATTTTCCAACTGCACCGTATGGTGATCCGGTTACATGTACATATATGGATTTGTCACATGTGATTAGACATAGTTCCCCGTGCTATACAGTTGGATCTCCTTGCTTTTCCATCACTGAAGCACTAGTTAACCCCATTCCCTCCCACCCCCTCTCCCACCCCATCCCCCACCCCCTTGGCAACCATAAGTCTGTTCCCCAAGTTCGTGATTTTCTTTTCTGTTGAGAGTTTCATTTGTGCAGTGTTTTAGACTCCAGTTATAAGAGATTTCATATGGCATCTGCCTTTCTCCTTCTGACTTGCTTCACTCAGTATGAGGGTTTCTAATTCCATCCATGTTGCTGCGAATGACATTATTTTATTCTTTTTTATGGCTGAGTAGTATTCCATCGTGTATATATACCACATCTTCCTAATCTAGTCATCTGTTGATGGACATTTGGGTTGTTTCCATGTCTTGGCTATCGTGAATAGTGCTGCAGTGAATATGCGTGTGCAAGCGTCTTTCTCAAGGAAAGTTTTGTCAGGATATATGCCCAACAGTGGGATTGCTGGGTCATATGGTAGTTCTGTGTATAGTTTTCTAAGGTACCTCTACACTGTCTTCCACAGTGGTTGCACCAGCCTACATTCCCACCAACAGTGCAGGAGGGTTCCCTTTTCTCCATACCCCCTCCAACATTTGTTGTTTGTGGACTTGTTAATGATGGCCATTCTGACTGGTGTGAGGTGGTATCTCATGGTAGTTTTGATTTGCATTTCTCTAATCATCAATGATGTTGAGCATTTTTTCATGTGCTTGTTGGCCATCTGTATATCTTCTTTGGAGAAATGTCTATTCAGGTCCTTTGCCCATTTTTCAATGGGGCTGTTGGCTTTTTTGTGGTTGAGCTGCATCAGTTGTTTGTATATTTTAGAGAATAAGCCCTTGTCAGTTGTGTCATTTGAAACAATTTTCTCCAATTCTGTAAATTGTCTTTTAGTTTTCTTTTTGGTTTCCTTTGCTGTGCAAAAGCTTGTCAGCTTGATTAGGTCCCATTGGTTTATCTTTGCTCTAATTTCTGTTGCTTTGGGAGAGTGTGTCACTCTTTAGACGGTGACGAAATAAACACTGTCTAATTCTTGTTCTTAATGCTCCATTTCTAGGTTCCAGGCTGATAACTCCCTTTGGTCCTCCTTTTAATTTTTCCTTCTTTGGCGTTTAGTAGATTTCAGCTACATTGATTTCACTGGTTGTTATGTTTACTTTCAGCTGTGTTACCTTAAAAGTTATTAAATTATAGCCTCATGGATTGTTATGCTTTCCTGAAAGGGGCATTGAAAACCCACTTTCAGAAATGTTTTAAAAATAGTATCTCAGTTGCTTTACTCCTATCCAAAAGGTAGATGACCAGTTACTAATAGAAATATAAGTAATAGGCCTTAACTTCTTTCTGGAGCAAGACTTGGAATGAATAAGCACATATATTCATTAAAAAAAAACCTACTTTCAGGAGATCCTTTGTGGCTCAACATGTTGAAAATCTTGCATTGTCACTGCTATGGCTCTGGTTACTGCTGTGGCGAGTGTTCAATCCTTGGCCCAGGAACTTCGGCATCCCTTGGGTGCAGGGGGAAAAAAAAGACCATTGGAGAAAACTGTTGCCTCTCACTGATTCTTAACACCTTTTTTGTGTGTGTGTGTGTGCAGCTAGGTAGATCTCATCACTTCTATGGATTCATTTCTACATATGAGTCCTTATTTATTCACTTCCTATCATTTGGAATGCATGCCCCACTTTACTTTCTACATCCTACTCATCATTCTTTCAGCCAAGCTTCGGTTCTACATTTGCCTTGATGTAGATGCTTTCTTATTTTGATTCTCCCTCACCCACTCTGGACTTTAATAATCATTTTGTCATTGTCATTTAATTGATTATACTGCCTTGTTTTTGCTTTTTTAGGGCCACACCCATGGCATATGGAGGTTCCTAGGCTAGGGGTCCGATCAAAGCTATAGCTGGTAGCCTGTGCCACAGCCATGCCACATCAGGGTCGCATCCAAGACCTACACCACAGCTCATGGCAATGCTGGATCCTTGACCCACTGAGCAAGGCCAGGAATCGAATCTGCAACCTCATAGTCCCTAGTCGGATTCAATTCTGCTGTGCCACAATGGGAACTCCTATACTGCTTTGTATAATTTAATTATATTACCTGGGTGTGACTAACTCCATTTTATCTTTTAAGTCAGTTTTAAAGTCATCTTAGGAGTTCCCGTTGTGGCTCAGTGGTTAACAAATCCAACTAGGAACTGTGAGGTTGTGGGTTCGATCCCTGGCCTTGCTCAGTGGGTTAAGGATCCGGCGTTGCTGTGAGCTGTGGTGTAGGTTGCAGACGCGGCTTGGATCCCACGCTGCTGTGGCTGTGGTGTAGGCCTGCAGCTACAGCTCAAATTGGACCCCTAGCCTGGAACCCTTCAATGCCAGGTGTATGGCCCTAAAAAGACAAAAAGACAAACAAAGAAAAACAAAAAAACATTATATGGGAGTTCCCTTGTAGCGTAGCGGGTTAAGGATCCCTGCTGTCCCTGCTATGGCGCAGGTTCAATGCCCAGCCTAGGAACTTCCACATACTGCAGGCATGGCCAAAACAGAAACAAAAACTTTGTGTGGTTAGTACAGATTCAGACCAAAGGGAATTGGGTCATCTTAATTATGTGCTTTGTGTATCTTTTTTCATAGCATGCTTATACTTGGTAGGCATTGTAATTAGATCAGCCCTCCACAGTACCTTCTCTGGTTCTGCAGGGTTAGAATAACAGATTCTTAAACTCTCTGATTACCATTTTCCTTCTCTTTGGAATCCATGAATGGGTTACATCAGATATCTAAGATTAGATTTAGCCCTTGATAATGACTAAAATTCTAAGAATCTGATCAATTTGACAGTTCTTATTCTCATAACTGAATCAATTGACCTTATGTATAACTCAGTCCCTTGTCATTTTGATCAGTGTGAATCCTGTTCACCTAATTGCTTTTGAAAACCCAGCCAATCTGTTCCACAACTGCAGAAATTACTTTCATTTACCTATCTCATGGTTTCTACTTAAAGCTGAAATGGAGTTTAAGATCACTGTGAAGTACCTAAAAAGAAGTTGCTGAAGCTGAATTGTGCAGGGAATATAATTTCAGAAGCCAATTCTGGATTTTGGAACTAATCTTAATTTGTCATTTTAGTCTAAACCTGTCAGAAAGTTGACCTTTGTACACCACCATTTAGTGAAGCAAGCATTTTACTGCTGTGTTCACTCTTGAACTTTTCCTCAGCCATCACAGTCACCTTAGCGTGTGAGCCTAAGTAAGCTTTTAGTTTGATCCTTAACTTTCTAAATATTAGGTCATTATAATCTTTGTGAGTCTTCTCCAGTAATATCACTTAGTATAATTTTTTTCATGCCAGTACAGCCGAAAACAGGCTAGGTCATCCAAATGGAATGTCATTTTTTTTAATCATTGCTTGCTTGCTTGCTTGCTTGCTTGCTTTCTCTTTTTCTCTCTCTTTTTTTTTGTCTTTCTGTCTTTTTAGGGCCGCACCCATGGCATACGGAGGTTCCCAGGCTAGGGGTCCAATTGGAGCTACAGCTGCTGGCCTTCACCACAGCCACAGCAACGCCAGATCTGAGCCACGTCTGCGACCTACACCACAGCTCACGGCAACGACGGATCCTTAACCCACTGAGCAAGGCCAGGGATAGAACCTGCAGCCTCATGGTTCCTAGTCAGATTTGTTTCCGCTGCACCACAACAGGAACTCTTTCTTTCTTTCCTTCCTTCCTTTTTTCTTTTTCTCTCTTTCTTTCTTTCTTTCTTTCCTTCCTTCCTTCCTTCCTTCTTTCTTTCCTTTTTTCTTTCTTTCCTTCCTTCCTTCCCTCCTTCCTCCCTTCCTCCCTCCCTCCCTTTCTTTCCCTTCCTTCCTTCCTTTCTTTCTTTCTCCCTTCCTTCCTTCCTTCTTTCCTTCCTTCCTTTCTCTCTCTCTCTTTCTTTCTTTTTGTCTTTTTAGAGCCCCACCCAGAGCATATGAAGTTCCCAGGCTACGGACTGAGTCAGAGCTGTAGCTGCCAGCCTACACCACAGCCACAGCAATGTGGGATCCGAGCCACATCTGCCACCCACATCACAGCTCACGGCAACATCTGATCCTCAACCCACTGAGCAAGCGAGGCCAGGGATTGAACCCATGTCCTCATGGACACTCCTGTTTTCATAGTTCTTAATGAGCGTGAATGTAGGAAATCTTTCTAGATATCTGTCACCTTGACAGTTTTCATACAGTGTGATGAATGTGTAATATGAGTTCCTTAAATTTTCTGTTCTCAAGAGTTGAACTTACTGTTCCCCTTCTAGTACAATCATGTTTGAAATTAAGAAGATCTGCTGCATCGGTGCAGGCTATGTCGGAGGACCCACATGTAGTGTCATTGCTCTTATGTGCCCTGAAATCAGGGTAACAGTTGTTGATGTCAATGAATCAAGAATCAATGCATGGAACTCTCCCACACTTCCTATTTACGAGGTAAGCCACATTAAATGCTTTGTTCTTATGCTCTTTGTTTTCTTACTATTTTTACTAAATAACTTACTTTTAATGTAAAAATCTATGACTGTAACTGATAAGAAATTAAATGACAAAATCTAAATACACAATATTATGGACATGATACTTATATCAAATATGCCTAGGGAAAATGCTTGGAAAGGAGTATATTGAATGTTAATCACGGTTGTATTAGTATAATAAGATTATGGGTAATTTTCTTCTCTATTTTCTGGGGGGTTTATTTGTTTGGGGTTTTTTTCTTGGCTGAGCTCCCAGCTTGTAGAAGATCAAACCCATGCCACAGCATTGACCCAAGCCACTGCTGTGACAACACTGGATCCTTAACCTGCTAAGCCATAAGAAAACACCTCTATTTTCTAATTTTGTCTGTTAGTATGATTGCCGTATTGTAGTAGTACAACTAAAAAGTGGTATTTGGGAATTCCTGTTGTGGCTCATTGGGTTAAGGATCCGACATTATCTCCGTGAGGATGAGGATTTGATCCCTGGGCCTCACTCAATGGGTTAAGGATCCTGTGTTGCCACAAGCTATGGTGTAGGCTGCTGATGTGGCTGGGATCCGGTGTTGCTGTGGCTGTGGCTTAGGCCTCAGCCTCAGCTGCAGCTCTGATTCGACCACTAGCCTGGGAACTTCCATATGCTTCAGGTAGAACTGTAAAAAGAAAAAAAAAGTGGTATTCTGTAAAAAATAAATAAAAGTAGATGTTTATAATATTAATTCATGTAAGTCTATTATATTTTTGGATTATTGTATTTATATCAGGTAAACCTTGGCTAAATAAATGGTATTTTTCATATTTAGTATTTAGTGTCACAAATTTGCTTAATTGGAATTTCAAAATATCTGTGAATTTAGATAATTTATAGTTAGGAAAATATACCTCTTTTATTAATCAGTATTCCATTTAAAATTTTTTTCACTGTAAAATGAGTTCATGATATTATATATTTGAAGCTCAGCAAAGAAGCATTTGAAAATTTGAGGGTAGTGTTTTTTCTCCAACACTGATATATTCTTTTTCTTTTTTGAGAAACATTTTGTTATTTGTCTTATCAACCATAGTTTTTAGGAGGCCTTTGGAAGAAGTCTCTGTAAGATAAATCTGATTGCTCTTTATAAGCATATGAATAGAAATCCAGGAAGGAGTACTCACAGATTAGTAGCCACTCAACATTACAGATTTACTAATGTCTGAATCAGACTTAGAATTTAAAAAAATACCCTCTGTGTATATGGTAGCTTAGGTTTGTGCTTAATCCTTTCTTCTTCTAGCAGGGTAACTTCCCATAATAATTCTTTAAATACCTCAGTGTTATAGCATTACCTTCCATATTATAAGTTAAACATTACTACTATGTTTGGTTTTGGGGAATCTTAAAAAACATTTTGGAGAGTTTCCGTCATGGTGCAGTGGAAACAAATCTGACTAGGAACCATGAGGTTGCAGGTTCGATCCCTTGCTCAGGGGGTTAAGGATCTGGTGTTGCCATGAGCTGTGGTGTAGGTTGCAGGTGCAGCTCAGATCTGTTGTTGCCGTGGCTGTGGTGTAGGCCGGCAGCTACAGCTCAGGTTTGACCCCTAAGCCTGGGAACCTCTGCATGCCTCGGGTGCAGCCCCAAAAAGAAAAAAAAAAAAAAAAATTGGAAAGATAACTTGATAAAGAGTTTTATAATTTTGATATCCGGAAAATGGCTGCAAGTCTTCTGAAGCCCTGTGAGCCATATTTCTATCCAGTCATTCAATAATTAGTCCTGCCAGCAGTATACTCTAATTTTCAAACACAGTGTACCAGAATGGTTAAAATTGTTACTACTGACAATACCAAGTGTTGACGAGGATTTAGAACAATTGGAATTTTATACAATGTTCTGCTTGTCAGGACATAAATTGGTACAGCCACTTTGAAAAACTGTTCAGCAGTATTTATTAAAGCCAAAAATATGCATAGTCTGACCCAGAAATTCCAATTCTAGGTGTATATTAAACCTAAAGGCATACATATATGCAGCAAAAGGCAGGTATTAACAGAGCTATTTGTAATAACCCAAATAGGAAACTATCTAAATGTTAATCAGCAATAGAGAAGATACATAAATTATAGTATAAGACTGCAGGAAAATATTATGCTGCGGTGATGGAAGTTCCCAGGTAGCCCAGCAGGTTGAGGACCCTGTATTGCTGCAGCTGTGGTGCAGGCTACAGCTGCAGTGTGGATTCAGTCCCTGGCCTGTGCCCTGGGTGCGGCCAAAGCAAAAAAACAAACAAACAGAAAAAATCCCTTGGGGTTCCTACTCTGGCACAGTGGGTTAAGAATCTGCCTACAGCAGCTTGGGTCGCTCCAGAGGCTTGGGTTCAACCCCGGACCCAGCGCAGTGGGTTAAAGGATTCAGTCCCTGGCCTGGGAATGTCCATATGCTATGGGAGCAGCCGTGGGGAAAAAACAAAACAAAACTGTATTTCACTGAAAATCAGTGAAACTCCTCCTGCGTGAAAGGACATGATTAAATTCTCACAAAAGTAATGTATCGTCAGACACAAAGTAGTCTGTACTGTATAATGTTCAAACATAGGCAAACTAATCTCTGATGTTAGAATTTGGCATGATGGTAGTTAGAGGGGTTATAGTGACCAGGAGAGGGCATATTGCACTTTCTGATTTACTGTTGATGTTCTTCTCATTCTGGGTGTTGGTATAGTTACTCAAGTGTGTTCACTTGTGAGAATTGAGCTATATACCTTTCTATACTAAGGCATATGCACTTTTATGGTATTTTTATTTTCCTTCAATACAGTTTTTCACTTAAAACCGAAATAAATAAGGTTATCTTGGGAATTCCCATGTGGCACAGCGGGTTAAGGATTCACTGTTTTCACTGCAGCAGGTCAGGTCACTGCTGTAGCTCGGGTTCAGTCCCCGGCCCTGGAACATCCACATGCTGTGGGCATAGCCCCCCCAAAAAGGGGGGGTTATCTTGAACTAGAAAAAAGTGTAAGCTATGTATAATTATTGGACTTAGACATCTTTCTTGGAGAAAACAAAAAAATCAGCTGGCCAAGCATCGTTCCCTGGCCAGATTCTTTTTTTTTTTTTTTCATTTAAACATTTATTTCCTAGTGTATGTAAAATTATTTGAAATAATCACATAACTGCCAGTCATTGTCATCCAGATTGTCATTCAGTTCTTTTCTTCTGTTTGTAACCCTGAATAAAATATTCTATTTGTAACTCTGAGTAAAGGCCTCAGTTGCTAGCCACCAGGGAACTTCGTCAAAAATCAAATACCACTGCGTGCTTCTGGCTCTGCTGGCCCCAGACTCCATACATACCAAAGTTCCACTTGTTTACTTGTTGTCAGTTCTTCAACAAGAATGTGAAATTCACAGGGTCTGTTTTAGTCCTCACTGTACCCTAAGTGCATAAAATACTATGCCACATAGTAGCTGCTACTAAATATTAATAATCAGTCCTTGACCACTCAAAATGCAGTTTTCTCCCTCCTCGTAGCTACTGCCTACATCTAGTCTTCATCCAGACTACTCAAACAGAAATTTTCAATTTCAGTATTTTCTCAGGAAGACCTTTTATTATTTTAGCCTGTTTCTGTTTTTCTGGTGTTTTGACACTTTCAATCTCTGTTACTTCCTGGTCTTTGCCAGTCACTTCAAAAATTCTCATCTCCCATTCCCTTCATTCCCTGGCCAGATTCTTATCAGTACTATTTCTGTTATTTGAAATTTGAAACTCTGTTTCCTATAACTTCAGTGCTTTAAATTAAAGATAGTGTATTCTACAGATACAGAAAACAAACCTGTGGTTACCAAAGGAAAGGGGAAAGGGAGGAAGGACAAATGAGGGGTTTGGGATTAATAGATATAAACTACTGTATATAAAATAGATAGGTGACAAGGGTAGGATGTATAGCTCAGAGAATTATACCCATCATCTTATAATAACCTGTAATGCAATATAATATGCAAAAAGACTGAATATCTATGCTATAGTCCTGAAACTAATATTGTAAATCAGTTATTTCAAAGTAAATAAATAAATAAATAAGAACCAAAAACCCCAAATAAAAACAACAGTAAGCCACAAAAGAAGTGTGAGGATGATCCGAATTTGCCATGTTGTACTCTTGTTGCTTTTTAAAAATTAAAAGTTAAATTCCTTAAAAAAAATAGTGTGTTGAATCCAGTTGGATTATATAGTTAGATTAAGAGAGTTAAAATCTGAAATTTTTTTTTGTCTTTTTCAGGGCCACACCTGCAGCATATGGAAGTTTCCAGGCTAGGGGCTCCAATAAGAGCTGCAGCTTCCGGTCTACACCACAGCCACAGCAACGCCTGATCCAAGTTGAGTCTGTGACCTACACCACAGCTCACGTTAATGTCAGATCCTTAACTCACTGAGCAGGGCCAGGGATTGAACCTGCGTCCTCATGGATACTAGTCATGTTTGTTACTGCTGAGCCACAACCAGAACTCCTGAAATGATTGTTTTCCATTTCTTACTTGTTTTTACTCAGTAACTTACCCTTTTTTTTTTTTTTTTTTTTTGCCTTTTGTCTTTTTAGGGCCATACTTGCAGCATACGGAGGTTCCCAGGCTAGGGGTCGAATTGGAGCTATAGTTGCCGGCCTGCGCCACAGCCACAGCAACACAGGAACCAAGCCGTGTCTGCGACCTACACCACAGCTCACGGCAACGCTGGATACCCAGCCTACTGAGAAAGGCTGGTGATCGAACCCACAACCTCATGGTTCCTAGTCGGATTCGTTTCCACTGTGCCACGACAGGAACTCCCTGACTTAACCTTTTATCAACAAAAAACCCAAAGTATTTCTTGTTTCACATTTTTATTTTATAAGTAAATGTTTTCTTCTTTAAATCCCTTTAAATAGTTACTGTTGTGGCTCCGGGGAAATGAATCCAACTAGTATCCATGAGGATGTGTGTTCGATACATTCTTTTTTTTTTTACTATTATTTTCCATCCTGGTCTATCTCAGGAGATTAGATATAGTTCCCTGTGCTTATACACACAGTAAGACCTTAATTGTCCATCCGTTCTAAATGTAATAGTTTGCAGCTTCTAAATCCAAACTCCCACTCCATCCTACTCCCTTTTCCCTCCCCTTTGGCAACCACAAGTCTGTTTTCTATGTCTGTGGGTCTGTTTCTATTTTATAGGTTGGTTTATTTGTGACATATTTTAGATTCCATATGTAAGTGATATCTTATGGTATTTGTCTTTCTCTTTCTGACTTTACTTAGTATGAGACTCTCTAGTTGCCTCCATGTTGCTGCCAGTGGCATTATTTCGTTCTTTTTTGTGGCTGAGTAGTATTCCATTGTATATAGGTACTACATCTTTTTAATACATTTATCTGTTGGTGGATATTTATTTATTTTTTTATTTTTTGATGGACATTTAAGTTGTTTCCATGTCTTAGTTATTGTGAATAGTGCTGCAGTGAACATAAGGATGCATGTATCAATTTTGAATTATAGTTTTGTCCAGATACATGCCCAGGAGTGGGACTGCTGCATCATATGGTAACTCTATACTTAGTTTTCTGAGGAACCTCCATACTGTTTTCCATAGTGGTTGTACTAATTTACATTTCCACCAACAGTGTAGGAGGGTTCCCTTTTCTCCATACCCTCTCCAGCATTTGTTATTTGTAGACATATTAATGATGGCCATTCTAACTTGTGTGAAGTGGTACCTCATTGTAGTTTTGATTTGCATTTCTCTAATAATCAGTGACATTGAACATTTTTTCATGTGCCTACTGGCCATGGGTACTTTCTTAGACATCAATTATTAAAAAACACCTGCTTAAGAAATTTATAAATCAGAAGAAATAAATGATTTCAGTAGGGTTGTGTATTTAAAAAACAGCAACAATTTGTGGGAATGAACTGTGCAACCAATGATCCATTTTCAAAGATATATTAGGCCTTTGTTCCATTTTTATCTCTTTATTTTATGTTGTAAAACCAGCTATTCATGCATACTTCCTTGGCCGTAGTGGAGATATGAAGTGTTAGGTGAAATGTCAAACAGGAAGAACTCTAAAAGAAGAAAAACAAAGGGCAGTTTCGCCTGGAGTTCACACTGGGCTCTGAATTCCTTTATGGAGTAGCTTATATATATTGTTGCTATTTGTATTTTATACCTACCTACCTTGGACTAGGCAAAGAAACATTTTTGATTTCCAGAGAAACCTTAGATACCTTTGCAGTCAACATCTTCCTTAAATCTCTATCCCATAATCCATTTTAAAAGATACAGCTGTGGCACTTCCCTGGTGGTCTAGTGGTTAGGACTTGGAGCTTTCTCCTCTGTGGCCCAGGTTCACTCCCTGGTCTAGGAATTGAGACTGTACATCAAGCCGCTGTACACTGCAGCCAAAGTAAATAAATTAATAAAAATAAAAATAAAATATACAGTCAAGTAGATAGTTTTTTTTTTTTTTTTTTTTTTTTGTCTTTTTGCCTTATCTAGGGCTGCACCCGCGGCATATGGATGTTCCCAGGCTAGGGGTCTAACAGGAGCTGTAGCTGCCGGCCTTCGCCACAGCCACAGCAATGCGGGATCCAAGCCGCGTCTGCAACCTACACCACAGCTCACGGCAACACCGGATCCTTAACCCACTGAGCAAGGCCAGGGCTCGAACCCTCAACCTGATGGTTCCTAGTCGGATTCGTTAACCACTGCGCCATGACGGGAACTCCCAGATATTTGTTTTCAATGATATAAAAATCTATGGCATCAATTTTTTTTTTTTTTTGTCTTTTCGCCTTATCTAGGGTCGCACCCGTGGCATATGGAGGTTCCGAGGCTAGAGGTCTAACAGGAGCTGTAGCTGCCGGCCTTCGCCACAGACACAGCAACACGGGATCCGAGCCGCGTCTGCAACCTACACCACAGCTCACAGCAACGCCGGATCCTTAACCCACTGAGAAAGGCCAGGAATCAAACCCACGACCTCATGGTTCCTAGTCAGATTTGTTAACCACTTAGCCACAACGGGAATTCCAATGGCATTAATTTTTCATGGTAAATACCAACTTTTCGTATCAGAAATCCTCTTTGGTGACTAATGATAATATTAAATGAGCTCTCTTGAGTACACAGCCTCCTAGAGAGTTGTTTGACCCTCACTTCATTCACTCTGAGGCTCATTAGACTCATTAAAAATATATATATAGGAGTTCCTGTTTTGGCACAGTGGGTTAAGAATCCAACTGTAGTGGCTCAGGTTACTGTGGAGGTGTGGGTTTGATCCCCAGCCCGGTGCAGTGGGTTAAAGGATCTGGCATTGCTGTCACTGTGGCATAGGTTGCAGGTGTGGCTTGGATTCGATCCCTGGAGCAGGACTGTCCTATGCCACACTGACCATTAAAAACAAATTTAGAAGGAAAAATGATTGGACTTGATTATTGATTATGTAAGAAGGATGAAGGAAAGGAAGGAAATAGAATGATATAGAAGAGTTCAGGATTCAAGATATAAAGTTAAAGATATGCAGGTCATAAAAAAAACCAAACAAGATTATGCAGGTAGTAATTAAAATGCGAGTAGTTGAGGTCTCCCAAGAAGAGCCTGTGGAGTGAATAGAACATTGGTCAAGGACATAATCCTGGAATATGCCAGTGGTGGGTGGAGGAACAAATGCCATAGAGAAGCAATAAAAAGTAGTTTAGAGAAGGTGAACCAAAAACCAAAAGAGTTTTAGCAGTGCAATCGCCATAAAGATGTATATGTCTTTTTTTTTTTTTTTTGCCTTTTGTCATTTTATGGCCGCACTCGCGGCATGTGGAGGTTCCCAGGCTAGGGGTCTAATCGGAGCTGTGGCCACTGGCCTGCGCCGCAGCCACAGCAACGCAGGATCCGAGCCGCGTCTGCGACCTACACCACAGCTCACGGAAACGCCGGATTGTTAACCCACTGAGCAAGGGCAGGGATCGAACCCGCAACCTGATGGTTCCTAGTCGGATTCGTTAACCACTGCGCCACGACGGGAACTCCTATAAAGATGTATATGTCTTAAAAAAAAAAAAGTATGTCTTGATTATGACTAACACGGTGACAAATATTTGCTGAATGAATAAGCTGTCAATTATGCCAAATATAGGAGAAATAACTGAGAGTCATGAAATTCGGCATTATGGTGGCCATGGAAACTTTTATAAGAACAATTACAAATGGTAGGAGATCGAAGAACTGAGAGAGTGTAGAAAAGGAGTAAGATTTTTTTAACTTTAATTAGGAGGAAATAAAAGGGGTGATCACTGGAGAGTGACACAGTGGAGAGGCAGTGATTTTTTTTTTTAATTTATATTTTTTCCTATGGTTGATAAAGGATCAAGCATGTTAGTAAACTAAGGTAGACTAATCATATAGAGAAGGAAAGGTCAAAGGCACCGGTGGTGCAGCAGGTTAAGGATCCAGTGTTGCTGCAGCTGTGGCTTGTATTTGATCCCAGGCCCAGGAACTTCCATATGCCATGGGTGCAGCCAAAAAAGAAGAAGAAGAAGGAGAAGGAGAAGAAGAAGAAGAAGGAGAAGAAGAAGAAAAGCATAAATAGAAAGGGGCTAATTGATGGAATAAAGTCTAGAAAGATAGCAAAGATGATGTGCTCAGAAGCACAAGTAGAGGGATTGGCCTTGAAAGTCTCTTTCATGGAGACTCGGTAGTAAACAGGAGGGATAAAGATAGTTTTGCTGGTGAGCCCGGAAATAAAAGTGACTGACACACTGGTCATCTCCATTGTCTGAAAAGGGGAGGTAAGATATTCTGAAGAAGATGTAGTGGAGGTTGGAGCAGCAATCTCAGAATGGGAGGACAAGTGAAAAGATTACCAGGCTACGTTGCAAACCCAGCTAGAGGTACTTAGGGTCCATAATTTATGTTCATTGTGGTTCTTTCTAGTCTTATAGGCTTCCATTCTGTGGGTGGAAAACTATGAATAAAAAAGTTATCGCTTGGGGGGGTGGGCGGTGCTCTGGGGGTTTGGGATGGAAATGCTATAAAATTTGGTTGTGAAACAGAAAAAAAAAAGTTGTTGCTTTTACTGCCTGAGAAGGAAATAGTAATGACCATCAGATGAAATATGGTAATAAGATATTCAAGTTTTTACTCAGAGAACAACATAGTTCTTACTATATAACAATGAAAACATTTTGTTTTGTGTTACCATATTTATTGAAGTCATTGCTTTTTTTAACTTTGTTCATTTAAAAAAACCAATTTAATAACTACTTCTAAAAAACCAAAATGAATAATTTGCTTTGCTTTTTCTGAGTAAAATGAAAGCTGATTTTACCCTGTAATAGGATTTGTGTTCTTCCAGTAAAAGTATCATATAAATTCTAAGTATTAATTATGATAATTACATAATGAATCTAATAAGAGGTAGGATCTATTTATTAACTGCTTCTGCATACATTTAGGAGATCTACAAATAGCCCACAGACTTTTTTTTTTTTTTTAATCTTTTTTGGCCACCCTGAGGCAGTGGAGTTCTTGGGCTAGGGATCAGATCTGAGTCGCGGTTGCGACCTATGCTGCAGCTGCAGCAATGGCAGATCCTTAACCCACTGTGCTGGGCTGGGGATTGAACCTATGACCCAGTGCTCTAGAAAGGCCACCAATCCTGTTGTGCCATAGCAGGAACTCCGATATCCCACTGATTTTAACAGAATGATCTAGTTGTTTATTTTGAGGTCTTAATAACATAAGTTAATGTATTCTTATAAATTATGAGATAAATTTACAATTTAAATTAAATTCTGTATTGCTCTGATTTTAGGTTACTTTAAATATTAGGAAATTATATATAGGATTGAATTAAATCTTCTCTATAAAATTCAAACTCCATAACCTTTTACTTTCATTTTCTAGAACCTAGTCAAATAACCAAGGAAACCGTTGCTCTAATTGGTGATACCATATTCATGGTAGAGTGGTTCATATGTATTTTACTGGTTTTGCTATAAATTTTGGTTAAACTAATAGAAATTTGAATTAACATTTACACTTTCTCTGATTGCTTATGTTAAAAGTTCTCAGGACCATCAAAAAAAAGTGTATTACATTTGGATATAAGTCTAGACTTATGGCCAGTGAGTTGACTTTTTACATTGATATATACTTTTTACTTTTCTATACATCCAACATACATTATGGATATTGTTTGAACCTTCTTCCTCAGGAGAGAAGGTCTGTTTTGTTTTAGTTTTTAAGAATTCTTGGAGTTCCCATTGTGGTGCAGTGGAAACGATTCCGACTAGGAACCATGAGGTTGCAGGTTCAATCCCTGGCCTCGCTCAGTGGGTTAAGGATCCAGCGTTGCCATGAGCTGTGGTGTAGGTCGTAAACCTGGCTTGGATCCTGTGTTGCTGTGACTGTGGCGTAGGCCAGCAACTATAGCTCCAATTAGACCCCTAGCCTGGAAACCTCCATATGCCGCGGGTATGGCCCTAAAAACAAAAAAGAATTCTTACACATGTCGTGGAAACAACCTAAATGTCCATCGACAGAGGAGTGGATAAAGAAGATGCAGTACATATACTCAGTGGAATATTACTCAGCCATTAAAAGGAAAGAAATAACGGCATTTAGCAACACGAATGGACCTAGAAATTACCATGCAAAGTGAAGTCAGTCAGACAATGAAATACCAACATCATATGCTATCACTTACATGTAGAATCTAAAAAGACACTATGAACTTCTTTGCAGAACGGATATGACTCAGACTTTGAAAAACTTAGGTTTTCCAAATGAAACAGGATGGGGGTTGGACGAGGGTTTGGGATGGAAATGCTATAAAATTGGGTTGTGATGATCATTGTACAACTATAAATGTAATAAAATTCACTGAGTAATTAAAAAAAGGAAAAAATAAATAAATTACTCTAAGGCTAAAAAAAAAAAAAGAATTCTAACACGTCCTTCCTCCCATGGTTTATTTGAATCAGAATCCAAGTATAACCCATACATTACAATAGGATCTGTATCACTTAAGTGTCTTTTTTTTTTTTTTTAATTTTATGGCCGCAATCACAGCACATATAAGGTCCTTGGGCCAAGGATCGAATTCAAACCACAGCTGTGGCAATGCTGGATCCTTAAACCTACTGCACTGGGCTGGGAATCGAACCTGCACCTCTGCAGCCACATGAGCTGCTACAGATTCTTAACCCACTGCACCACAGCAGGAGCTCCTTAAATGTCTTTTAAGACCATAGTATTTTAATCTCTCCTCCTTCTTTGTTTTTTTCTTTAGTTTATTTGTTGAAGAAACCGGATTGTTTATCCTGTAGAAATTTTCGGTCAGGATTTTGTGGATTGGACTGGTCTAATCAGATTTTTTACCTGATTTTGGGGGGCAGATGAGGACAAGAATACTTAGGTAGTGTTATACAGCTCAAAATTCTTAACTATATCTCCTGTTATATTGTATGGGGAAAGTAACATTTTTTAATAGAAGTGTTTCTTATAATAGGACTTAAGGAAAATATGTATTTATGTATGTATAGAGTAAATATTGACTGTTTCACAACCAGTCTGAATAGCCTGTTTTATGGCCTGAATCTTTGGGAGTAAAAACTTGCAGTCATAATGATGATGCAGAATCAGATGTTTGCTTGAAATCACAAAAGACTTTGACTTTCCTGATAATTATGTTGATACTTAGAGTTAATCGTTAACTCTTATGAAATAGTCAGATACATGGTAAACAATGACAATGCATTAAATTGATCTGCTGCTTCAATTGTGACAAGTTCAGTTTTGCTTTGTTATGTTACATAGGGTACATTTAATGGCATTTGGTACCAGTATGATTTTTCTGAGGTGTTATTTGAGAGCAAATATAGACCTTTAAATTACAACATGACCTTCCCCTTAACAAAAATAATTCTATACTGTTGGATTATCTCGTGTGACTGGTTAAGATGTGTGTACAATTTCTGTTCTATTTTCTTTTTAGCCAGGACTAAAAGAAGTGGTAGAATCTTGTCGAGGAAAAAATCTATTTTTTTCTACCAATATTGATGATGCCATTAAAGAAGCTGATCTCGTATTTATTTCTGTAAGTATTTTCTTTTACTCTGTGAGTTCTAATGTATTCTTATCTACAAAGAAGCGTCATTATATATTAATAGTAAATCAGTTGGTAGTAAGCCACAGCATTACTTAGTGTAGAGTTGTCCTGTTGAATTTTTTTTTTTTTGTCTTTTTAGGACTGCATTCAAGGCATATGTAAGTTCCCAGGCAAGGGACTGAATCAGAGCTGCAGCTGCCGGCCTTTGCCATAGCCACAGCAATGCCATTTCTGAGCCTTGTCTGCAATCTACAGCATGGCTTACGGCAGTGCTGGATCCTTAACTCACTGAGCAAGGCCAGGGATCGAACCTGCATCCTCATGGATTCTAGTTGGGTTCATTACCATTGAGCCATGATGAGAACTCCTAGCCAGTTGAATTTTGATTATCACTAACTATATCCAACATTTCACCAAACCCTATAATCATCTGGTCATTTCAGATCGTTGAACAAATAAATTCAGAGAAAGTTCTAGTCTGAGATCTAGAATTAGGAAACGCTGGTAACATGTGAGCACATGTGGTGATAGTATATGTATTTCATCATTTCTTGTTTCCACTGCTTGGTGGAGGTGAGGTAAAAAGAATCAGGTTAAGTTTGCCTGCAAACTTACAGGCATCTCCTGTCTAGATGAATTTATGTTCCAAAAATCATTTTAATTAATTGTTTAGACTTTGGCATATATTGGTTAGGTTATTATGCTAGTTCAGAGACACCTTCAAAGTCATATATGTTGTACCTTTGTAGTGAAAAAATAGGATCGATGCTTGGGAGTATACTCTAGTAATCCAATATTTGGACCAGGGTAACTTATTTCTTGCTGTCCTCAGTTATTCTGTGTGTGATGGTATAGTTATCACCAATCGGTGGCTGCACTAGGGTTTCATATGACTCAAGACCTTTAAGGGCTTACAGAATAAAGGGAAAGCCAAGGAAGTTCCCATTGAGGCTCAGCGGTAACAAGCCCACCTAGTATCCATGCGGATGCGGGTTCGATCCCTGGCCTCACTCAGTGGGTTAAGGATCTGTCGTTGTCATGAACTGTGGTGTAGGTTGAAGATGAGGCTGGGATCCGAGTTGCTGTGGCTGTGGTGTAGGCTGACAGCTGTGGCTCTGATTGGATTCCTAGCTTGGGAACTTCCATATGCTGCACATGCGGCCCTAAAAAGGAAAAAAAAAGTTAAGTTTTTAAAGACCAGGGTAATATATTACATACGATCATGAGAAGAAAAAAGGGAAAACTTCCATTTCATTTCAGATGGTCAACTCCCTTCAGAGTCTCTTTCGTCTTTAATCTAAAGGCTTAGCTTGGAATTTACCAGGCCTGGTTCTGACAGATATACAGTAGGCTCTCAGCAGAAATTTATCGAATGAGTTTTCCAGGTGCTTCAGCTGTTCCCTCTGGTGTTCTGTTTATAAATATATTATTTCCATGGAAGTAATAGAAAGTGAAATCGGGGCTACTGATGGTGCTAACTTGGTTAGTCAGTTGATGGTCCAGGGTGTATCTTGAAATCAGTAAATATCTTAAGGATGCTCTGTTCTTAATCCTGCATCCTTTCACCAGGTGAACACGCCAACGAAAACCTATGGAATGGGGAAAGGCCGTGCAGCAGATCTGAAGTATATTGAAGCCTGTGCTAGACGCATTGTGCAAAACTCAAATGGGTACAAAATTGTGACTGAGAAAAGCACAGTCCCTGTGCGGGCAGCAGAAAGTATTCGTCGAATATTTGATGCAAACACAAAACCCAACTTGAATTTACAGGTATGAAAATGGGAAGCATTAGAATCTGGTTCTTCTTATGAAAATATCGATGCTTTAAAGTTGTCCATGGTTGGAGTTCCCGTCGTGGCTCAGTGGTTAAAGAATCTGACTAGGAACCATGAGGTTGCGGGTTCGATCCCTGGCCTCGCTCAGTGGGTTAAGGATCCGGCGTTGCCGTGAGCTGTGGTGTAGGTTGCAGACGTGGCTCAGATCCCACGTTGCTGTGGCTGTGGCGAAGGCCGGCGGCTACAGCTCCTGTTAGACCCCTAGCCTGGGAACCTCCATATGCAACGATATATGCCTAGATAAGGCAAAAAGACAAAAAAAAAAGTTGTCCAAGGTTAATTCTAGATTAATACTTTCCTCTGCATTGGGATTCCAAGGTGCTGTCCAACCCTGAGTTCTTGGCAGAAGGAACAGCCATCAGTGACCTGAAGAACCCGGACAGAGTACTGATTGGAGGGGATGAAACCCCCGAGGGCCAGAGAGCTGTGCGGGCACTGTGTGCTGTGTATGAGCACTGGGTTCCCAAGGAAAAGATCCTCACCACCAATACCTGGTCTTCAGAACTTTCCAAACTGGTTGGTACATAGCTCTCAACTCTTTGTTAAAATAAAGCCAAGGACCTGTTTCTTTTAACACTGATAAGCTACATAGTACTTTGTTAATATTAACAAAAAAGGTGTGCTTTTAAAGATAATATTCTTGTACATTATGAAATAATTTTCACAAGGGGGATAAAGTATTTGGATATAAAATATTCTGAGAGTTCCCATTGTGGCTCAGTGAGTTACGAACCTAACTGGTGTCCATGAGGATGCGGGTTTGATACCTGGCCTCGCTCAATGGGTTAAGGAACTGGCGTTGCCATGAACTGTGGTAGATGTTGCAGACGCGGCTCAGATCCCGAATTGCTGTGGCTGTGGCGTAGGCTGGCAGCTGCAGTTCTAATTTGACTCCTATGCCTGGGAACTTCCATATGGCCCACGTGTGGCCCTAAAAAGAAAAAAAAAATCTGGAATGTATAAAGGAAAATAGGATGTACATTAAAATAGTAATTAAAAAAAATCACTCTTTCCCTTCTTTTATTCTTTCTTAATCGGCTTTCTTCTCTAATTTCAAACATTTTTTCCCTTACTAGCCCATCCTTTGCTTCCTCAAATTGAGCCCATCAGTGACATTTATATCTGTCAGTAATTTGCATGAACTCAATGAAATATAATGCAGATGTGTAAGGTTCCTATTTCAGCTCATCGTGTCTTTCCTCTTTTTTTTTTTTTAAAGGCAGCAAATGCTTTTCTTGCCCAGAGAATCAGCAGCATTAACTCCATCAGCGCCCTCTGTGAAGCAACAGGAGCTGATGTGGAAGAGGTGGCAACAGCCATTGGAATGGACCAGAGAATTGGAAATAAGTTTCTGAAAGCCAGTGTTGGTAGGTTAAGAATTTTCTGTACATAAAGTAGGTTTATTTAGCTAGGTCTCTAGCTTTAAGGAAGCCTTTACTTAGCTTAACACCCTTAAAATAATGATTCTATTGTACACATAGCCTCAGCCCATAACTTCTTTTTTTTAAAGGCCTCACCTGCAGCATATGGAAACTCCCAGGCTAGGGGTCGAATCGGAGCTGCAGTTGCTGGCCTGTGCCACAGCTGCAGCAGCTCTGGGATTCGAACCACATCTGCAACCTGTGCTGCAGCTTGCTGCAATGCTGGATCCTTAACCCACTGAGTGAGGCCAGGGATCGAATTGGAATCCTCACAGACCCTATATCAGGTTCTTAACCCACTGAGCCATGACTTATAGGGAACTCCAGCCTATTAAGGAACTTTCTTCTTCTTTTTTTTTTGTCTTTTCTAGGGCTACACCTGTGGCATATGGAAATTCCCAGGCTAGGAGTCTAATTGGAGAAGTTCCTTTAAGATTTGTTGTAAAGCTGGTTTAGTGTTGCAGAAATCTCTTAGCTCTTGCTTATCTGTAAAGATTTTGATCTCTCCTTCAAATCTGAATGAGAGCCTTGCAGGGTAAAGCAATCTTGGTTGGAAGTTTTTCCCTTTCATCACATTAAGTATATCATGTCACTCCCTTCTGGCCTGCAGAGTTTCATACGAAAAATCTGCTGATAACCTTATCGGGGTTCCCTTGTATGTCATTTGTTTTGCTTCCTTAGCTGCTTTCAGAATTTTCTCTTTGTCTTTAATTTTGGTCATTTTGATTAATATGTGTCTAAGGGTGTTCCTCCTTGGGTTTATTTTATATGGTACTCCTTGCGCTTCCTGGATTTGAGTGAGTGGTTCCTTTCCCATATTAGGGAAGTTTTCGACTATAATCTCTTCAAATATTTTTTCTGTCCCTTTCTCTCTCTTTTCTCCCTCTGGCACCCCTATAATACGGATGTTGGTGCGTTTAACAGTATCCCAGAGTCCTCTGAGACTCAGCTCATTTCCTTTCAATCTTTTATCTCTTTTCTTTTCTGCATTAGTGATTTCCACTAATCTGTCCTCCACCTCGCTGATTCGTTCTTCTGCCTCCTGTATTCTACTGTTGGCTGCTTCTAATGAATTTTTTATTTCAGTTATTGTATTTTGCATCTCTTCTTGTTTAATTTTTACATCTTGTATTTCTTTGCTCAGTGTTTCTTGTAAATTATCAATCTTTGCCTCCAGTTTATTTCCAATGCCTTGCATCATCTTCAGCATCAAGAGTCTAAAATCTCTTTCTGGGAGGCTGATAATCTCATCACTGAGCTGTTTTTCTGGGCTTTTCTCTTTCTCCCTTATCGGAGTTAAAGTTTTCTGTTTTTTCATTTTTACAGGTTTTTGGTGTGATGACCTTTTTGCCAACAACAGAGTTGTAGCCTCTTTTATTTCATGTGTTTGCCTCCCCTGTGGCTAAAGTTGGTATGGAGGGGGTTGCTGTAGGCTTCCTGATGGGAGGGAGTGATGCCTGCCCACTGGTAGGTGGGGTTGATTCTTATCCCTCTGATGGGTGGGGCTTTGTCTCTGGATGAGATTAGAGGCTGGCTGTGTGCCTGAGGGGGTCTTTAGGCAGGCTGTTTGCTGATGGGTGGGCTGTGATCCCACCTGGATTATTGTTTGGCCTGGGGCTTCTCAGCGCTGATGGGAAGGACCAGATTTTCCCAGAAATGTCCACCTCCAGAGAAATGCAGGCTGATGAATGTTCCTGAGAACTTCACCTCCAATGCCCTTCCCCCACAACAAGCCACAGTCACCCCTGATTTCCCAGGAGATCCTCCAAGAATCGCAGTCAGGTTCCACCTGGATTCCTATGGAGACTGCTTTGCCCTGGGACCCAGTGCACGTGAAAGTCTGTTTCCCCCAGTCCTGTGGAGCTCCTGCACACAAGCCCCGCTGGCCTCTTTCTCCCTGTGCCCGATCCCCAGGTGTGGGGGTTTGACGTGGGGCTCAAAACTCTCAGTCCTGTAGCTGAGTCTCTGTGCTGCAGTTACTTTCCAGTCTGTGGGGCTTCCCACCCGGGAGGTATGGGGTTGCTTCTATTGCGTAATCGCCCCTCCTACCTCTTGATGTGGTCTCCTCTTTGTCTCCTGGAGTAGAATATCTTTTTTGGAAGTTTACAGTCCATTTGGTTGAAGGCTGCTCAGCATTTGGTTGTGGTTTTGTTGTTTTTTGGGAGAGAAGTTGAGCTCCAGTCCTTCTATTCCGCCATCTTAATCCAATC
>PVHT021183710.1:22330861-22451074 GCA_004024745.2 Catagonus wagneri | reverse complement strand
GTATGGGGTTGCTTCTATTGCGTAATCGCCCCTCCTACCTCTTGATGTGGTCTCCTCTTTGTCTCCTGGAGTAGAATATCTTTTTTGGAAGTTTACAGTCCATTTGGTTGAAGGCTGCTCAGCATTTGGTTGTGGTTTTGTTGTTTTTTGGGAGAGAAGTTGAGCTCCAGTCCTTCTATTCCGCCATCTTAATCCAATCCTAGGAGTCTAATTGGAGCTGTAGCCACCGGCCTACGCCACAGCCACAGCAATGTGGGATCCAAGCCAAGTCTGCGACCTACACCACAGCTCATGGCAACACTGAATCCTTAAGCCAGTGAGCAAGACTAGGGATGGAACCTGAGTTCTCATGGATACTAGTCGGGTTCGTTAACTGCTGATCCAGGATGGGAACTCCGGCTGGGTGTTTTTAACTCCAAGCCCATGCCAGCCGTCACTGTATACTGTGATGTATTAAAACACAAAAGGGCAGGAGTTCCCTTCGTGGCTCAGTGGTTAACGAATCAGACTAAGAATCATGAGGTTGCGGGTTCGATCCCTGGCCTTGCTCAGTGGGTTAAGGATCTGGCGTTGCCGTGAGCTGTGGTGAAGGTTGCAGACGCAGCTCGGATCCCACGTTGCTGTGGCTGTGGCGAAGGCCGGCGGCTACAGCTCCTGTTAGACCCCTAGCCTGGGAACCTCCATATGTCACGGGTGCGGCTCTACATAAAGACAAAAAGACAAAAAAAAAAAAAAAAGAACACAAATGGGCAGACTGCAGCCCTCAGGCCAGATGCAGCCCACAGCTGGTTTTTGTAAATATAAAGTTTTATTAGAACATGGCTATGCCCACTTGTGTGCATATTGTCTATGACTGCTTTTGAGCTCCAAAGGTAGAATAATTGTGCCAGAGACTGTATGGCCCACAAAGGCTAAAATATTATCTGGCCTGTAAAAGTTTGCCAGCTCTTAAGTTTCCTCATTCATCTGGCATTATTGCCCCACATTGAGTTAAAGATGAAAAAATAGAAAATACAAGCCATAATAAAACTTTACCTAGAAAATTTGGAAATTTTTTATAGAGTTGATTAGTTACTTGCAAGTCTCACACAATTTATAAACCCACTAATTTTCCAACATCCAAATTTTATCATAAAAAATCCTAGCATAGGCCCTTTGATTAGTATGACAAAGAAATTTGTTACATGATTCATTTGTGTGGTTCATAACTGAAAATATTATCATTTTTTTCTTTCTTCAGGTTTTGGTGGGAGCTGCTTCCAAAAGGACGTTCTAAATTTGGTTTATCTCTGTGAGGCTCTAAATTTGCCTGAAGTAGCTCGTTATTGGCAACAGGTATTAATCTTTGTAATCAGCAAGTTATGAATCACTTCTAGTTAAAACATGCCATTCCTTATCACACTTTTTTGATAGGATTAATTTTGTCTCAGGAACTCAGTTATTATTACTATATTCAATTTGTTCATTTTAGGTTAATTTATTATTGGGCTTCTGTGTTTATAATTTGTAGTTTCTGATGACTGGCTGTAATGGAAATTTATGATAAACTAGTTATCCTTCTAGTTTTATAACTAAATCTGCCCCCTAGAGTAAAGCAAGAACTGCTATTTTAATTATAATTCTTCTCTGTCGTGAAAGGCATTAGAGGACAGTAAAGGAAGAACCTATATGCTAATGATTCCAAGTAGTTTGCGTAAGTTGATATTTGTTTTGTCCCTTTGAGATTCACAGAGCTAAAATTGGAGATCCTTCTCAAACTGGAAATAGAGTTAACATTTATTGAGTGCTTACCCTGTGCCAGGCACTCTTTCAAGCACTTTACATGTAGCATCTTAGTCCTCAGAATTAATATTATCCCCCCAGTTAGAGACGAGGAAGCTGAGGCTTAGCAATGTTAAGTAATTTGTCCAAGATACCAGCCAGTGTACGTATCTTTCCCAAATGTTTTTTCCCCAAGTTTATAGTTTTTCAGATTTCAGCAGTGAGTGTGACAATGTAAGGAATGCATGTTTTTAGGGAAATGATCACTTTTTTTTGGCTCTGGAATTTAGTGGCTTGAAGTGGGATCTCAGCTCCCAGATGAGGGATTGAATCCCTGCCACATTGATGAAAGTGCCAAATCCTGACCACTAGACCACCAGGGAACTCCTGAAATGTACACTTTGAAGTTCATTTCATTCAATCCAGTATGATGGCTTTATCCCACTGTCTATTGTGGAGGAAATGCAGGTAAAGACTTGATTTTCTAACACTTTGGGCTCATTTTCCAGGCTCTCAGGCTCTGAGATGCCTAGAACCTTAAAAAAAAAAAAGTCTTTGTTTACATTCATGTGGTCAGCTATGTGATGCCATGTTTGTAACCTTTTAGGAGAGCAACAGATTAGGCCGTCAGAGACTTTCACTTAAAACTTTTAGTTAAAAACTTCACCAGATGGGAGTTCCTGTTAGGGCTCAGTCGTTAATGAACCTGATGAGCCTTCATGGGGACATGGGTTCGATCCCTGGCCTCACTCAGTAGGTTAAGGATCCGGCGTTGCTGTGAGCTGTGGTGTAGGTCACAGACGCAGCTCGGATCCCGCGTTGCTGTGGTGTAGGCCGGCCGCTACAGCTCCTGACCCCTAGCCTGGGAACCTCCATGTGCGGTGGGTGTGGCCCTAAAAAGGCCAAAAAAATAAAAATAAAAAGCAAAAACCTCACCAGATGTAGCCAGTGTTATGGTTCACCCAGAGGCAGCTATGATTCTGTATATTGTTCTCTCTTCACTTTCTGCTCACAGTAAGTTTCAGTGAGGGGTTGGGGATTATTCGTACGAGGGGTACTCTGGGATTGAATTGCTTCCATAGTGTTTGGAGAAGTTGGCTAAGGAGAACACCGTTTTCTTTTTTTTCTAATGATTGTTATTTTTCCATTTTTGTTGGTTTACAGTGTTCTGTCAGTTTTTACTCTACAGTAAAGTGACCCAGTCACACATATATATACATTCTCTTTCTTACATTATCCTCCATCATGCTCCCTCATAAGTGACTAGATATAGTTCCCTGTGCTGTACAGCAGGATCTCATTGCTCACCCACTCCAAATGTAATAGTTTGCATCTATTAATCCCAGACTCCCAGTCCCTCCCCCTTGGCAACCACAAGTCTGAGAGAATACCATTTTTTATGTGCCATTTTAGGCTGGCCTCATGGCTGGACCTTAACTGGGGTCAAAATTTACCTGTGCTCTGCACCCCCCCCCACATCCATCCTAGCATGATGCATGGAAAGTTAAGCCAAATGAAAATTAAAATTTTCAGGATGGATATAAGGAGGGGCGTGGATGGTGGGTAATTTTTTTTTTTTTTAATCATTCTGTTGGAGTTCCCATTGTGGTGCAGCGGTTAACAAATCCGACTAGGAACCATGAGGTAGTGGGTGAGATCCCTGGCCTTGCTCAGTGGGTTAATGATCCGGCGTTGCCCTGAGCTGTGGTGTAGGTTGCAGATGTGGCTTGGATCCCACATTGCTGTGACTGTGGTGCAGGCCAGCAGCTACAGCTCCTATTAGACCCCTAGCCTGGGAATCTCCATATGCCTGCAGGTGCGGCCCTAAAATGATAAAAGCCCCCCCCCCAAAAAAAAATCATTCTGTAGATACTAAAGAGGCTGGTTCATATTTGCCTCTTGTTAATTTTCAAGGCTCTCATCCATACAAGAGTACCTGCCTTAAAGCTGTGAGCAGTGTATGGCACAGGCTGCACCTCTTTTAACTGATCCTTGCATAATTGCACTTGTCATTTCAGGTCATAGACATGAATGACTACCAGAGAAGGAGGTTTGCATCCCGGATTATAGACAGTCTGTTTAATACAGTGACTGATAAGAAGATAGCTATTTTGGGGTTTGCATTCAAGAAGGACACTGGTGATACGAGGTATCAGTTCTTTAAATTATTTCAACCTTTTTCAGAATAACTCATCCTGATTTTTTGGTGGTGGCTGTGTATGTGAAATACATGTATGCATATAGTCTAAAGAATAAAAATAAAGTGAACATCCATATCCTTCAAGAAGCAGAATCTCACCCACATGGTAACCTTAGGCATTAGAATATATGCTATTTATTTATTTTCCCTTTTTTTTTTTTTTTTGCCTTTTGTCATTTTAGGGCGGCACCCGCGGCATGTGGAGGTTCTCAGGCTAGGGGTCTAATCGAAGCTGTAGCCGCTGGCCTATGCTGCAGTCACAGCAACGCAGGATCCAAGCTGCGTCTGCTACCTACACCACATCTCACGGCAACGCCGGATCGTTAACCCACTGAGCAAGGCCAGGGATCGAACCCACAACCTCATGGTTCCTAGTTGGATTCGTTAACTGCTGTGCCATGACGGGAACTCCAATATATGCTGTTTAAAAGCAGTCAGCAATACTGATTTTTCTTCCCTTCAGAGAGTCTTCTAGTATATATATTAGCAAATATTTAATGGATGAAGGCGCACACCTCCACATATATGATCCTAAAGTACCAAGGGAACAAATAGTTGTGGATCTTTCTCATCCGGGAGTGTCCGAGGATGACCAAGGTAAGGAAGCCTTTGGGTCTTATGTATCACTTTGGGTTTGGCCCCCAAACTTGTTTGTTCTCTAGAAACCTTTGGTTGTAAAGTTTTTGTCATTTATATCATTAGTAGGCCTCTCTTTTCAACCTTGTTTCTCTAAAATTAGACTTTTAGACATTGCTTCATCAACTTTGGCTTGAGGTAATCAGCTGTGGGTTAGTCTAATGATTTTTCCAACATATTCTAAAGCGCCCCAGAGATTCGGAGGAGATGCTTCTGGGGCAAGATTGGGGTACTGCAGGCCCCCCACTGTCATCCCCACTCATACTTCAACCAGACCATTCCACTTCTATCAGACCCTCAGCTCCTCCTGCAATCCTAGTGTTAAAATGTGTAACTTCAAATCACTTCTTTCTTATTCTAATTTTTCATTGGGTTGTTATAGTGGCCCGGCTCGTGACCATTTCCAAGGACCCCTATGAAGCATGTGATGGTGCCCATGCTGTTGTTATTTGCACTGAGTGGGACATGTTTAAGGTGAGGTGACAGAAGTGAGACTGAGGAACATTTTAGAGGTGTTCTAATATTAGCTGGGGTTAAGTACGTGTTCATGCATATGTGCTAATTCTTTCTTTGGTTCTGTCTTTATAGGAACTGGATTATGAACGCATTCATAAGAAAATGCTAAAGCCAGCCTTTATCTTTGATGGACGACGTGTCCTGGATGGGCTCCATAACGAACTACAAACCATTGGCTTCCAGGTAAGCACAATCCTGGACTGGTTGCTTTGTTTGGTCATTTGCTTTTCAATGGCTTTAAGTTTTAATTTTAATATTTTCTCACTTAACAAGTACATACCTCTTGGGGAAACCTATCAATCCCCAAGGGACGTCTCTGGTGTTTGTAAATTACTCCACTCCCTCCTTAAATTTGTGATCTAAAGGTCATTCGGTGTTAGTTTCTCTTCCACAGTATCTGAGACGTCGTCAGTTGCCTATCATATAGGGCCAAGATGTACCTTATTTTATCGCATATAAACATCAACTAAGAGATTATATGCCTTAAATTTTTTTCCCTAGAGCCTCCAAAGCTGCTCTGCATCACACTGACCCTCTCAGATGCCAGACCACTTATTCTTTTATGAGTGTTTTGAAAACGGCAATATGCAACACAGTGTCACATGTTGGCGTAGGGTCCCGTGCCCCTGAGTGCACAGTCCTGTGCTGGTGCTGAGAGGTCTGAATGAGAAGAAAGGGAGGAGTTCCCATTGTGGATTATCAGAATGAACCCGATTAGTATCCATGAGGAGGTGGCTTCGATCCCTGGCCTTGCTCGCTCAGTGGGTTAAGGGTCCAGCATTGCCACGAGCTGTGGTGTAGGTCACAGATGTGGCTTGGATCCCACATTGTTATGTCTGTGGCGTAGGCCGGCAGCTGCAGCTCTGATTCAACCCCCAGTCTGGGAACCTCCATATGCTGCCTTAAAAAAAAAAAAAGGGGGCGGTGGGGGGAGAAAAGGGAGCTGCAGTGGTGCTGGCCCTCTTAATTCAGAGTTTATCAATTTATTATGAAAAGTTTAGAGAACTGACAGAAACCCAAACGGTACGTTTTTTTAAAAATTATAGTTGATTTCGTGTTGTGATGATTTCTGCTATGTAGTAAAGTGACTTAGTTATACACATACTCTTTTTTATATTTCTTTCCAATATAATTTATCCCAGGAAACTGGATATAGTTCTCTATGCTATGCAGTAGGACCTCGTTGTCTATCCACTCAATGTAATAGCTTGCATCTACTAACCCCAAACTCCTAGTCCATTCCACTCCCTCCCCACCTCCCCCTTGGCAGCTGTAAGTCTCTGAACAGTACATTTTATGTTTCATCTATTTCTATTCTACCAAGGGCCCCACAAGTATTAATAAGAAGGAGACACTTTACATTTCTTCAGAGCAGACATGGAGTGGGAGGCCAGAGGGGAGGCCGAGGAGGATAAAGAAATCTGCCAGGAGATTGCTGTCAGCATAGTCCTGGAGCCAAGCTGAGCAGGGCCAGGTTTAGGGCTGGCCGTGTGTCCGCTCAGCACCAGCTTATCTTGGAGAGGTACTGATAAGGCCTCATCCACTGTTCAAAATATCTGAGCTGGTTCTCTTAACCTGTTGCTGACTTGTTGGAGATCCTTCTTATTTAGAATTCAGAGCCCACTTCCCATTCATGAGAGATTAACTTGCAACAAAAGTTAGATGACATCCATGTCTATTCACACTCTATCAATGACCCTGGGGGCCTTTCTGTCCTACCCTCCCTTAGTGAGTAACAGGACTGTACTTCCCAGTCATGACTTAAACTCAGCAGCAGCGTTATCTTTTAAAGATTATTCACAGGCACAGACACATAATCTTGCATTGCTGTCTTACTTATCTAAAGGAAAAGATATGGGAGTTCCCATTGTTATGCAATAGGATCAGCGGCATCTCTGTAATGCCAGAATGTAGCTTAAATCTGCGCACCATGGATTAAAGAATACGGTGTTACTAAGCTGCGGCTCAGTTCTGCTCCCTGGCCTGGGAACTCCATACATACACTTCAGGGCAGCCATGAAAGGGGAGAAATAATAATAATAAAGAAGACGATATGTAGAGACATATATGTTTAAAATGAGTTCGAGTTCTTATAAAAGTTAACTTTTGCTAGTAAAGATTAAAAAAGCAATTAAAATCGAATCACTAAGTAAAGAGAATGTATAAAGCACTAGGTCAATTGACTAATACAAAACAGAAGCCCTCTGTGACGTGAGTCAGCATTAAATCATTTTTTTTTTTTTTTGCTTTTTAGGGCCGCACTTGCGGCATATGGAGGTTCCCAGGCTAGGGGTCCAGTTGGAGCTACAGCTGCCGGCCTACACCACAGCCACAGCAACACAGGATCCAAGCCGTGTCTACGACCTACACCACAGCTCACGGCAACACCGGATCCTTAACCCACTGAGCAAGGCCAGGGATCGAACCTGCAACCTCGTGGTTCCTAGTCAGATTCATTTCCCCTATGCCATGAAGGGAACTCCATAAATACTCATTTTTAATGAAAAAGACATTTATAAAAATTGTGTAGTATTTATAAAAATTGTGTAGAATTGTGTAGTTCTCTCTGCTGTAGAAACTTACGACTATTATAGAAGCAGTATCTTTAAAGATAAATGATTTTGGATAGAGGGGAAAAACTTAAAGTGTGTAATATGTAAAATGAAATTGACTAGCATTGATTTATTGAAAGCTGACTTTGTTGTATGCCAAGTACTTGCTGAACACTTCATCTGATTGAATCCTTACTGCAACCCTTTGAGATAGGTGTGTAACACCAATGACAGACGAGGAAGAAAGATCTTAGAGCCTTGAGCTAACATAGCAGTTTACAGTTTGGATTCTTACAGGAGCCTTTTAGACTCTCAAGCATGAACTCCTAAAAACTATGCTGTTACAGCTTAAACAAGTTTTCTAGAATAAGGAAAACAGACGTTAGTATAGAGTTTGAAAGAATGTGAACTAACTGGAATCTGGTCTGTTTACTGCCTTCATATATGTTACAGTATGCTTTTATATGTTTCATATAGGTTACAAGCAATAGTGACATATGATTCCTTACTGTTTGAGGGAGTCTGGTGTTGAGAATGACAGAATTGACAGTGTCTAGATATGAATATGAAAAGTAGAGTGTAGACTGACACTAGAAACATAAAAAACAAGCAAGGAACCGAAGATCTCTCATGGCAGCCCAGACAACTTGAGAAACTTTCTCTGCTTTTAAAAAGAAAAAAATCCTGCCGTGTAGCACAGGAATTTGCTTTGTAGCACAGGGAACTATATCCGGTCACTTGTGATGGAACATGATGGAGGATAATGTGAGAAAAAGAATGTATATAAATATATGACTTGGTTACTTTTTCTGTTTGACAGAACACTGTAAACCAGCTATAATGGAAAAAAATAAAAATCTTTAAAAAAGAAAAAAATCATCTAGGTTTTCCACCTTACACATACAAAGTTTTTATATTTATATATTTAATGGTTAATAATTTTCTAAAATCTTTCCCCCCTGCCAGATTGAAACAATTGGCAAAAAAGTGTCTTCAAAGAGAATTCCATATGCTCCTTCTGGTGAAATTCCGAAGTTTAGTCTTCAGGATCTACCCAACAAGAAACCCAGAGTATAGACATCGCCATTTTGGGGGGTAATTAAGGATAGGAAATATCTGATATTAAATGGTAAATGAACCAAGTGCTTTTAAGGAAACGAAATTATTTTTCTAATAATCAAATTTATACTAGCTGTATGGGAATTAGTATATGTGGTAATTATGAAATGAATATTTTTTACATATTTTTATAATTGTTACCTCAGTGGATGAGTGGCAAATAATCATGTTGGTTTTAATGGTGTCGATTTTTGTAAAATTAAACTTCAAACACTTTTTACTTTACAAAATGTCTTTAGGCAGCACTTTAATATTACATTGTAATGAGAATAGGACTCTTCACTTTTTCTGATAACGATTTCTTTACCAGTCATTAAATATGAATTTTAAACCATGAAATTGCTATGTGAAATACTGGGCTAAACCTGTTAACCTTTCCAAAAGTGTCATGGAGATTTAAAGGTTTCTGGATTAATTGGGTAAAGTGTTTGCCCTGCCGTTTCTTGTCTCTCTGAACTGAGGAGGATGCAGGGGACAGAATGGGGGCCTTTTGTACTCCCCGCTTCCCTTTAGTGTTAGAAGTAACCCTATAAATACGGTTTGGTTATTGTTCTTTTGCTCATTTTGCTTTAATGCGCTTTATTGTTGGGGTTGTAGTCTAAAAATATCATCACTGTCCATTTCCAGTCAACCCAAATAAGCCTAAAAGGCAATTTTTTTTTTTAACACAAAGAGAAAAACAGTGAATCTGTTTCACTCCTCTTCACTTAGTGTTTTTCCTCATTGATCATTATTTTTTTAGTCCCAGAGGCAAAAATATGTTACTTTTACTTTGCATTTTATTCCTATAACTCATTGCAATTTCTCCCCCTTTTTAAGGTAATAAAACCAATAATATCTCATATAAAACCTTAAAGTAGATTTTATAAGTTATATACAGCATAATCCTAAAATAAGAAATTTTGGGGAGTTCCTGTTGTGGTCTAGAGGTAACAAACCCGACTAGATCCGTGAGGACTTGGGTTTGATCCCTGGCCTTGCTCAGTGGATTAAGGATCCAGCATTGCCATGAGCTGTGGCACAGGTCAGATGTGGCTTGAATCCCACATTGCTGTGGCTGTGGTATAGGCTGACAGCTGTGGCTCCGACTTGCCCCCTAGCCTGGGAACTTCCATGTGTCAAGGGTGTGGCCCTAAAAAGCAAAAAAAAAAAAAAAAAAGAAATTTTTTGTTTCATATGCTTTTTTCTTGTGTCTTTCATTGACTTACATTTGATTGTCTCTTGTGTTTATCATTATTGAAATATGTCAGATGTCCATTTGATGTTTGTTCTCTGCTGAGAGTATACAAATTGAGTTAAACAGATATGTCTCATTGTTTCGGAATTTTGTGGTTCAGAGAATATGGAGATAAAGATGAGGACAGAGACATCTGTACAGATATCAAATATCTAAATAAAATATTTTGCATAAACTACTGAGTGTATTTTTTTGTCTGGTGCAAAAAACTAGTGAGTCATGACAGTCTGACATTAAAAGGAAAATATCACTCCTTACTTTCTTGAGAAAGGGGCATTACGGTGCTCTTTCAAATGATGCCAGAAAGGGATGGAATTTGGCAAATAGACCAGGTATCTGCAAACTAAATCCCATGGGCCAAATCTGCCACCTGTGAGCTTAGAATGTCTTTTACACTTCTGCATGACTACATTTTAAATGGTTGGATAGGAGTTCCCCTCGTGGCACAATGGAAACAAATCTGACTAGGAACCATGAGGTTGCAGGTTTGATCCCTGGCCTCGCTCACTGGGTTAAGGACCCAGTGCTGCTCTGAGCTGTGGTGTAGATCGCAGGCATGGCTCGGATCTGGTGTTGCTGTGGCTGTGGCGTAGGCCAGAGGCTGTAGCTCTGATTCAGCCCCTACCCTGGGAACTTCCATATGCTGCAAGTTCGGCCCTAAAAGGCAAATAAATAAATGGGTAGATAGATTGCTATCTGGCCCTTTAAGAAAAAGTTTTCAGACCACAGTGACAGAGACAAGACACCAGAAAAAGACAAACACCAGAGTATTTGAACATAAGATGAGCCCTTACTCATAAGACTTTGAAGTGAGGATAAGCTTAACTAGAAATTGCTTTTCGGAGTTCCCGTCGTGGCTCAGTGGTTAACGAATCTGACTAGGAACCATGAGGTTGCGGGTTCGATCCCTGGCCTCCCTCAGTGGGTTAAGGATCCGGCGTTGCTGTAAGCTGTGGTGTAGGTTGCAGACGCGGCTCGGATCCCAAGTTGCTGTGGCTGTGGCGAAGGCCGGCGGCTACAGCTCCTGTTAGACCCCTAGCCTGGGAACCTCCATATGCCGCGGGTGCAGCTCTAGAAAAGGCAAAAAGAAAAAAAATTGCTTTACATTTCTGCTAGAAAATATTCTTGTATTCTGCTTAATAATCTTATGTTCTACTACAGGGATTATAACCCAAAGATGTCTTGCAAAAGCAGATAGAATTAGGCACTAGTTTTAAGTTGCAAGATGCTTCAATGCCTAGATAAGTAAATAGTTATGTTTAAAATACAGTTACTGAATCTGGCGCCATGCATCGGGGCTGAGAAGTCCCAGGCCAGACAATAAACAGGGTGGGGACATATCCCTACCCATCAGCAAAAAGGCTGCCTAAAGTCCTCCTAGGCACACGGCTGCCTCAATTCACATCCAGAGACAAAGCCCCAGTCATCAGAGGGACAAGACTCAGCTCCACCTACCAGTGGGCAGGCACCAGTACCTCCTATCAGGGAACCAGCCACAAACCCCTGTATCAACTTCACCCACAAGGGAGTAGAATCAGAAGCAAGAGAGGCTACAACTCTACTGCCTGCAAAAAAAAGAGACCACACAAAAATCTATAGAAAATGAAAACGAAGAGAATTACATCCCAGATGAAAGAACAGGGAAAAAAAACAACAACAGAAAAACAGCTAAGTGAGCTAGAGATTAGCAACCTCCATGAAAAAGACTTTAGACTAATGATAGTAAAGATGATCCAAGATTTTGGAAATAAACTGGAGGCAAAGATTGATAAATTATAAGAAACACTGAACAAATTCATTTAAAGAATTAGAGATTTAAAAATTAAGCAGAGATGCAAAATACAAGAACTGAAATAAAAAAATTCACTAGAAGAAGCAAGAGCAGAATTCAGGAAGCAGAAAAACGAATAAGCAAGATGGAATACAGACTGGTGGAAATCACTGATGCAGAACAGAATTAGGCACTGGTTAAAACAAAAAAGAATGAAAAGAAATGAAAACGGTCCAAGAGAACTCTGGGACAACTTTAAACACACTGGTATTCACATTATAGGGGTGCTAGGAGAAGAAAGAAAGGGCCAGAGAAAATATTTAAAGAGATAATAAAAACTTCCCTAACATGGAAAAGAAATCTCTCGGTGAAGTCCAGGAAGCACAACAAATACCATACAGAATAAACCCAAGGAGGAAAACCCTGAAACATGTATTAATCAAACTGACCAAAATTAAAGACAAAAGATATTGAAAGCAGCTAGAGAAAAGGAACAAATAACATACAAGGGAACCCCAATGAAGTTATCAGCTGATTTTCAGCAGAAACTCTGAAAGGCCAGAAGGAAGTGGCATGATATACATAAAGTGATGAAAGGAAAAAAACCTACAACCAAGAATAGTCTACCCAACGAGGCTCTTACTCAGAATTTAAAGGAGAAATCAAAAGGTTTACAGATAAGCTAGAGAATTCAACACCACCAAACCAGCTTTTACAACAAATACCAAAGGAATTTCTCTAGGCGGAAAAGAAAAGGCCACAACCAGAAGCAAAAAAATTACAAATGAGAAGTCTCACTGGTAAAGGCAAAGATATAGTTAAGTAGGAAGTCACCCACAAATATGAAATCAAAATCAGCAATCATAAAAAGAGGTATAAATGCAGATTACTGGAGATGCACTTACTATTAAAAGGCCAACAACTTAAAACAGTCTTGTGTGTAAATATATATATATATATATCTATATCAAAATCTCATAGTAACTGCAAACCAAAAATCTACAATGGATACACACTCAAATAAGAAAAAGCAATCCAAACACAACACTAAAGACAGTCATCAAACCGCAAGAGAACAAAAGAAAAAAGAACAAAACCCAAAACAATTAACAAAATGGAAACAAGAACACACATACCTTAAATGTAAATGGACTAAATGCTCCAGCCAAAAGACACAGACTGGCTGAATGGATACAAAAACAAGATCCATATATACGCTGTATAAAGAAGATATGGTATATATATATATATGTGTGTGTGTATATATATACACACACATATATATACATATACATATATATACATATACATATATATATATATACAGAAGCAAATATTACTCAGCCATAAAAAAGAATGAAATAATGCTATTTGCAGCAACATGGATGGATCTAGAGATTATCATCCTAAGTGAAGTTAGTAAAAAACAAACATCATATGATATCACTTATATGTGGAATCTAAAAAAAGGATGCAAATAAACTTATTGCAGAACAGAAACAGACTCAATAGACTTTGATGGCAAACTTACAGTTACCAAAGGGGAGAGACGGACTGGGGGTTTGGGATTGGTATATACACACTATGGTATATGGAATGACTGACCAACAGGAACCTGCTGTATAGCACAGGGAACTCTATCCAAAAGTCTGATACAATCTATATAGGAAAAAAATCTAAAAAAGAAAGGCTATGTGACACATGTATAACTGAATCACTTTGTTGTACATCAAAAATGATCACAACATTTTAAGTCAACTACAAAAAAACTTTTGGGAGTTCCCATTGTGGCTCACTGAGTTAAGAACCCGACTAATATCTGTGAGGATGCGGGTTCTATCCCTGGCCTTGCTCAGTGGGTTAAGGATCCAGTGTTGCTGCAAGCTGCGGCATAGGTCGCAGATGCGGCTTGGATCCTGCACTGCAGTGGCTGTGGCTTAGGCCGGCAGCTGCAGCTCCCATTGAACCCCTAACCCAGGAACTTCCATATGCTATAGGTGTGGCCCTAAAAAGAAAAAAAATAATAAAAAAAAAGATATTAACTTTGTAACTTTAGTGACTCATCCTACCTTTTCAGAGCTTGTGTCCCAAACTAGATGTTATCATCTAGTTTATTCGTATACTGACATTGTATCCAAGTTTTAGATCAAAACCCAGGAAGAAGTATATAATTAGTGCCAGCCTTGCAATAATACTTACAAAGTCCCTTCCTTTTTCCTGAATACTAAGAGATTGTTCATTGCAGATCTGTATTTGCAATATACCACCAGCAACATGGGAAATTATTTTAGGTGACAATATGGTCTTCTTAATTTTAAGTTAGGCATTTATTTTAAAGGCATTAGAGGAGTTCCCTTGTGGCACGGTGGATTAAGTACCTGGCACTGTCTACTGCAGTGGCTCAGGTCACTGCTGTGGCATGTTTCCATGCCTGGCCTAGAAATTTCAATATGCCCCAGGTATGGCAAAAAAAAAAAAAAAAAGAAAGAAAGAAAGGTATTAGAGTAAATGTCACTTATAAATTATATTAGTTAGTATATAAACTTGGCTGCTCTAACAGAGACCCAAAATTATAGTGTCTTAAGAGAACAGAATATATTTCTCACTCAAAGTCCAGGTTGGTGGTCCACAGCTGGCAGAGAACTTCCACAGTCCTCAGGTTCAGGCTTCTTTACTGAGGTCTGCCACCCTTGACACAAGTCTCCTATCTCTAGGTTCAAGACGGCTGCTCCAGCTCCAGTATCAGGTTCTCATTCTAGGCAGCAGGGAAGGGGGAACAGAGGGGCAAGGTGGGATCCATCTTTTAACAGCACATTCACAGATCATTTCTGCTTACACATTGGTGGTCCCAGCTTATCCATAACCAGTTGCAAAGTAGTCTGGGAAATAAAATTTTTAGCAGGATATTGTATAAGGGTTATCGGAATTGGGAACAACTAGCAGACTCTGCCTCATACATAAAATCCACAGTTTCAGTATTACTTTTGCTGATTTTCCATTATGGTGGAGATACAAAATTTCATTTTAGGGAGCTCCGTGGTGGCTTAGCAGTTAAGGATTCAGTGCTATCAATGCTGTGGCATGGGTTCAGTCCCAGGCCTGGGAACTTCTGCATTCCATGGGTATAGCAAATTAATTAATTAATTGTGCTGAACAAAATCCAGCAGCATTCAAAATCCATTTTAACCATTTCATTTTAAAGGGATTTAAGTTTCAGAGAGTCAGTCAATTTTTTTTAAAATACAGTAGTTCCCATCCAGATAGGGCAAATTTTTTTTAAAAAAATTAATATATAATACAGTAGTTCCCATCCAGATAGGGCAAAAAATTGAGGTGGTTTTTCATGAATACTAGAGTTCAGGAAACAGCAGTAGGTGATATATTTTATTTATTTTTTTATTTTTTGCCTTTTGTCCTTTCAGGGTCGCAGCGGGGGCACATGGAGGTTCCCAGGCTAGGCGTCTAATCGGAGCTGTAGCTGCCGGCCTACGGCACAGCCACAGCAACGTGGGATCCGAGCCGCATCTGTGACTTACGCAACAGCTCACAGCAACACTGGATCTTTAACCCACTGGGTGATGCCAGGGATCAAACCTGCAACCTCATGGTTCCTAGTTGGATTCATTTCCGCTGCTCCACGACAGGAACTCCAGGTGATGTCTTTTAATTAATACTACCATACTCAGAAAAATTACCAGGTACATTAGTTTCCCTAACACTGAGGACCAAGCCTACATAATGACAAACATACAGTTGTAAAGTGAAAATTAAATGTTATTTGTTCCGTACAAATGATTTTCAAACTGTGATCCCAGGCATCTCTACAGAGGTGCTTCAGAGTTTCAGCAAATGATTGATTTAAATGTAAACATAAATACATATACACACACAGATGAATATGTAAAACTCTCTACAAAGCTACTATTAAAAAGGCAGCAAAGTGAGTAATCGGTCAATATACCAGACTGAGGACACATTTATATCCTCACTCTTCTGAGAACTCCATTATAACTACAGCAACAGGAGAAAAGGCATAATCCAGTAAAACAAAGCAAATGGAAAGGAGCTATCAGTGGTTAAGAAATTTAAAGAAATTTCTGGAAAGCAGTGAATGGATGGATGTACACTGACTCAAGAGCTGTTTCCTGGAATACTGGTGTGAGGGCCAGAGGAGGAGGCACTGCCCGGCAGAACAGCAGAGGCTCCAAAAGGAGGAGAGAAAGAGGCACACGCCTGGGCCTTAACTATAGGTTTTTAACTTGAACAGTCAACCTTCTCACCTCATCCATCTCTAGTCACAATGACAGGCAGCCTGCGTTTATACCCAGGACCAAGGCGGGGGGGTGGGTGGAGGCAGGTGAGGGCAGAGGAAGGAGGGTTCTGCTCTAAAGAAATTGATTCCACTGTTTGGGAAGAACTACAGCAATGACTACTATTCTGCACCAGAACAAAGCCTTCTGCATTCTAAGTCCAACACCAGCTGTCTGCAAGTTTGTCCTAAAGCAAAGCCAGCAAATCAAAGGACTGTCTGGACTTTTAGTTATATGTGAATTAAACACATGCACAATTTTCACTCTTTCCTGATATCTTACTAAAATGGCAGTAAGGAATAAGAAAGCTATACACAGACAAGGACAAAGAATGGGAAAGGAGGAATCAGTAGATAGGTGGAAAGCAATGGGAAGCTAAATAACTGTAAAGACAAGCAAGCAGAAACTATAAATTCTACATAAGGGACTGGCTTCTATATGTAAGTAAATGGCACCTTAGATCTCAAGAATTAAAGACACCATATACCACAAAAAGTGGAGCCAAGGTATGGGGCTAAAAATGGGACTTCAATGAAAGACTGTACAAGGAAGCGGTGAATGCATCCGAGTCTCTACTCAAGCAGGAGACCTGGGGATTATAATTACTATTTTTTGAAACCTTGAATGATTATTTTATTTTATTTTTTGCTTTTTAGGGCTGCACCAGCAGCATATGGATGTTCCCAGGCTAGGGGTGGAATTGGAGCTGTAGCTGCACCAAAGCCACAGGAACTCAGGATCCGAGACGCATCTGCAACCTATACCACAGCTCACAGCAACACTAGATCCTTTTTTTTTTTTAGTCTTTTTGCCTTATCTAGAGCCACACCCGCAGCATATGGAGGTTCCCAGGCTAGGGGTCTAACAGGAGCTGTAGCTGCCGGCCTTCATCACAGCCACAGCAAAGCTGGATCTGAGCCGCGTCTGCAACCTACACCCCAGCTCACAGCAATGCTGGATCCTTAACCCACCGAGCAAGGCCAGGGATTGAACCTGCAACCTCATGGTTCTTAGTCAGGTTTGTTAACCACTGAGCCACGACAAGAACTCCAACACCAGACCCTTAAGACACGAGCAAGGCCAGGGATTGAACCCACATCCTCATGGAAAAGCTGGATTCTTTTCTGCTGACAGGAACTCCCAAACCCACAATGCTTTTAGAGAAATAATCACTGGTTGGGAAACCTCGCTCAATATCCAAATATGCTACAGTGAAGCTCTATCAATTAGCGAGCTCACCCAACCCCAGCTGCCAAACAGCTTTACAGTGGCTCATCACCTAGCAGGTCCGTAGTAGAGCCGAGGAGTTGAAGGGGAGTCTTTAACACAAGACAGAGACCAAAACAAAGAAGGACACAGAGACAATCCTCAATGCAGAGAACAGCTTCAAAACTAATTATCCTCACAGAGAAAAATGGAAGAACTTGTAGCTAGGAAACAAGACCAGGATACTAAAGAAAACAATAATCAGAGAAGAACTCTTGAAAATTAAAATGTGGTAGCCAAAAAAAATTTTTTTTAGCTGTGCCTGTAGCATGTGGAATTTCTAGGCCAGGGACTGAACTCATACCAGAGCAGCAGCCAGAGCCACAGCAGTGACAACGCTAGATCTTTAACCTGCAGCACTATGAGGGAACGCCATCAAAGTAACGCATTTACCAGTTCATATATTCAAAACCTCAAAACAGAATTGGCTATCCACATATTTTATAATACTTCCACCTGACTACTTCCTCTGAAAATAAGATTCAGAGCCAAAGATGAATTTGAGTTCTAGTACTCAGGATAAAAATTCCTCCTTCAGGTCATTTCTATCATAGAACACAACCACCGCATCAAAATGGTGAGGAATAAAATAAATAATGGCCACTGTATATGATGCAGCAAACTACTATAAAATAAGAGTCAATTACTTTGCAGGTCTAAAGTCATATCAGTGTGAAGAGTCAATAATGAAACTCTGAAGCCTTTCTAAATTCTTCCAATGATGCTTTACTATTATGCAAAGGGCATATGTTAATTATAAGCGAACAGATCATAACCTCAACCTATACTGACTGTTTCATCACAGTATGTCCCTTTTCAGAAATGAAATGTGATGATGATGTATAGGTAACAGAGGCTTAAAAGATTTTCTAGAAGTTTTTAATGTGTTTTTTTAAATTATACCATTAACAGTAAACTCTTACATAGAGGTTTTATGAATATATTATATATAACAAGCAATTATTTATTGGCACAAAGACGATATACTAAAAGAAAAATGAATTATTATAATTAAATACGCACAGCTTATTGACATTTTTTTTAAAACAAAAAGATTGGGATATGTCCATGGAAGTCTAGGCATTCTGCCATCACTTCTGTTACCAACTGGAGTGAAATTTTTAAAATTCCTGTTATCTTGAATGTCTTGTTGAGTATTAGAGGGCTTTTGTCTTTCTTTTAGCCACTAGATTTTTCAGGAAAAATTCACCTATTTAGAAAAAATAAAAATACATTAATAACAACTTAAAGGAAGTTTCAGAGTAATTATACCTCAGGGTTTCCCTTTAAAGAAGACTTTTGTATTTACTGCTGTTTTTCTCTTTTCAAATCTCAATGGCAATAATTTTCTAACTTCACATACCCCCCATTCCTTTGGTCCTTTCCTGAAACATAATGATGAATTACTATTCTTAAGTAATTAATAAATTTTTTTATATCACTACAATTTCCACTATTATTCATTCTAGTCATTTCACTCAGTATTATAAAGGGTGATCCTATTGTATCTGCAGGTTCTTTCTATGCATTTATGCCACTATATGTGCACTATCTATTCCCCAACCCCAACATCAAGTACTGCAGTTGGCACAACTCATTTCAGAGAGCAATTCTGCTATGTTATTAGCCTGGATTTGATGTTTATAAAACAGACCTCGTTGCAGTTGAATAGATTCATTTAATGGAATCTCTTTAGCTTATTCCCCTCTAGGGAAGCAAGAGCTCTTCATTTATAATGGGCCTGCCTTCTCCACCCCTAAGATGTGCCGGTGCACTAAGCTAGCTGCTTAGAGGAGGCGCTTTCATTTTTCAGGTCATTAGGGTTCCGTTTAGTTTATCACTGTTACAGCACAGCTCAAAGCTTACTGGCAGAGCTCAGTACTGCAGGCCTGGCTTTATGAGGAGTCGGATGAACTTCTCTGTCATCTTATATTAAGATGAGCAGAACTGCAATGATTACATCTGTACACAATCACCAAGAATCCAAAGACTCATAACCTAGCCAAGTAATGGAGAATAATCCGTGCTGCCCTGTACCTCATCTGTGTCAGACAGGAGTAGAACCGTATTATTAGATACTAACCCATCATCTGAGTCTAAGGCTTTGAGCTTTCACTAGTAACTTTAAAAGAATTTTAAAGTACATAATTCACTTTCTTGTAAATGTTAGAAATTAAAAACAAAAACAAAACCCCACAAAATAAAAACTCCTTTCAAATGATATTATTCTATTTTAATCATCCTGGAAGCCAATGTTGGGCCTATCCTTTATAGATATTTTTAGCTTAGCAACTGCAATGCTTGAAAAAGAACAAATCACTTATAATCACTGGTTTCTAAAATCCCCACACCCTGTTAGTCACTGTGAAATCAAATTCTTGGGTTTTTTTAACTGGGCTAAGCTGTTGTTAGCTCATTAAAATGTGTTCAGTTTCTCTACAGGAACATACTGTTATTAATGCTTGAACATTAATTTTTACAAACAATTTATAGCTAATTTAAATATATCTAGGATTAATACTCTAATATACAACAATCATTAATAGGAGTTCCCTTCGTGGCTCAGCGGTTAAAGAACCCAACTAGGATCCATGAGGATGCGGGTCCCATCCCTGGCCCTGCTCAGTGGGTTAAGAATCCGGCATTGCCATGAGCTGTGGTGTAGGTCACAGATGCAGCTCGGATCTCGAGTTGCTGTGGCTGTGGTGTAGGTCGGCAGTGTAGCTCTGATTCAACTCCTAGCCTGGGAACTTCCATGTGCCTTGGGTGCGGCCCTAAAAACCCAAAAAAAAAAAAAAAAGTTGTTAATAGTTTAGACAGATACTACCAATCAAAATTAGAACTCAAATCATGAAAGTAAAGAACTGCATCGTAACTAGTAAAATTACACTAAAAGTTTCTATGGGGGAAAATAATCTTATGGATTATTTTTTTCTGTTGCTTTTGGGAGGAGAAACACAAAGTTATTATTAAATGGTATAAGCAGCAATGCTATCAGATAGATACTTACCCTTATGGAGCAAAGTTCCTATGGATATTTCAGAAAAAAACAAAACAAAAAACAGCCTTTTCCCCCACCTATAAAAGACAACCACAGCTATTATAATTTTCATGTGGAAAATTTATGGTCTGAATAGAACCATTACTTGTAGTCTAGGAGTTCCCGTCATGGCTCAGTGGTTAATGAATTCGACTAGGAATCATGAGGTTGCAGGTTCGATCCCTGGCCTTGCTCAGCGGGTTAAGGATTGGGTGTTGCTCTGAACTGTGGTGTAGGTTGCAGACGTGGCTTGGATCCCGAGTTGCTGTGGCTGTGGCGTAGGCTGGCGACTACAACTCTGATTCGACCCCTAGCATGGGAACCTCCATATGCTACAAGTGCGGCCCTAGAAAAGGCAAAAAAAAAAAAAAATTACTTGCAGTCTAACTTACCTGCTTTATATGAAGAACGCACCAGAGGGCCACTTGCAGTATAATGAAATCCAAGTTCATTTCCTACTTTTTCCCAGTATTTGAACTTTTCAGGAGTAATGTATTCTTCGACCTAGATTTAAAGAATTAATTCTAGATTCTAGAATTTTCCTAAATCATTTTGGTTCTATACAAAAATCTATTTGTTGGCTACTCTGTCAAAATGTAATTATAGGGAACTGGGGGGGGAACATATCAGTCTTGCGTTATTATATTAGCTATTCCAAAAGAGAAAGAAAATGAGATTATCTACAGAGATTATACACCTGTATCATTCCTTCACTGACTAAGAGGTATAATTAAGAATTACTCATGGAGGAGTTCCCGTCGTGGCGCAGTGGTTAACGAATCCGCCTAGGAATCATGAGGTTGCAGGTTCGATCCCTGGCCTTGCTCCGTGGGTTAATGATCCGGCATTGCCGTGAGTTGTGCTGTAGCTCGCAGACGCAACTCGGATCCTGCGTTGCTGTGGCTGTGGTGTAGGCCAGTGCCTACAGTTCTGGTTAGACCCCTAGCCTGGGAACCTCCACATGCCGCGGGTGCGGCCCAAAATGACAAAAGGCAAAAAAAAAAAAGGAAGAATTATTCATGGACTTCCCATAGCGGCTCAGTGGTTAACGATCCCAACTAGTATCCATGAGGATGCAGGTTCGATCCCTGGCCTCAATCAGTGGGTTAAGGATCTGGCATTGCTGTGAGTGTAGGTCTCAGGGTGTGGCGCAGATCCGTGTTGCCTGTGGCTGTGGTGTAGGCCAGTGGCTACAGCTCTAATTTGACACCTAGCCTGGGAACCTCCATATACCACAGGTATGGTCGTAAAAAAACAAACAAATAAATAAATAAATAAAAGCATTAGTCATGCCTATAAGATTCTTGAGGACAATACTATGTTACTCATCTTGTGTCTTCTGCTCAGCACTGTGTCTGGCACATGGCTACTACTCAAGAAAAGTTTCTTGAGGGAGTTCCTGCCATGGCGCAGCAGAAATGAATCTGACTAGGAACCATAAGGTTGCGGGTTCGATTCCTGGCCTCTCTCAGTGGGTTAAGGAGCAGACGTGGCTCGGATCCCGCGTTGCCATGGCTGTGGTGTGGGCCGGTGGCTATAGCTCCGATTAGACCCCTAGCCTGGGAATCTCCACATGCCACGTATGTGGCCCTAAAAAGACAAAAGACAAAATAAAAAAAAGACCAAAAAAAAAGAAAAGTTTCTTGAATGAATAACTGTCCAATATAGAAATAGGAAGACTGATTTTTCTTTCTTACTTCACCTCTGGCTCTCATATAATTCTAAAACAAATCACAAGATCAGCAAGTGTAAATGAATGCAATTTCTCAACATAAAAATTTTTTTCCTATAGATTCACACAGGAAATCACACAATTTTGGGGGCAACAAATAAGTGCCAGTACAGCTGCTTTATGCAGATAATAAAATGGAAACTAGGAGTTCCCTCTGTGGCGCAATGGGATCAGAGGTGTCTTTGGAGCGCTGGAATGCAGGTTCGACCCCCAGCCTGGCGCAGTGAGTGGGTTAAGGATCAGGTGCTGCTGCAGCTTCGGCTTAGGTTACAACTACAATTCAGATCTGATCCCTGGCCCAGGAACTCCACATGCCGTGGGGTGGCCAAAAAGGGGAAACTGGAACTTGGAAATATATAGCAAACATTACGCGAAAAAAGCCAGCAGCTTCTTAACTTTACCTACAGAAAATAAAGATTTAATTCAAATTACCAATAAACATCTGGCAATTCATGGTAATTGTACCTTAAGGTGGCGCTTTGTTGGCTGCATATATTGTCCTAAAGTCAAACAGTCCACATCTGCTTCACGAAGTGCTACAGAAAAAAAGCATATACTACCAGATGTTTTTACAATGCCAACTGTTAGCACTATTGTAAAGAGCAGCTTTTAATTATTATTTGAACTTATTACAAATAACCGTAAGTTGGCCAAAGACTTTCGAGTAAATAAAAGCTTTAACATTTTGAAATCTAAGAAGCCCAAGAATCACAAAGCAAATGGACTAAGCTTCAGCCAAGTCCAAAGCACATCATGTTCATCATGTTATGTAACAATGTTGTAAGTAAGCATTTCCTCCAAGGCCTGGATTCATCTTAGTCATCTTTGAATTGTCAGTGCCTGACAAAGCTTCTGGTACCTGGCTAGTGCTCAAAAATTGTCTAATGACTGAATAAGAAAAGTGAACAAAATCATGTTTTTAGTTGATGAAAGGGTAGGGGATGAAATGGGATGCAAAGTTCATATCCTGAGCATCTTCGCATCATTCCAAAGTTTTAAGAAAACATACTTCTTTTTTCTTTTATGCTGCTGTTTATAACCATATACTGTACTTTGTTCTTAGTGAGATTTTCACTGAGACTATGGAGGAAGAACAACAGGTCCTTCAAAGTGGGATTCTTGCTATTACTCAAATTAAATGGAAAAGAATTTTCATTTTTCAATTTCTTTACCTTTCATCGTTGCATATACTTGCTCGTCATTCTCACCTAAACCCAACATTATAGATGTTTTAGAAATAACATCAGGTCGAACCTCCTTGGCATGCTTCAGTACGCGTAGAGACTGGTCGAAACCCGCCCGGGGATCACGAACTTTCCTTGAAAACAGAAGAGCTGCTGTCAGCCAAGAATAACCACAAGTTCAACTAGGTACATAATTATGCAAGCAACCTGAAAGACCAGAAAAGTACATTCTGAACATTATGTTACATAATATGGTTCAGTGGTAGCATTTGTGCATAAATGTCTGTTGCTTTAGGAAAGAAAATAAGGCTTCACTGGGACCCTAGCTCTGATGACTTTTAAGGCCTTTCAAGCCTGGGGCAGAGAAAACAAGAATGGACATAGTGAATTGAAGTAATTCAGCTTATGAATTACTCATTGAGAAACTAGATTTCTGAAAGCTAAGAACAAGTGATTACAAGATGTAATCAAGAGAGGGAAAAAAAGTGGAAAAAAATCTCAATATAGAACAAAGAAAAAACTGTTTAACCTGAACCCATGTTTCAGAGGACTGAAACGTTTATGTTCATTTCTTTTTCTAAGGACAAAGCTGCCCTCTGCTGGTGAGCATACAACATTGGCACCTCTTAGGTAAAAAAAAAAATGCATGATTCTGGAATTTTCACTGGAAAGGATGTTTCTTAAATGAAACCAGAGAAACTGGCACCCACTGGTGGTGGTATCATGAGATATGACAGGGTTGGAACAGTCTGTGTGCTAGACTTCAACAGGGGCCTAACTACAGTGGCTTAAATGGTCAAGGCCCAAAGGACAGAAAGCTGATGATGTTAAACCAGCATTCATTTGAATTCTAATGTACCTTTATTTTGTGTAATTGATTTGTTGTTATGGTTGTTACTTTTAATGAGAGACCAGTTCACAGGGAAGAGAGGAAACAAATTTATGAATTTAAAAATATCCACAAAACTGATAATGAGTAAAGTATTACTTTTGGAAAGTACTTCTACACTGAATTTAAGTTATGCTCCCCAATATTTATTTATGATTTATTTATGAAATGCTGATTATTGTTTATTATACTTCTTTCTACAGCACAGAATAATGTGTAGAATCTAATAAAATCACTACCAAATGCTTTACTAAAGTAATGAAAATGAATGTATTACTCTTGGCTGAAAACTTTTATTTTTCTGAAATATAAATATAATCATCAATGTAGAATAACAATCTGTAATTATTAGAAAGAGTAAGAAAGTATACTATCTACTTTTTAATTTTTTTCTATCTACTTTTTAAAGAGATTTAAAATACATCTGAGTGATATCAGTTTTTCTTCAGTATCATTTATTGTATAGATCAGTGCCAAATGCATTTTTAAAAGTCTTTTTTTAAAACTATAATCAAAGCAATTGCTCTTGCATAACTTTTTCCTTTTTGAAAAAAAAAGAAAACAACAACAATTTATCGATACCTTAAAAAAGAAAAGAATGATACTCGTTATGTGTGTGTACCAAAACATAGACCTACATATAAGTACATAAACACTTAGATGTTAGTAACAGATATTACTAGGTGGAAATTTTTATGGGTGATGTTTACACTTTTTTTGGTGGTTATATTTTCCGACTTTTCTATAACAGACATACACTGTTTTTGTTTAAAAAGGAGAGTTCTGCTGTATAGCACAGGGAACTCTGCCCAAAATTCTGTGACAATCTATATGGGAAAAAATCTGAAAAAGAATGGATGCATGTATATGTATGATTGTTATACAGCAGAAATTATCACAACATTGTAAATCAACTATACTTCAATAAAACTTTAAAAGAATTAAAAAAAAAAAAGGAGAGTTCACTTTATAAAAGTCAATCATAAAGTTCTCCCCTGAAAAAAAAGTGAGAAAATAGAGCAGATTCTGACCCTCCCAACTTCACAGCAATACTCCATACATGAATCACCTCTGTAATTCCGGGACAGTTTCTACATTATGTGCATATACATCTAATCCAGACCGAGCAACTTTTTCTATTGCTTTAAGATCTCCTCGGAAATCAGGGGTGAGACATTCCACAAGAATTTTTGGATTCCTAGGGTGAAAAAAGATAAATATCAAACCAAGGCAAAGAACTGACCTGTTGCTTAAAACATAAATCACCAGGACTCATTCAGTATAAGTTTCAACACAGCAAGCTTTAGAACCTTGACAAGAACAGCATGAACATACACATTTACATATGAACTGTCAAACGGAATAAGACAAACTCAGAACATCAAATAACATGTGCATTGTGGTTAAAACACATCTGCAGGCAAATGACAATCTGAATAAATATAGGGATTATATAGACTTTTAAACTTTATTAAGCAGGTTATTAAAAAATAAAATTTACAGGAATCAAAACATAAAACATTAAATATAAGATAACTCCTCTATATTTTAGAAAATAAATTGGGATATTTCTTTTTCCTTTCTTTTCGGCTGCACCCGTGGCATACAGAAGTTCCCAGGCCAGGGATCGAACCTTAGCCACAGCAGTGATGACATCGGATCCTTAATTGCTAGGTCAGCAGGGAACTCCTTAAATTGGGATATCTCTTACATGAATTCAATTATTGGTTGCTTTAGTTTTCATTTCTTTAAGAATTCATCAATAGTGCCCTCTTCCCTTCCTCTAGGCAAATATTTCTCAAGTGCTATGGACTTTAAAAACTATTTTCTGAGTTGCTGAGTCATGAGCTTTGCTTAAATGAAATGTAAGCTAAACATTAATCTTCCTGTTTATGTTCTGGCTATATCCATTCATTCAAGTGTTAAAATATGAACGACTAGGTCATAGAGCTGTTCCCTCTGACAAGCAGGAGAACTGCCTGGGACAGCTGATGATTTTTTCACAAACCCTAATGCAAAGGGATTGTTTTTGAAGCTGTTACATGTGAGAACATGAGAGAACAGATATAGAAAGGACACCAGACACACCCACTTATGTATATAAGAGATGGTGAAAGAGCACATCCTGTAACTCACTGTTTTTTTAACTGCAAGTTAATAACTATCAGTAGTTTGTGAAATCAATTTAGTGGATTGCAAAAAATTTTTTTTTAATGAATTATAAAAAAAAATAAAATAGAAAAACAGGGTTGGGGGGGAGTTCCCATCACGGTGCAGAGGAAACAAATCTGACTAGGAACCATGAGGTTGCGGGTTTGATCCCTGGCCTCACTCAGTGGGTCAAGGATCTGGCATTGCCGTGAGCTGTGGCGTAGGTCACAGACGTGACTCAAATCCCATGTTACTGTGGCTGTGGTGCAGGCCGGCAGCTGTAGCTCTGATTGGACCCCTAGCCTGGGAACCTCCATATGCTGTGGGTGGGGCCCTAAAAAAAAGAAGAAAAGAATACACTGCAGGGGATCACTGGAGAAAACGTTTACTGAGTGTGCTAGGTGCTGGACAAGTTCTGAGCTGGAAGAAACAAGCACAAACTCCTTTTTAAAAATCCTTTCAAAATAGGATTAAAATATTAATAAAATGTGGATTATGGATAAAATTCCCAGAGGCCATCAATATTGATAAAATTCATATCAAGATTATCTATTTTGTAGTTCTCTTGTGGTACAGCAGTCTAAGAGTGTGGTGTTGTCACTGCACTGGCTCAGGTTGCTACCGTGGCACACGTTCAATCCCTGGCCCAGGAATTTCCACATGCCACAAGAGCACCCAAAAAAGGAGATTACATATTTTAACAATGTGGGAGCTTATCTTACCCTAACTACTTCTAGATGATGACGATTTATTCAAAATCAGTGCTATGGACTGAAAGTCCATGAATAAATTTGTGTACCCATAAAATTTCTGCAAATATGTATCTGTATGTTTGAATATGCTTTTTCTAGAGGTAAGACCACATAATTTCCAGGAGACTGAGATGGACTTATAACCCCACAAAAGGCTAACAACCACTGCTTTAAGGTAAAGGCCTTAAATAAAATGAATTTATATGGGTCAATCAAAATCCTTAAATTACACATGCAAACCCAAAAACAAGTACCTTTCCTTTAAATAAGATACAGTTTTTGCAAAGTGCTCAGCTCCTCCATCAGGCATATCTAGAAACAAAAGAGTCCACTGCTTAAGATGATGTCACAACTTAGGAAGAGCCAATTTCTGGAAAAGGCAATGACGACACACTAACCATCTCGATCCACAGACGTCAGGACAACATAATCCAGACCCCATTCTGCAATTGCCTTTGCGGTATTGTAGGGCTCGTTGGCATCCAGTGGAGGTGGATTCCTTGCAGTCTTAACAGAACAAAATCTACAACCTCTTGTACATGTGTCACCCATCAACTAGAACAGAGATGTTACAATTTAAATCAAATAAACGGATGACCCTAAAGAATGTACTAGTGAGGGAATAAAGTTGCAATGAATGTATAGACTTTGCTTCTGCTTATAAGACATTTGAAATATTCAAAGCCAAACAATGCAGTTATGGAATACTGTATGTTATTCCTTAACATATATGGTAAAACTAGAAAAAAAAAAGGAAATGACAAGCTCAGAATTAAGAGTAGCATTAAGGGGAAAAGGAAGGGGAAGGTATCCGGAAGGGGTACACAAAGGGCTTCAAAGATAAAACTAATGTTCTGCTCTCAATCTGGAGGTGAGATATCAGGGTATCTGTTGTACTGGCAGTCTTTATAATTTACACACAGGGTATAAAGATTCTTTTTTATTATTATTGTTATTTTTCTGGTTGTGCCCACGGCGCGCATAAGTTCTTGGGCCAGGGATAAAACCTACACTACAGAAGTGACAGCGCTGGCCCCTTAACTTGCTAGACCACCAGGGAAATCCTAAAGATTGCTTTATATCTATTTATATATTTTTTGCCTTTTCTTTAAGGGCTGCACTCGTGGCATATGGAGGCTCCTAGGCTAGGGGTCACATTGGAGCTATAGCTGCCAGCCTACGCCACAGCCACAGCCACAGTAATGAGGGATCCAAGCCTTGTCTGTGACCTACACCACAGCTCACAGCAATGCTGGATACCCGGCCCACTGAGCAAGGCCGGGGATTGAACCTGTATCCTCATGGATACTAGTCAGTTTTGTTTCTGCTGTGCCACAATGGGAACTTCTACAAATTTTTTTAAAAAATTAAATATTCAATTAACACATCAATCTGTAGAAGTTCAATAGAAGCTATAGCTCCCTCTTAAGCAGATAAAAGAGAAAACATAAAGGGTTATAATTTGCTTCCAGGAGTTCCTATTGTGGCTGTGCGGGTTACGAACCTGACTATAAGGACAGGGGTTCAATCCCTGGTCTCACTTGGTAGGTTAAGAATTCAGCATTGCCGTGAGGTATAGTGTAGGTCACAGACAAGGCTCGGATCCTGCATTACTATGGCTGTGGCGTAGGTTGGCAGATGTAGCTCTGATTCAACCCCTAGCCTAGGAACCTCCATATGCCATGGGTGTGGCCCTAAAAAGCAAAAAACAAACAAACAAACAAATAAAACTGCTTCCTGTGGGTACTGTTTTTTTCTAGGACACTGCTTCTGCTGCCATTGGTCACTACCATGCTCTGCCCCTGGCCAAGCATGGCCACTACATATGTCCTGGAGCCACTGCAGTTTCAAAGGCCCACAGAGTGGTTGTGATTTGTAGGAGAGAGCAATTCTTTCCCTTCATATTTAACTCTCTCAGAGGGGACTCACTGCAATAGTCCTTAGGTCCAAAGTCTCACAGAATTTTACTGAAACAGTGGTTTTCCCAGGAACCACTATGAGTCAACAGCAGAGAAGGGGACTAGGCAAGGGATAAAACCAGAGATTTCCATCATGGAGTATCCAGAATCAATCCCTCCTTCAAGAACTGATGTTGCATAACTTAGAAAAGCTCTTTGGACAGCTCAGTTATTCCAGAAGGAGCTCTAGCTCATAAGAATCCCCAGTTCCTCATGTGAATAGTCTCCTGCTGATATAACTCAACAGTTTATCAGACATCTCCCAGACAAATATGAATTTACAGTTGCACGTAATTTTTTTTCCTTTTTTTTTGTTTTTGGTTTTTTAGGGCTGTACCTGCAGCGTTTGGAAGTTCTCAGGCTAGGGATCGAATTGTAGCTGCAGCTGCTGGCTTATGCCATAGCCACAGCAACAAAGGATCCAAGCCACATCTGTGACCTACACCATAGTTCACAGCAATGCCAGATCCTTAACCCACTGTCCCCTTAACCCTCGTCCCTATGGATACTAGTCAGGTTCATTACCGCTGAGCCACAAAGGGAACGCCTGCCCATAAATTAGATTTAGCTCAACACTTCAATGTCCAAACCCCTCTGGATATATATGGTAGTCTGCACTGATAATCCCATTTCTTACTCCACCATATTAAGATAGTAACTCTCACCCTTTGCCATGTAACTTGCAGGACCCACCTACCAGAGGAGGAACTTAAACCTCTACTCCCACGTGAAGTTGGGTTTGGCCGAGTGACTTAGACCAATAGAATGATAGCAGGCATGAACAAGCAGATGCCTCACTCAAATGTGGATGGATGGTTGCCTTGCCCTCTTGTGCTCCTTCCATTCTCTATGATGAGAATATGCCTAGGAGGGTAGCTGGTCTAAGAATAAAGCTCTGTAGAGCATACCTGAATCCAGTCTACTTCCTGGAGTTTAGCTTAGTCCAATCAAGACCAGCTAAACACAGACCAACTGAAAGTCCCATGAGAGAGAAAGATGGAAGAATCAATAGTAGGCTTATTCAGAGAAGGGTGAGATCATAACAGGCGGGATTCTCCTGTCAGGGTTTTCCCCACCTTTCTCATAAACTCATATGTAACAAAAAACCTGATCAGAGATCCGCGACACACATTTGTCAAAGAAAGATATAAAATATTCCCTTCCGGTTCCTAGACTAAAATTTCAAAATTTGAGGCTGGTCTTACCATGATTGTGGCTGTAGCAGTGGCATATTCTCCGCCTCCCCAGCACTCTCCAATATTAGGACATCGAGCTTCCTCACACACCTGTGTGTAAAAGGGAACTGCATACAATCAGGTTGAAAACACTTACCAAGTGAGCAAATCAGTGATCAAGCATTTTACAGTATCCATTCTTTACAGTGTATTTATGAAGAAATTCACTGTTCAAAAATGCTGTGAAACTCAGGGGTTCCCCTCATGGTGCAGAGGAAATGAATCCAACTAGGAACCATGAAGTTGCGGGTTCAATCCCTGGCCTCGCTCAATGGGTTAAGGATCTGGCTTTGACGTGAGCTGTGGTGTAAGTTGCAGATGACACTCGGATGTGGCGTTGCTGTAGATGTTGCGTAGGCTCCAATTAGACCCCTAGCCTGGGAACCTCCATATGCCATGGGTGCGGCCCTAAATACAAACAAACAAAAAAAAAGCAAAAAAAAATGCTGTTAAATGGCCAAACTATATAGACATTAGAATTCTATTTTAAAGTTAAAAAACAACAAAGTTAAAAACAATATGAATGTTTATATTGTATATGTCCAAAGAGAAAGGTCTAGAAGAGTATCTATTGAACAGTTAAAGTGATAGTTAACATTTCGTACTGCACATATGATGTTTTACATTTAATATTCTCTTTCCAACAGGTAAACATAAAACAAATAAAAAAACATAAAACAAAAAAAAAAGCCTCATTCCCTAAGTTGCAGGAAAAAAACCTATATTTTTTATACTATTAAGTGAGAAATTAAGAACTATAATTACCTTTTATTTCTTTATCAGGGAAAATAATTTTTATGTGTATTTCCATTAGTGAGAGTAATGTATCTCTAAACATCTTTATTTACTTTCCTTGCTGTTACTGACATGTATCTTATTAATTTTTAAGTTTCATATAAGGAAAAAAGTAGATATTTAATCCTTTGAGAACTTACGGTATGAAGATTTAAATTCCGCAATGTATTCTTCAATTTATTATAATTTTTCCCCATGGGAATCTCTGTCTTTAGCCATGGAGGTAGTCGTAACCTGAGAAAAGCCAAACAAAACTATATATTAACAAATACGCTCCCAAATAATCACACAGCTTTGAAGTTACTTTGCTCTATTACAATTCCTAGTTAGGAGTTCCTCCCCCAGGAGGACGAGGGTTGGATCCTTGATCTCACTCAGCGGATTAGGGATCTGGCATTGCCGTGAGCTATAGTGTAGATCATAGACAAGGCTTGGATCCTGCGTTGCTGAGGCTGTGGTGTAGGCCAGCAGCTGCAGCTCTGACTTGACTGCTAGCCTGGGAACCTCCATATGCCACAGGCACGGCCCTAAAAAGACAAAAAAAAAAAAATTTCCCCCCTAATACTGGATTAATTTGTTTAACTTCTGCCATAGGAGTAATAACAGAGAGTCAAATTTAGGCTTGCTCAAACCACTTTGGAAAACACTCATAACTGTGTGTAGAGAGCAATACGCTCATGTCTACCTTTTGCAAAGGCAGAGAGTAACACCATCCCAATACAAATGAGGAAGCTTTTGGACATCTCATTCCCCAATATTAATGCTGACAAAATGTGCCATGTTTGTTCAGAGTAAAGAGAGATCTCACAAGTGTACTTTCTGCTCCACATTCTAGATTTTGAGTTATTAAATAGAAAAAAATCTAAAATTTGGAGTGAAGTCTACGTATCCTCAGGTTCCCCTTGACCTCCACCCACTCATAATCTAGAATTGTTGGGTAAATGATTCCCCAAAACAATATGCCTTCTGCATTAAATTCTCTCACCATTCTTTTTTTTTTTCCATCCCTTTTTTAGGGCCGCATCTATGGTATACATAAGTTCCAGGCTAGGGGTCGAATGGGAGCTGCAGCTGGAGCCCATGCATCTATACCACAGCCTGCAGCAGTGCCGGATCCTTAATCCACTGGGCAAGGCCAGGGATTGAACCTGCACCCTCACAGAGAAAAGCCAGGTTCTTAACCCACTGAGCCACGGCAAGAACCACCCCCCCGCCCCGTTTTAAATAGATTTTTTTTTTTTTTTTAACGACTGCACCTGAGGCATATGGAAATTTCAGGGCTAGGAGTTGAACTGGAGCTGCAGCTGCTGGCCTACACTACAGCCACAGCAACACCATGTCCGAGCTGCATCTATGACCTATGCTGCAGCTTGTGGCAATGCTGAATCCTTAACCCACTGAGCGAGGCCAGGGATCGAACCTGCATCCTCACAGACACTATGTCAGGCTCTTAACCTGTTGGGCCACAAAAGAACGCCTAGAATTTTCATTCATACCTTTTTTTTTGATGAATCATGTCTCATTCATTTATTTATTTACTTTTGGATGCACCCATTGCATGTAAAAGTTCCCAGGCCAGGGGCTGAACCCTTGCTGCAATTTCGGCAACTTAACCTGCTGTGCCACAAACTTTCTCACCATTCTTTTAAATTATCCATAGATCACATGTGCACTGACTAGGAGAAGCAACAAGCCAGATCATCAACACCCAGTAACAATGAAAAGCTTATCAAAATCTAATGGAGTAATGGCAAGGTGATAATCTTTGCTTTCAGAAGAAACTGGTTGCTAGATGGCAAATGGGAGATGGTGTAAGACGGCTAAGTCCTAAGAATGTTGAAGAAAAACTGTCAGAGGGCACAGAGAAAAGGATTCCAACAATTTCACCCATTTCACTTCTTTCTAATAGTTTTTAACTAAATTAGATAAATCTGATTAAAAATATACTCTATGGGGAGTTCCAGTTGTGGCACAGTGGAAATGAATCTGACTAGGAACCATGAGGTTGTGGGTTCAATCCCTCACCTCACTCAATGGGTTAAGGATCTGGCATAGCCATAAGCTGTGGTGTAGGTTGCAGACGCTGCTTGGATCCTGTGTTGCTGTGACTGTGGTGTAGGCTGGCAGTGTAGCTCCAATTAGACCCCTAGCCTGGGAACCTCCACATGCCACGTGTGTGGCCCTAAAAAGCAAAAAAAAAAAAGTATATATAAATAAATATATATATATATATATATACATATATATATACACACACACACACAAACACACACACACACACGATGTCTTGGTTACATTTGAAAATAATGCACAATGAAGGAATAGGGCATTAAAATTACCTCAAAATTTCAATTACCTTTCTCCTTTCTGGCGTTTTAGGTTTCCTTTATATTCATCCCAGGTGCTCTTGTCTGCAAGATCACCAGATAGAAAATCTTGAAGGTCTGGTCCATTCTGTAAAAATTCCTTTTTTTTATCTGGCAAGGAACTTACTGCTCTGACTGGACTGCATAAATATCTTCCAAATACCTACAGAAAGAGTTTATTGTGACATTTATTTAGTGGGGTTTGGAATAATTTAGTTTTAACCTCGTTTAATACCTAAAAAGAAGGGTAAAGCCAGAGAACTGAATCAGAAATTATGTTAATCTATTTACAAGCTCGATGTAGGAGCTCAGAATCTGAAATTAAAAATGACCCAAGGGGAACAAACCAAACCCAAAGGAGAATGGAAGCTACAGCTTTGAATTTTCTATTCCAGACTTGAGTCAAGGACGTTTAAATGAAATTTGAAGTTAATCTCTCTGCTTTGGGCTTTGAATAAGAATACATGTTAAAACATAGAGATAGTTAGCTGATTTCAGAGAACTGGAAGAAGGGAAACTAAACCTAATATTTTAATTTTCTTGGTTATACTGTTTGAATAAGGAAGTCACTCATTATTTGTTTGTTTTTTGTTTTTGCCTTTTGTCATTTTAGGGCCGCACCCGCGGCATGTGGAGGTTCCCAGGCTAGGGGTTTAATCGGAGCTGTAGCCACTGGCCTACGCCACAGCACAGCAACGCAGGATCCGAGCCGCGTCTGCGACCTACACCACAGCTCAAGGCAACGCCGGATCGTCAACCCACTGAGCAAGGTCAGGGAATCGAACCCGCAATCTCACGGTTCCTAGTCGGATTCGTTAACCACTGCGCTGCAACGGGGACTCCGACTATTTGTTGACCATAAAAAGCCATTGGCTTCTAGATTTGAACACATACATGTACAAGATAGTCAAAACACCATGAAATTCAAGAGGCAGTACTTTTAAAGCAAAAGAACCTTCAACAATTAAAAAAAAAAAAAAGAGTGCCTATTAAGATGCTCAAGCCTAGAGCACAGACTTGGATTTTAATCGCCCAAAGTGGTGTCTAGTACACAGGAAGAGCCCAACACAAAGTAATAATTTGGAATGTTCATTGCAGTGCTTCTATAATGATTCAATAAATACATAGTACAAATCACTGCACTGATATGCAGAAAAAATAGTCTCAGAGCGCGGGCCATAGAGACTTACAAACTAACCAGTATCAGGTCTTAACTTTACGACCGTGCCAGAGAATTAAATGCTTAGAACAGTACCTGGCTAGAAGTAAACGCCCGTAAAGTGCTGGCATTATTGGGCACTTTTTAGGGATGGGAACCCCCCCACCCCACGCCTGCCCCCTGCTCACCCCGCCGCTCACCCGGGGGCACACGGTGCGGACGGCGCCCCCGCACCGTAGAGCCATCCTGCTTTTTTCTTTTTCTCTGGCAAGGCAGAACAGTCCCCAATTCCCGGGAAAAGAGAGAACAAGCCGTCGCTCGGTTTATGACAGACAACCTGAGCCAACATTGACCCGGTGGAACCTGCGCTGCCCTACGATTGGCTGCTTTAGCTTACTGGCGTCGCGCGCTTATGACGCCTTACGCAGGATTCTTACGGACTACAAAAGCGTGATGACGAAAGACGTTCTCTCTTTGCCGCATCTACTGCGAGGTGAGGTGGGTTCTGTTGTCGGTGGGCCTTGGGTATCTGAAGCCATCGGCTTTGGGAAAGCCAGCGGAGCGGGTTTGGCCCTCGGAAACCCTGTCTTGGTTGTCTCCCTGCGTGGCGAGCGTCATATGAATCTGGCGGCGCTCAGATTCGAGTCCTGCACTGGGCTTTTAGGCCTACTCCCGTCCCTCAGCCTTGCCGGGATGGCGCCGACTTGATAGGACTTCCCAGAGTTGCGCTGAGCGGGAGTTCGTCCGCTGGGATTGTAATAACCGTTTAGGATCTGCTCCTTCCAGGCCAGGGCACAGCGGTGGCCGCCCCCGGGGCTGGTCCTCTGTATTCTCCCCGGGATTTCTGCCTGCCGGTCTCTGGTAGGAGGGGAGTTCCGCGCAAGGTAGTTCGGCCAAAAATCAAGTCCTGTGCGATCTTCTTACCCAAGTGTTTGTGTTTCAGAATGAAGACCATTCTCAGCAATCAGACTGTCGACATTCCAGAAAATGGTACGAAATTTGGTGTTTGTCTTTTATGTTTTTACTACATGCGTTATAACTTGCTTCAAGGTCTCACAAGTATATTCTCTCCTAGTCGACATCACTCTAAAAGGACGCACAGTCATTGTGAAGGGCCCCAGAGGCACACTGAGGAGGGACTTCAACCACATCAATGTAGAACTCAGTCTCCTTGGAAAGAAAAAGAAGAGGGTGAGTTGTTTTGTTTAATCACCTCAGTTACTTGTTTGGAAGGTTGTAATTTAAAAACATCAAGTGGAGTCGCTTTAAAAATTACAGAATTGAGCAACATCATGGATGGAACTAGAGACTCTCATACCAAGTGAAGTAAGTTAGAAAGAGACAAATACCATATGATTGATACCATTTATATCTGGAATCTAACATACAGCACCAATGAACCTATCTACAGAAAAGAAACTCTTGGACTTGAGTAACAGACTAGTGGTTGCCAAGGGGGAGGGAGTGGGGATGGACTCGGTGTCTGGGGTGCAAACTATTGCATTTGGAGTGGATAAGCAATGAGATCCTGCTGTATAGCACAGGGAACTATATCTACTCACTTGTGATGGAAAGTGATGGAATATGATGGAGAATAATGTGAGAAAAACAATATATGTGTGTGACTGGGTCACTTTAAAGCAGAAATTGACGGAATATTGTAAGTCAACCATAGTAGCAAAAATAAAAACTTTTTTTTAAAAAATACAAAATTGAGAATGTTTTATCTTACAATTTGGTGTCCAAAATTGTAACTAATTTTTTGTTGTTGTCGTTGCTTTAGTGAAATTGGAAAACCAAACTAAACTGGATTATAAAACTCAGTATTATCTATAGTTATTAAATAAAAAGCCTTAATACTGTTAGAAATTGGATTTATTTTTCTCAAGATTGTTTTGTAAGGGTCATAGTCGTGCAGCAAGAGTCCTTTTAAACCTGGTATTTTAGCTTTCCAGAAGTTAAGTTTGATGCAACTTGTACAAAACTTTCTGGGTTGTTCCTTTGTGAAAGTGTATACTTTTAATGTATAGTAACAAAAACCATTAATTATTGAGGGCTTTGTGGTTGCATTTTTTTCTTTTTAATTAGGATAAATACTAGCATCCAGAGTAACTACTGTTGGTAAATGGACTTACTTTCAAGCCTACTTAATACTGGGAAGAATTTTCTAAAGTTTTTGTTCTGTTACAGCTCCGGGTTGACAAATGGTGGGGAAATAGAAAGGAACTGGCTACTGTTCGCACAATCTGTAGTCATGTACAGAACATGATCAAGGGTGTTACACTGGTAAGCAGACTAATGAGACTTCTTGTCTTAGAAGGGGGAGGTTTGTCAGCTATACTTTGTGTATGCAACATAGATGTCTGTTGCAGAGAATAGACTGTGCATGTAACATACTTGCATATAATTTATAAGCTAGTATTTTGGAAAAGGTAATCTTGGCAAATGTGTTTAATGGGTATTCCTAGGTTTTAGGATTAAGAAAGATACATAAGTAAAGATCAGGTGGTCTTGACAGTACACTGATTGTGTGTGTGTGTGTGTATATATATATATTTTTTTTTTACACGGAGTAACATACACTTTCAAGTGTTTTTGTTGTTTTTTTTTTTAATAGAAACTGTTAACACATAGGTTAGGCTTTTGGTTTCTTGTCTTATATGTCTCACCACCAGGGTATCTTGTAGGAATTAGGAAAAAGTGGGCCTTATCTCTGAGGTCTCAACCTTTAGGGAAAGTTGATTCTGCACATTTGCTGGAATGTTTTTGTTTGTATAAAAACAGCCTTTCTAGAGTGCAATCTGATAATGGCACCCCGTATGTAACTCCACTGTAAGCCTGTCAGGCCATATTTCCCCTGTTTTCCCAGTCTTAAGTTCCTTGGTGGGGCGGGAGGTGTCGTGATATACTCAGTTCTGGCCCTCTGGTGTACCATAGTAACTCAGTATGTTAGCCTAATGCCCAAGATGAAGGGCTTTAGAGTTATGCTTTAATAGGCTAGCATTGTTCACTATGGGCAAAGGAGGTGGTAAAATATATGCTTCCTTAAGGAGCTTTGCAGTCCAGTGAGGAGACAGAAACAAATGTATTTGAAATTGTTGCAAGGGAGTTACCTTTGTGGCTCTGCAGTCATGGACCCAACAGGTGTCCCTAAGGATATGGGTTCGATCCCTGGCCTTGCTCAGTGAATTAAGGATCCGGCATTGCCATGAGCTGTGGTGTAGGTCTAAGACATAACTTAGATCCTGTGTGGCTGTGGCTGTGGTGTAGGCTGACAGCTGCAGCTCTGATTCAGCCCCTAGCCTGGGAACCTCCATATGCCTGGGACCTTCCATGTGCTGCAGGTGCAGCCATAAAAAGCAAAAACAAAAAACAAAAGAAATTGCTGTAAGGCTTGGTGTAGGTGATAGTTTAAAAAAAAAAAAAAGACAGTGCTATGTGAGGACAGAAATCAAAGTTTAATAATGTGTATGCAATGGAAAGAACCAGGAAAACGGTGCCGAAATGGCTGAAGCCCTTACCTTAAATGAGATCTTCCAACTAATGATAAGAAGTGGGGACTTTACCATGAATAGCACAGTAAACAAGGGTGATTGTGATGCAGAGTTAAGTCTCCATTGGTAATTTCTAGGGATTTCCTTGTCTTTTTCCAGGTACAGAGAGGAAGACATCCTAAAAGATATGAATGTTTCTTCCAAAAGGGCTTTCTACTTGTTTTTCAGAAAAAAAAAACTACATATGTTTTCAAATTTCTCCGTGTTAATTTTTTTTTACTTATTATAGGGCTTCCGTTACAAGATGAGATCTGTGTATGCCCACTTCCCTATCAACGTCGTTATTCAGGAGAATGGTTCTCTTGTGGAAATCCGAAATTTTTTGGGTGAAAAATATATCCGCAGGGTTCGGATGAGGCCAGGTATGGTTCAGAAATTTTCTTTCTACTTGTGAAAGTTGGTGTTTTGGGTTAGCTATAGATAAAATCAAATTTACTTCAGAATAACCCGTTTTGATTGTGGCTGTATATCATCTGTACCCGTTATGATTCTTGAAGGCTTAGGTATTGGTGATTTGCAGGCCACAGTAACTGTTTTTATTTTGCAAACTGAAATCCTAAAAAAGATTATATGAATAGCAGTTAATAACAGATTTTTTAGGTTTATGTCAGCATTGGGCAAGTTACCTCTATGTACTTCATTTTACTCTTTAAAAATTGGGGACATTTCATGATTAGATGACTTTAAAAATTGAAATGCTCTTAAAATAGTTCTGGTCTGATACCTAGCTATACTGAAACATTAGAAAATTAAGAAACTTGGTGCTTTCATTTCTTCTGATTCTGTTGGAGTGGGAAGAGAGGATTCTTAGTACCAACCACTTAATGACTCTACAAGAGTATTACATAGTAGCTATGGTCAGCAATGTTTGATGAGAACACTTATGTAAAAAATAGCTTTGAGGGCTACCAAATATATGTAGTAGAAGTAAGACGACACAAAGTTTTGTTAAATGGTACTATTTAAATTCTCTTACAATCTTCTGATGCTCCTTAATTGAGTCTACAATTAGTCTGGGAAAGAAATACTAGATTTTGGCTCAGAGAACTGTTTGGTGTGTGATTTTTTTTTTTTTTTTGTCTTTTTGCCTTATCTAGGGCCGCACCTACGGCATATGGAGGTTCCCAGGCTAGGGGTCTAACAGGAGCTGTAGCCGACGACTTCGCCACAGCCACAGCAACGCAGGATCCGAGCCGCGTCTGCAACCTACACCACAGCTCATGGCAACGCCGGATCCTTAACCCACTGAGCAAGGCCAGGGATCGAACCCACAACCTCATGGTTCCTAGTCGGATTCGTTAACCACTGAGCCACGACGGGAACTCATGGTGTGTGAAATTTTAAAAGAAATAAATCGCTCCTTTATTTTAAATTGTTTAAATTTAAATGTTTTGTAAATCTCATTTTGTGTTGACACTATGCAAATGTCTTCTTCCCATTTAGGGGTTGCTTGTTCAGTATCTCAAGCCCAGAAAGATGAGCTGATTTTAGAAGGAAATGACATTGAACTTGTATCAAATTCAGGTTTGTGTACCTAATTATGCCTTCAAAATTTTATCTGACTCTTATAGTTGAATACATGGTAAGTGTTCATTGGTTGACCTTTGCTAAATTGTGGGAATCTTAATAAAAAGCTATCCCAAAGATGTTTGGGTTTTGAGCGTAATATAATAAATATATTTGTATTGTAAATATACTTAAATATAATAAAATACTTAAGATGAGTTCGGCTGATAAAATAATTGCCTTATCTTTTTCATTCTTATAGCTGCTTTGATTCAGCAAGCCACAACAGTTAAGAACAAGGATATTAGAAAATTTTTGGATGGTATCTATGTTTCTGAAAAAGGAACAGTTCAGCAGGCTGATGAGTAAGATCTGAGGTCGGTTCTTGTCTATAAGTTTTATTCGTGCTTTAGTTGGGAGGGGGGTCTTAATTTACTGAGAGGCATAAACTAAAGTTGTATTAATCACAGAAAGTGGAGAGTTGGCATTCTGGAATGGAGTAACTGGCAAAATAAGAGGGTGTACCAGTAAACTGTAGTCTTAGAGTATGTTTTAGATTATTCAGAGTGAAACTTTTCTGAGCAAGGATTTTGATGCAGATTTACAGATATTTTCATTTCTTTTTGCAGTTGTCCCGGCTACAGAAACAACAAGATGCCAGATGATTCTTCAGATCCATTTGTGATGTTTTACAATACAATAAAAAGTCTGTTGACTTAGAACTTTTTCTTGAACTGATTATCCTCTCCAACTATTTGGCCATTAAGCAATTAGGTAAATTATAGTGTTATGAGAATAACAGGGATTAGTAGTTTTTTCTAGTAAGACCTAATGAAGTGGCTTGAAGGAACATCAAGGGTATTTCAGACAAGAGGCATATTGATACCAGTTGGCAGGCAACACTGTGTGGCTCTTTATTATTGGGTGTACAACTTTGGTAGATACGCTGAAGTTATGTGTGGGGGTTTTTTTTTTTTTTTTTGTACTTTTCTGGCTGCACCCGTGGCATATGGAGGTTCCCGGGCTAGGGGTCGAATCGGAGCTGTAGCCGCCAGTCTATGCCACAGCCACAGCAGTGCGGGATCCTAGCTGCGTTTGCAACCTACACAGCAGCTCATGGCAATACCAGATCCTTAACCCACTGAGCGAGATCAGGGATCCAACCTGCAACCTCATGGTTCCTAGTCGGATTCGTTTCCGCTGCACCATGATGGGAACTCCAAGTTATATGTAGTTTTGCGGAGACATGAATTTGAATATTCGAGAGGCAAGCACTTCGGTTACACAGTAGCTTTTTGAAAGAGTACCTGAGATGTTACAGAGCCCTTAGAAGATGGAGTTAATTTGTATTCATGATAATAAGCATACTTGTAGTCCAAGGTTCTCTCTCAGTCATAATCCTACTTCAGTCATTTACTCATATCTGATATCTAAGAAACCCTGATAAGCTTTATATAAATTTTTATGCCTCGTGATTTAAATATTGCTATCATACTAGCCTATCTTAATAGGGTTGCCCCCAAACCTCTTCCTGCAGTTTTCCTCATCTTATTTGATGGAAACTCCAACCAGAGGCAAAACCACAATTCAACTTGATTTCTCTGTGTCCAGTCCATCAGAAAAATCTGGGCTCTGCCTTCAGAGTAAGGTATGTTCAAGGACTAAGAAGAGAAAATCAACCATTTGAAAGAGTGGATCTTAATAAGATCTTGATTTACACAAGTGAAATTAACTCATAGTTATGATAATGGTTAAAATTTTAAGGAATGGATGAAATCTTAAAGATTTTGCTTTGAATATTAGAGGTGAGGTTTGGAGTAGGCATTGGATGGCATTGGATTTTGTTCTGTTGTGTTTTTGTTTTTGTCTTTGTCTTTTTAGGGTCATACCTGTAGCATATGGAGGTTCCCAGGCCAGGGTTTGAATCAAAGTTACAGCTGCCGGCCTTCACCACAGCTCATGGCAACACCAGATCCCCGACCCATTGAACAAGGTCAGGGAGTGAACCTGTGTCCTCATGGATACTAGTAGGATTCATTTCTGCTGCACCACAACAGGAACTTGATGGAGTTCTAAGTCTAGATTTTCATACATTGTTATTTGTTGAAGCTGAGCAGTGGGAATTCATTTCTACTTGCACAATGTTTTGAAATTTTTCCTAATTAGAAAAACTATTTCACCTGGTTTAAGTGGTCTCCTTTGCTCCTCCTTCCCTTGTCTCTTCTCAGCAGTAGTCAGAATGCATTTTTCAGACTCCCTCTTAACCTTTCTGACTGAACTGACCTGTTCCTCATTACCACTGCCTTAAAGCCTTCAGGTTGTCTTCCTGTTTGGCAGTGTATGTAGTGTTTCCCTTTGGAGTGACAGCTTGCCTTCAAGTCTTAGATGTTTTCAGTAAAGCCTACTTTGACCACCCTACTGAGCTCACTCTTCTTACCCACTCTTGACATTCCCCTGCCCTGCCCCACTTGTTTTTGTCCATAGTATTTATAATGTCATGGTTTTTTTACTTTGGGTATTGGTTGTATGCTTTTTTCCTGTTAGACCTAACCCTTTTCTACATTGGGATCTCCCAGGTAACAGTGTCTGGCACACCACCATTTCTTGAGTGAATGGTGCTCATACTGCCAGGAAAGTTCAAGCTGTGGACACTCTGTAACAGCAGTAGGACTAGAAAGATGTTTTAGAAGGTACTGACGGAGTTTCAAAAGTGGCGATATTGGGGAGGGGTAGAGAAGTTACTATTGAAGAGTATCGGTATATAGGCAGAAATAGCTGCTGTGGGAGTAAAAATTTCTCCAGAGTAAAGTGGATTGGTATGAGACCTCCACAGGATAACTGCTGGAGACTGGTTGTAGCCAAGGAGTGATTTCCACTTGATAAAACTTGGATGTGGTAAGTGAAATTCTGATTCTCCCCAGGGAAGACTTCCATATTTTCTGTCTGTTGTCACATGTGTTGAGATCTAGAAGTCTGTAGGAGTCCACATTTTATAATGAGAAAACATAACAAGGAGTAAGCCATTTGGCACATAGTTTGGGAGGATGGGGGAGGCAGTGTTTTAGGACAGCAAAAACCAGTTAACACCAAAGCCTTTTACATTCCATAGTTCCTAAAATTGACCAGATGTTGGTTGAATATAATCAGCATAAGCCAGTTTATTTGAAATAAATTACATTGAGAATAAAACATGTCACAATGTCCTGACCTCATTTTCCAGAGGCTTTTTAAACACCATAGTTATGGTACCAGACTTGGTGAAAGACAGCTATATTGAATTGTAATACTGAATACACAGAATGTAGCAACGTACAAAGTAACACAAGTTACATTTTGAGATAATTTTTTTTCTTCCAAATCTCAGAAGAGCTTAAAATTCTTAGCATCTTATCCTGTCAAAAGCTATCAACAGTTCTAGTTGATCTTTTATGAGTTTCAAAAAGGAAATCTGAATAGTAGATCATGAGCCAGATTACATACTTAGAGATTCTTGTTGATAACTGTTTAAAAACTAGTAACTTCCAAGTGATAAAAAGGAAAGATAAGCATTGGATTAGGGACTTTACTACTGGGGAGAATACAACTGACTAGTTACTGTAACTAGACAGCCCTAAATATTAAGATTTTCTTGCAAAGCATAACCTAAAAACTGCTAATATTGGAGGGGGTGGACAGTGGTGGTAAGGTCAAAGTCTAAATTCCAGGAGAGGGTGGACAGTGAATGGTTATTTAAATATTGACTCATCTGAAGAATGGTATAGATAGGTTTACATTCAGGTTTTCTTCAGCATTTAGAATATACCAAATGAATCTTGAGCACAGAATTCCAGAAAAACTGCAGGAGTTCCCATAATGGCTCAGTGGAAACGAATCTGACTAGCATCTGTGAGGATGCAGGTTCAACCCCTGACCTTGCTCTGTGGGTTGAGGATCTGGTGTCATGTGCTATGGTGTAGGCTGCAGGCGTGGCTTGGATCTGATGTGGCTGTGGTGTACGCTGGAACTCCTATTGGACCCATAGGCTGGGAACCTCTGTGCTGCGGGTACAGCCCTAAAAAACAACAAAAAAGACTGCAAACATTTAAAATTTACTTAATCCCCACTTCAAAAGTTGCAATGTGTAACAAGTTGCAACGTGTTCAGATCAGCATTCTGCATTATGTCCAGAGTTATGGGAGGTCCACATATGGCTGCATCTTTGAGAGGTTTCTACATCCATGTGGTGTCAGCATTTCAAGGTGGAGAACAAGTCTTAAGGGGTATAAATGGCCCTTTGGTAACTTCATTAAAAAAAGCTTTCCTGGAGTTCCCTTCGTGGCTGTGGTTTACAAATCCGACTAAGAACCATGAGGTTGCGGGTTCAATCCCTGGCCTTGCTCAGTGGGTTAAGGATCCGGCGTTGCCATGAGCTGTGGTGTAGGTTGCAGACGTGGCTTGGATCCCGCATTGCTGTGGCTGTGGCGTAGGCCAGCGACTACAGCTTCTGTTAGACCCCTAGTCTGGGAACCTCCATATGCCGTGAGTGCGACTCTACATAAAAAAAAAAGAAGGCAAAAAAAAAAGCTTTCCATCTCTTTAGAATATTTACCTAATATGTACGTCTAGTCACCTCAGAATTCAGGTGCAGAATGTCAATTTAGTCCTCTGATCTTTACTTGAGATGAGTTAGGGGAATTAATATTTATTTTTTAAAAATCATGATTAGAGGACCTCAAAAAATTACATGTTTTACAAATGGTAAATTTCTATTGAGAAAAGCTAAGGGATTGATATGCTTCAGTCTATACTGTAACTGGCTGTAGACAAGCACTATCTACCCTGTTTCTCTTTCCATTTGATAACCACCCTAACCAAAGGGGAAAGCACCTTGTTAGAAGTGCCAATTTGGAGTTCCTGTGGTGGCTCAGTGGTAACGAACCTGACATCCATAAGGACCCAGGTTCAATGGGTTAAGCGTCCGGCATTGCCTTCGGCTGTGGTGTAGGGTGTAGACACGGCTCTGGATCTGGTGTGGCTGTGGCATAGGCTGGAGGCTACAGCTCCAATTCGACCCGTAGTCTAGGAACCTCGGTGTGCTGTGGGTGCTGCCCTAAAAAGAATCCCCCCCCAAAAAAAGTGACAAGTTGTTATTGATTATCCAGTGTTGAAACCTCATTTAAATCTCTGCAGTAGTCTTAACAAAGTTGCGCTTTTTTTCAAAATTTCTTTTATCATAAGTAGCTATTGGTATTTATAGAAAAAATAATGATAGGAATGATAGGAAACAGCTCATCAAACTCAGTGTATCAGATAATCCTCTTACTGTCTAGGTAAAGTCTTCAGATCCAAGAACCCAAGTCACTCGGGTCAACACCTAAGAGAGAATTTGAACCATAGAGCAGAGACAGTGATTGTCATTGCCTTGGCTGTCGCTATTTCAAATTGTCTTTTTTTCTACAGTAGAAGTATAGAAACTATTATAGTTACCAGTATATAGTACTGGAGTGGATTTTTATTCCATCGTATAGACATAGCAGTTTAGCTTATAACTCTCTTGTGGCCTTTCTTTAATGGTATGTGTTGTAAGTTCTTAGCTTTCCAAAATTTTCTTCTCTTTCGCTTATGAAAAATGGTAACTGATAGAAGTAGAAGCAGGGTGGAGAAGAAACAGCATCCAAAGAATATCAGTGGTTTCTTCTGCACAACAAATAAGCAGACAATACACTCTGTGTTTCTCTGAGTCTGACTGCATCTAGGACTACCATTCTCAGAAAGGAAGCCATTGTTGCTGATCAGTTTGTTGTAAAATTGGATTGAGGATTTAGCTTTGAAATCAGATGTGAAGAATCCAAATCTGGGTCTAGATTTCTCCTCAGTCAATTTGAATACGTAATAGCCTTTGATTTTGACTTTATCAAGCAGGTATGCTGGAAAATATAAGAAATGAACATTATTAGTCACAAAAGAACTATAAAAATATAAAATATCTGAATAAGAATTTAGTTTTCATTGAAGCAGTCTAGAACTCATGCCCCTGAAACATGGTGATTTTTTTTTTTTACTGCTTTACATTTTTTTATGGTGATTTTCATTAAAGATTTTTTTTTGACATTTTGTGACTGACCTCTTAAGGTGAACATATGTATAATAAGTTAAAAGTTGAAGTAAAACTTCTGTATTACAAAAACACCTGGAAGAAAAGCAAATTTAAGGATTGGAGCCAGGGATTTCCCTGGTGGCTCAGTGGGTTAAGGATGCAGTGTTGTCACTGCTGTGCTATGGGTTTGGTCCTAAACGTGTGCAACCAAAAAAAAAAAAAAAGCCATGAAGTTTAAAAGATTTTACTGTCACTTTTGTTCAGGGTGTCATAAGCAAAAAAAAAAAAAAAAAAAAATGTTTGTCTATTTGGCCTGATTCCAAATCTCAGGTGTGCCCTTGGTTTCTGCCGCCACTCTGGCTCTCCTGCTTTTTCACACCTCTCCATCCTCAAACTTACAGCATCTCTTCTGTCATCTTTCCTTTGAAATGATGACTTTCCTTCCTACTTCTGCTGAAAAACTAAATCTCTCAGAGGGGAACTTCAAGTTTCTGTCGTAGTGCAGCGAAATCGAATCTGGAACCATGAGGTTGAGGGTTCGATCCCTTTCTCAGTGGGTTAAGGATCCGGCATTGCTGTGACTGTGGTATAGGCTGCAGATGTGGCTTGAATGCAACATTGCTGTGGCTGTGGCTGGCAGCTGTAACTTTGATTGGACCCCTACCTAGCATGTGGCCCTAAAAAGCAAAAAAAAGAAAAAGAAAGAGGGGCAACTTCGGTCCCCTACAGTCACCATCTACTGGTATCTGCATTTATATTTTATACACTATTCTCTCTGCCTACTATGGGACGTTGCTGCATTGTTCTCTCTTCCCATGGTTTTCTCTCACTATTGCATTGGTTCTGTATAAATATGTAGCTTCTGGTATCTTAATAAGCAAAAACAGCAACTTCCCTTGATGGTATGTCCTCATTATATTCTATAGCATTGACTCCTGTTTAGTCTTTTTAACTGGTTTGTCATCTCTCTGACCTGAATATTGAAGTATACTAGAGCTCAGCCCTCTTTCTATGCTTTCTCTCATAAGTGGTCTCATCTAGCCTCATTGTTTTAAAAAACATCCATTTGCTTTTTTTTGGGGGGGGGGTCTTTTTAGGGCCACACCTATGGCATACGGAGGTTCCCAGGCTAGGGGGCTAATCAGAGCTATAGCTGCCAGCCTGCGCCACAGCCACAGCAGCGCGGGATCTGAGCCACATCTGCGACCTGCACTACCGCTCACAGCAACGCTGGATCCTTTAACGCACTGAGCGAGACCAGGGATCGAACCTGCAAGCTCATGGTTCTTGTTTGGTTCATTTCTGCTGAACTACGACAGGAACTCAACATGCATTTGCTATTGATTCCCAAATTTGTATCTCAGCCCCAGACCTCACCTCTGAGCCTTGAGACATGTCTATTAGTCTACTTGACATCACTAATTGGATATCTAGGAGACATCTCAGACTTGTGCAACACTGAACAACTCTTCTCCAAAGACCTGTTCTACCAGTTTTCCCCCAACCATTCATCCTTTTAGTTAAGCCAAAATGTTGAAATCACCTTTTGCTCTTCTCACATCCACAAGCCTGTTGACTGCCTTCAAAATACGTCTAAAACCTAGCCACTTCTTAACCATCTCCACCCTTAATAACCTGATCCAATCCACCATTATCTCTTAACCTAGACCAGTGCAACTCTGCTTCTGTTCTTGTTCCTATACAGTGTGTTCACAAAAGAGCAGCCAGAGTAATTCCTTTAAAGCGTAAGATCATGAACCCTTCTGTTTAAAACCTTCCAGAATCTTCCTGTCTTGCTCAGAGTAAGAGCCACAGACAGTCCTTACAATGGCCCACTAAGCTACCTGATTGTCTCTTGCCTCTGTGACTTAATCTTCTATTACCTTCCTCCTTGCTCATTCTCTTAACTATTCTGACCTCTTTCCTGATCCTCAAATAGGCCAGGCATGCTCCCCCACTTGAGGGTTTTTGCATTTGTTCTTCTCACCTCTGAAACACCTTTTTTAGGTAACTGCTGGCTTCTTGCCTCACATTTCTAGACCTTTAGAAGTTTAACCATGTTATGTAGAATTGGAACCACTCTCCTGTCCACCCCGAGGACATCCTCTTCCCTGCTCTTTTTTTCTCCACAGACCCTTTCTCTGACATGCTATATGTCAGGTGTTTTCAAAATATTTTTCTGTACTTGCCAAATTTTCCATAATGAGCTGACACTGTCACTAGTGAGTCTGTTCCCTTCGCTCCTTTGTTCGTAGTAGCTGGGAAGGTCCTGCTTCACTGTATCTGAAATGTGCCCGAACCTCACCTTTCAAAGCCTCCTGAATGTACTTCTCTAAGTAGTACTTTCGGAGTTCATCATTTTCCAGAGACTGGTCGTCGATGCCACTGGCCGTGATATAAACATCCACGTCTCCATAGTTCCTCCGGATCCACCTCAGCACCTTGCGCTCTCCCCAGGGCACCACGGCCAGGCGAGTGGGGGAGCTCAGGCAGGTGATGTCCTGCAGAAACTGGATGTCCCTGTCCGCGCCGTAGCCGCTGCCGTTCTGGCGCTCATGCATCACGAACCTGGTGGTGAAGTGGTTCAGGGCGTAGAAGTCAGCAGTGCCCTTGACCAGCCGCCTCTCCTCCTCAGTGAACTGAGGCAGCGTGGAGCACGAGAGCCCTTGCCTGTTCTTGAAGGCAATGTACTCCCTCATGGCCAACGGGTAGTCCCCGCTCTTGAAGACGGGTTCCGCGAACCAAGCGATTTCGAACTGGAGGAAACGCTCTGCCGCCTTCCAGTGCGACTCGGCGTAGGGGTTGGCAGGCTCGGCCCAGTCCGAGTGCAGGGATAGCGACACGGCCCCGCGCTGCGCAGGCCTGTACCGCCGGTCGTAGAGGTGCCAGGCCAGGGCGTGGGCAATCAGCAGGTGGTGGGCTGCCCAGTAGGTGTCGTTGCTGGAGCGCTCGTAGATGTCACTCAGCCGATTGGGCTCATTGATGGTGATCCAGAGCTTCACCAGGTCCCCCAGCTCCCGGAAGCACAGGTCGGCGTAGTCCTGGAAGGCCTTGGCCGTGGACCGGTTCAGCCACCCACCGCTGTGCAGCAGCGGCTCCGGGAGGCCTAGGTGGGCATGGGTCGGATAGTACAGCGTGACCATTGAGGAGATGTTGAGCTTCAACCCCTCACTGACCACACACCTGTAGTACCTCAGAGCCTGTCGGTTAACCGTGGACAGGTTGCCGGTAGGAAGGACTGAGGGCCAGTCCAGAGCAAACCTGTAGTGAGTGACCTTCATTTTTGCCAACATCTCAAGCTGTCTTTTGACGCCGACCAAATCCGTGCATTGAGCCGGCCGCGTTTTCAGCCTCACTCCTTCCACTCGGTGCAACAGTCTGTTGCCGGTCACATTCCACACATACAGGTGAGGATCGCTGTACTGTGGGGAGGAAGCCACCGACTCCGGCTGTGAAAAACAAGCACATTCAGGTGAAGCACACCCCAGCAGATGGACTCTTAGCATATAATCCTCTGGGAGGGAGAAGAGCCTGATCTTATTTTGCCTCTCATTGACCATAGAAAAAATAAATGATGCACACGTCCTGCACAACAACCTATGTCTTGCTGCTGTTCTCCTGGTTATGTCAGGAAAAGCCCTGATGAGTTTCCTCCCTTCTAACACTTGACATTTTCTAGGGAGACCAGAAAAGGTAAAGGAGACACCTAGGGTGTGGCTTGGAAAACAAGTTGTCTTTCAGAAAACGTGGAAAGGCTGTTTTCCAGTTCATGTATCCTAAAAACTCAGGTAATGTAGTAGGGGTCTCATGTGATTCTGTTCAAATGCATTAGGAAATTGGCTTGGTACTCTCCATAAAGAGGAATCACAAAAGGTGGACCTTTCAAACCCTGCCATAAATTGAAGCCAAGGTTAATCTTCCAGTTGTAGAGGATTACACTGAGATCAACACGGGATTAGAGAAAGTTGGTTGATCCCAGCCACAGTTCCTAAAAGAAGCCAGTGGAATGGGGTAACGAGTGACCCCTTGCATTTGCTGAATGCAGTTCTGTTTTTGGCCACACCCATGGCATGATATGTTCCCAGGCCAGGGATCAAACCCACATCACAGTAGTGGCCTGAACTACAGCAGTGGTGATGCCAGATCCTTAACTTGCTGCACTACCAGGGAACTCCTGAGAGAATCTGATACCTCCCATTTGAAAAGTCCAAGTGATATCACACCTGTGTTATTCTGTTCTCTCCCACCCATATGCCTGTGAGAACATAGCATGTATCCATCCAAAGGGAGAATACTGAACACCCTCCTTACACAAGGTACTTGGATTATGAGAGCCGAGAGGAGAGGACTGTAAAATCCCCCCCTGGAAATTCCGAAGTTGACTCTTGGATCTGATGGTGTCCCATTCCTTGCCTCTCTATCAGGGAGAGAGCCCTGGACTCCCGTTTTGGTTCTGCTCCTTTGAGACGCAGGCTTGGCAACTCTGTATAGTGACAGAACAAACTTACCACCTCACGGGTGTGTGAGAGGAATCATTGACTCTGGGCAACTGCTCTGTCAACTCTAAAGCACTCTACAAACAAGGTACTTATGACTTGGGTTTAGTTTTCCTGCAATAATTGCCTGCTAGGCCCTGGAGTCTAAATTAAAACAGAAAAGAGCTTAAGAAAAATTTCCAAATGCAAAATTAATAAGAGAAAGTAAAAGTTCTGTACTTGTTTTAAAGTTTTCTTCCCATGACTGAATTTAAATGCACCTGGAATAAATGGTAATTAACCTTTGGTAAACATTTTCCCTCTAATTGTTTTCTCGTGTGTCATCTTTCATAGTCTAATTACAAAATCATATCATTGCCCACTTGCCATCTGCCAACCGGTTCTCTAGAACATTAAACTGAGAAAACATTGATCATGTGAGCATGAAGTAAAATCTCTATATAATTATTTGAGTAAAATCTTTCTAGCCTACAGGGCCAGTTTCAATGTTTTGAAACCTCAGAGCATCATGGTATTAAAAGGGTATTTACAAAGGTCAATTTTGCCATAAGGTAAGCACGATCAAATGAAAATCTGTCTTTACTTTTAAAAGCCTCCAGAAAGCATTAGCCTTAGCAAGTGGGTGTGATTAATCTGCTAAGAGAAATAGTTAAAATGATGCACTGCGATCTCAACCCTGGCTCCCAGAGCTTGGTTCTAATGTTCTTTTTCCAACTAAAAGGATCCTGAGCTTCTTGGAGAAATGGCTTTTTCCAGGTCTGGGGCAGGAAAAGAATGAAGTGATCCTGATACATCTTGTACCAGAAAGATAAGAAAGTGAAAGGGGAAATGTCAAAAAAAGACACAGGAGCAACTTGAAAGAGTCCCATTGGCCAAATATGAGATAATCGGAGCATCAAAACGTCCAACAAAACAATGACAACAATGAATTATAACACTGAATTAAAAGAATTCACCTAATAAATATAGAAGGAATAATCTTAATAGAAATTCACCGTTTCAGTCAAGGTTCATGAGTCAATGTTAAGACCACTGGTTTAATGTTGTTGAGGAGCAAGATATTTATACAGTCTCAAAGTATCATCAGATTAAGGCTTAATTATAGGAGTTCCCTTTGTGGCTCAGTGGTTAACGAATCCGACCAGGAACCGTGAGGTTAAGGGTTCGATCCCCGGCCTCGCTCAGTGGGTTAAGGATCCGGCGTTGCCGTGAGCTGTGGTGTAGGTTGCAGACGCGGCTCGGATCCCGCGTTGCTGTGGCTGTGGCGTAGGCCGGCGGCTACAGCTCCTGTTAGACCCCTAGCCTGGGAACCTCCATATGCCGTGGGTGTGGCCCTAGAAAAGGCAAAAATACAAAAAAAAAAAAAGACTTAATTATAAATGGGAAAGGTACTTTGCAGTCAAGAGATCTGGCAAATGCCACCTTAACCAAGAAATCTGGTTACTACTACTTCCACTAATGTATTCAGTCACGAAGCAAACTGACCTCATGTACATGCCTTGTGTGTGTGGTGTATTTCCCAATACAGGAATGATCATGTGAATAAACAACATCATCTACATGGTATTATTTCCAGAAATGGTTAACTGAATCTAAAAAAGAAGCAGAAATCCGAGAGACAGTCTACAAGCAATTGCCTTGGGCTCTTCAAAAATGTCAGTGCCATGAGATTAGGGGAATTGCTCTGAATTAAAGGGGCTAAAATACACGACAACCAATATGTGTTCCTTGTTTGTGATTAAAAAAATTTTTTTAATCTATAAAGGATGTTTTCGGAACATTAAGAAAATTTTAATATGAATTGTATATTAGATGCTATTGAGTCAATATTAAATTTTCTGAGTATGATTATAGTACAATGAAATAGAATGTCCTTGTTCTTAGACACATGCTAAACTATTTTGGTGCGAAGTATAATGATGTCAGCAACTTTTTAATGCTTCCTAAAAGAGGGAGAGACAGAGATAAAGCAAACGTGGCAACATGTTAACAACTGGCCATTAAGCCAAAGGGAATATGGGTGTTTGTTGTACCAGTTTGAAATTTTTCAAAACAAAATGTTAGAGAAGAAAAGAATGTTGGAGGAGAAAAAGTCTAGGGGAAATTAAGATGTGTGTGGGTAGGCATAGTAATATTTTTAAAGTGTTAACTTTCATTTTGTTAGTCTTCTGATAGAGGACATCTAGTTTTTTGCCTCCCCATCATTTATTCATACATCCTCTGGCTGATTTTTCAAAAAGCTCCCTAATTTTTCTTAGCCAAACATCCATCCTCTTTCTTGAGTTCAAGTTCCAGTTCAAGGGAAGCTGACTCCTTGATGCGCTCCAGGGATGAGTGTGAACCCAGACCTGGTTGATCACAGAATTACTTTCCCTTGACCTACGTGGTGAGCTCTTGAAGTAGGGTCCTCAGAAGGGGCAAACATTCACAGTGTCAATCACTGGGGAGCAGATGGGTCTTCAGATAATACAGGAACTTGCAGGTTGGGTCATGTACAGGCAGGAACAAATCTCTTCTGGGATCTCTCTTTGCTGGGTCTGGAACTTTGGAAAATATAAACCTACTTGAAGTGGCAGAGAAAAGATGGCCTGCCTGTGCCATGTGGAGGAGTGCCATGTGGAGGAGGAGACAGGCACTTAAGTCTTAACTATTAATGGATCTTTCCTCATCTATAAAATGAAGGATTTGGAATAAGAGGTCTTTAAGGTCTCACCCAACTCTAAAAGTTGACCTTATTCACTTACCATGCACTGAGCACCTGCCATGTGCTCCAGCAAGGCATGCAGCAGGCAGCAAAGCCTTAAACATCTCCATTCTCTTGCAGAGAAAGTTCGCACGTAGGGGAAGATAAGTGATCAGTAAGAAAAACATGTCAAGTGGTGACCGGGGCGGGGGCCTAGGGGTCAGGGTGCAAATGGGGAGATACTGGTCAAAGGGTACAAACTTCCGGTTATAAGATTAACATGTTCTGGAGTCTGTGTTGTACAGCATGGTGACTCTAGCTTTACTATTGTATTATACACTTGAAAGTTGCTAAGAGAGTAGATCTTAAATTTCTCACCATAAAAAAGAAATGGGAATTGCATGTGATGGGATGGAAGTGATAGCAAATGCCATAGTGGCAGTGATTTTGCAATGTATAAGCATATCAAATCAATACATTATATATCTTAAACTTACACAGTGTTGTATGTCAATATATCAATAAAGCTGGAGGGCAAAAAAAATTGTGTAAAGTAGGTAGTGTGTTAGATAGTGATGAATGCTGTACAGGACAATAAAGCAGGATGGGGAATGAGCAGTGATAGTGATGGGGTTATGCCTTTTTTTTTTTTTTTTTGGCCTTCTTAGGGCTACACCTGCGGCATAGGGAGGTTCCTAGGCTAGGGGTCTAATTGGAGCTACAGCTGCTGGCCACAGCCACAGCAACGTGGGATCTGAGCCGCATCTGTGACCTACACTACAGCTCACGGCAATGCTGGATTCTTAACCCAATGAACGAGACCAGGAATCCAACTCACGTCCTCACAGTTACTGGTCGGGTTCATTAATCTCTGAGCCACAATGGGAACTCCATGAGTTATGCCTCCTGGGATGGAGGGCAGCCTTATTTTAAAAATTTGTGCATGTGAATCTGCTTATTTTTCTTTCATTTTCTTAAAGTTTTATTGATTTACAATGTTATGTTAATTTCTCTAAGAGAAGCTTTCTTTAGAAGGTAACATCTGAAGACAGTGAGACAAGTCTGGAGGTCCCATGGGGGTACAGAATCTTCATAAGACAAATGACCCAAATTCATCAAATGACAGGAATCACTTAAATAAAAAGCCACTACAGTTTGTTTCTGGGAAAACAAAAATCTGTAATTTTTTTTTCCCTGTAATTTTCACACTACAGCAAATGTCTCTCGCAACAATGACTGTAAGTTCCCCCTTAGACTGTATGCTCCTCAAGGCAGTATGAGCTCTGGCACATGAAAGAATCTCAGTAAGCATGAGTTCTTCCCTCACTCTTCCTTCCTCTTCCCCAGCTTCCTCTCATAACCTCCAAGTAATCATGGCATTCGATATTGTCTGATAGCTATTTCTTAGGTGTCTTTTTTTTTTTTTTTTTGGCCAAGCTCACAGCATGCAGAAATTCCCAGGCCAAAGATGGAACCTGCGCCACAGCAGCCCTCACAAGCCACTTCAGTGATAACACTGGGTCCTTAACCCCTTGTACCACAAGGGAGCTCTGGCCTAGATGTCACAGAGCAAAAGGAAATAAAATATTGTATACTATTTGCCCCACTTTATAATTAAGTCATAAGTAGCCACTTACCTTAAGGACAGATTCAGTGACACCCCAGGAGAAATCACAGGGAAACTGACCCTGCACATCTGATGTGGACTCTTTTAAAGTGAAACCATTTTCTCGTATGATCTGTTTATAGTAATGGGCTGAAGACTTGGGCTTTCTTTCTTTTTGTTTACTATTAAAATCCACATAAAACAATCCTCGGCGAGTGGTGTAAACATCCTGCCATTCAAAGCCATCCAGGAGGGACCAGGCTGTGTAACCAAACACTTGTATTTCATCAAACTTTATTGCTGCACAGAAGGAAAAAAAAACAGAAATGTTCAGAGGCCTAAACATTGTGGTTCACGTTTATGACTTCACTGACGGCATGCCAAGGCAGTGTATTGTGAAACCAACCTTTTCCCTAATTTGCAGGCCCATTATATCAATAGGAAATTTATGGTTTTTTTTTTTTTTTTCTCCTGCTTCCACAGCATGCAGAAGTTCCCTGGCCAGGGATCGAACCTGCACCACAGCAGTGACCTGAGCCACAGCAATGACAACACTGGACCCCTAACCCACTGAACCACCAGGAAACTCGAGAAAATTCATGTGTATATTTGACAAGAGGAAGTTATTTTCATCTAGAATGGTTCTCCCAAGTGAATGGCACAGTTAAAGGGTCAAACTTTAAATATTCCTGAGACTTAGTTTGCAAAATCTGTGTCAGAGGGCATAGTAAGTTCCAGAACCCTTTGGGACCAAAGCAGATGCCCGTTTGTGGCCAAGAATTTCTCATTTCAAGCTTGGGTTGGTTCCCATTTGCAGACAAACTATCTTCTGTGAAATGATCCTTCAGGGACTGAAATACCAGCTTTGAGAATGAACATATGTGAATGTAGATTTAAGGAGGAGAAAGAAGCACAGTGATGTAAGACAACAAGAACTGACTGGGTTGAGGGGCAGGAGGTGAGAGGGCTTGCTCTCCTATGCTGCTGGGACAGTGCTTTTGGGCAGGTTTCTTGACCTCAGTTTCCTCATTTGTAAATGGAAAAGACTGCAAAAGATGATCACTCAGGACCTTTCTAACTTTAAAACTCTGACTTAGTAACTTTCAGAAATTAGGTAAAAATGAAATATACAATAAAAACAACAAATACCCCAATCAATCATCAACCATTTTTCTTTTCTTAAAAGCTTTCATCTTTCTCATGGAAAATGTCTCATTTCTGCACTTTTGGGGTTTTCATCACTGACATTCTTTTCCCAAAAAGTGGAAAATCTATGTCAAGAGATTCTGGTGTGATAAATACATTTCAGCAGGCCCTGGTTCTAATCCCTTTGAGGTCGTAATGTCCTGAGGAGAGGTGGGATCATAATGCCTGGGGAATATACCACTTTTGCCAGAGTGCATGGTGTTTGGCCCAAGCCCTGTGGGCTGAGTCCTCTTCTCTGGAGGACCCCCATATGCATGGCTGGCCTGGCTCTGCCCCCTGCATTCCTCCTGCAGGTCTGAGCAGCAGGGTCTTGCTGTCCCTGAGGACTCTTCCTGAACACTCTCTCCTGGAGAAGCTGGGATTTTTCTCCAAGCTTGTGACTTCTAAAGAGAGCCACAGAGCTGTAGAAAGAGCCGCCGAGAATTCCTTTCTATATGAGTGAAATAGAGCTTAATTTTATAGGGGACAGAGCCATCACAATTGTCCTCTGTTCCATCATTTCAAGCAGCCACCTGCAGATGTCACTACTTGAGTAATGGAAAAAGGAATGAGCGTATGAGCAGGGGTTAGAGAAATATCCAGGAACAATAGAAATGCTCAGTTTTGCCATTCATGGCTCATTTTTTGTCTTCAGAATTTTTCATTGTTGAGTCATGTAGTAGAGTAAAAGGAGCCCAATCAAGAAAAGCTTTCAGCATCTTAGACTAAAGTACTACTGTTAGAAAACTTTGGACACGTCTCCTTTAGCATTAAGTCCTTTTTATTATTTTTTAATTTTATTTTTTCTTTTTACCACTGCACTTACAGCATATGGAAGTTCCCCAGGTGGAGGCTGAATTGGAGCTGCAGCTGAGGCCTACACCACAGCCACAGTGACACGGGATCCAAGCTCCATCTGCAACCTGTGTAGCAGCTTGCAGCAATGCTGAATCCTTAACCCACTGAGTGAGGCCTGGAATCAAAACTGCATCCTCACAGAGACAATGCCAGGTCCTTAACCTGCTGAGCCACAACAAAAACTCCCTTTTTATCTTGTATTTATTTATTTTTTTGGCTGCAGCCGCTGTGTGTGGAAGTTCCTAGGCCAGGGATTGAACCTGCCCCACAGCAACAAGCAGAGCCACTGCAGTGACAAAACTGTACACGGAACTCCGACTGTTCATTTATAAAGGAATGAAACAGCATCTTGTTGCCAATAAGGCTTTATTTACAGTATAAAATGATTTTGCTTTGAAATTCTTACTTAAAAAGGACATGAGAGGGAGTTCTTGCTGTGGTGCTGTTGGGTGAATGATCTGGTTTGTCTCTGTGGAGGCACCAGTTTGATCTCCGGCCTGACACAGTAGGTTAAGGATCTGGCATTGCAGCAGATGTGCCATAGGTTGCAGCTCCGGCTCAGATATGATCCCTGGCCTGGGAACTTCCATGTACCTTGAGGGGCAGTGCCAGGCTGCAAAAGAATAAATAAATAAATAAATAAATAGGACATGAATGTAACGTAAAAAATTCTGTCAACATCAGACCACAGAAAAGTCCAACAACAGCAAGAATAATCATATATTCAAAGGTGACTTTATCCTAGAGCAAAAATATTCAAAACAATTTTTTAAATGGAGCTAATGAGCAACCAACCTTGAAGAACCTGGTTGAGGAAGTTCTTCATCATGTAGATGGCTGTGGTATCTTCAGTTTTCACGTGACTGTCCGTGAACCAGCCATTCTCAGTAATCAAGATTCGGGGATTGCCGTATTCAAGCTTAATCCAGTTCAGCACTTCTCTTAAATTGAGTGACACATTTTGTCCCATTTTGGCCATGGTGTTGTGGGGTTTGAAATTGTTGGGTCCGAAGGAAAAGGCAAAGAAGTCTGCTGTTCCCCTCACCTCATTCTTCTCGGCTTCAGAGAACCGGGGTAGAATGGAGAGCAACTTCTTTTTCATCAGCTCTGGATAGTCGCCGTCCCCGTGGATCGGGCTGGCAAACCACCCAAGCACAGAAACCATGGACTGTTGGCACTTGAGTATATCCATTGTGTTTTCTGATCTGTTTGGTTCAATCCAGTGGGATCCCAACGTGATCGATAACCAACCCTTCTGATGCGGGCGGAAATTTCTGTTGTAGTTATGCCAAACTTTTGAATGAGCCTAATAAAAAGAAAATAGTACTAATTTATATTGTCCTTACTCATAGGGTTGTGACTTGGCTGGTAGGAGGTCTTTTCATGGACGAATTAACGAAGCATAGGGTGATGCAGGGGAAAGCAGCCAGGGAACCTTGATAGCCTTAAAGTCTGCTCTCCGTTCACTTTCCCTGGGCTTCCAACCTAAAGCCTCCCCTACAGGATTGCCCACGGGCAGGCAGAGAGCCCTTATCCAAGCTCTGTCTCACTTCTCTCCCTGGCTCCCTTCCAGGCCCTCTTGGGGCTGGGTGCAGGTGAGATACTATGTGGATTATAGGATTTCTTCATCTGCATAAAAAGACTCAGGCCAGTGATCTTTCTTTGTTCTACAGAGTCTTCTTTTGGCCCTAATGTAGAAGTCCAGGATAATACAGTCTTGAAATTTTGTAAATGGATAATAATAGCGCCCAACTCCTAGGTTTGTTGTAAGGACTGTATAAATTAACGCACTTTAGAACAGTGCCTGGGACAGAGAAACCTCTATTTAAGTCTTAGCTATTGTTACTGTTAGTATCAAAAGCGTGGCAGGCATGATACAAGCAGAAAACCAGTGGAAATAGTGTGGGTTTTGGGATCAGCGCACTTGGGTTTGAAGTTGAGGTACTAATAGAGTGGCCTTAAACAAGTCACTTAATCTTCCCAAAATCTCTTAGTATCCACAGCCATAAAATGAAGTTAAAAATAATAATACTCTTCATAAAGTTGTTGTTAGATGTAGAGCTATAGTATATATTACATACGTAGCATAGAGTAGAGCACCTGGGAGCTACTACTTAAAGAAGGACGTATTACATTGGTCCTCCTGGAGTTTACATTTCCGGTTGAGCTGACTTAAAATAGAGCCTCGTGATCAGTTTCCAGTGTATTCAGTAGGTACTTAACCAAGTGCTTATTCAATACCTGTCTTGCTCCTGCCCTAAGAAGCTAAAACAATTGGTGCAGGGAACTTACACTCAGGAGCCAATAATCTTAGTGAGAAAATGAGTCTGAAATGTGTGAAAGAGAAACATAAAACTGCATAAAAAAGGGATTAAATTAAAAACTAATTAAAGGCCTGAGGTATGGTTCAGTAAAGAACCATGAGCTATATCAGAAGGAAGGCAAACATTAAGGACTCCAGTTAAGGACTCTAGGCCAGTTGAATGTCCAAGGTCTCTTTCCTGTCCTGGCCACCCAGAATGTCCTCCTTTATCTCTGTCCGCCTCTCTTCCTCTTAGCACTTGACTCACTTGCCTCTTGGTGTCTCTTCCCAGCTCTGCCAATTTCTCCTCTATTTGGATGTTTCTAAAACCTGTGCGCAAATTCTTGCTATTTGTAACCCACGAAGTCTGCTTTCAGTCTCATTCCTTAGCTTCTCTCTTGCTCATTGGAGAGGACTTATATTGGACTGAAGTAACCAGAAATGACTTTTTGTAGGTCAAAACCAATAAAATATGAGCAATTGTCCATACCTAGTAGATCCTGTGGACATTAAAAGTGTTCCACGGGGAGTTCCCATTGTGGCTCAGTAGTAACGAACCTAACTAGGATCCACAAGGATGTGGGTTCAATCCCTGGCCTTGCTTAGTGGATTAAGGGTCCAACGTTGCCATGAGTTGTGGTGTAGGTCACAGATGTGGCTTGGATCTGATGTTGCTGTGGTTGCAGTATAGGCCAGCAACTGTAGCTCCGATTCCATCCCAAGCCTGGGAACTTCCATATGCTGCATTTGTGGCCCTAAATAAAGCAAAAAAAAAAAAAGTTCTATAAATTCTGTTGGGGTGAGGATTCCAAAACTGGCGTCTCCTTGTTTTATGCAAGTATAGCTAATTTAAGTAATTCCGTGAAAGATTTTCTGAAGTAAGTGTTTCAGGTATTACTTCTATCTACCTGTTCTTATTCAGCTTTCATTGGAAGATCCTAGAGCCATTTAACACCGGAATGTTCCTAAGGACCCTTAAGAATGCTCTTCTCAGAGAAATGTTCAGGCTGTAGCCTTCTCCCCTGCCTCCAACCTGAGTTTCCAGCTTTTGGAAGGAATCTCAGGGCAGCCTGGGTTCCACCTTAAGTGGTCTCAGCCGCTCTTTCTGGGCTTTCCTGGAGCTGGAATCAGAGCACAAAGTCTTAACTGTTTTTTTCCTGATTTGAAACAAAAGCAATCATGCATTACTAGAATTCAAAGTGGGGGGACATTCTTTGCTTTATTCTAATTGGTGACTTAATCCCTTGGTAGCCTCAGTGCTTTCATCCATAAAAGTTCAGTGATCAGTACATCCCTTCAGGGCAGGTGTGCACCGCTGATGTGTAAACTGTAAAGCACTAAACACATGTAAGATTCTGAGCCATAAACTAAACTGCCTTGCAAATATGATGCCATTCACTAAAGGGAGAGTGCGATGATATCAGTATATTAAACCAGTGCTAATAGCAATTAACCAGTTCTAATAAAGCAAATAAAAAAGGAGGGGGGAATTTTTAAAAAAAAATATATGTTCTGTGGCATATTTCAGTGATTATATGAAAGGTGACCTAAACTGATAAAATCTTGGTTATATCAGCACTTTCATGAGAAATAGGACAGCTTAGAAGACAATAGACATGTACCTTTACAAAAACTTTTCAAGCAAGTTTTCTGGAGGTTTCTTTCTCTCTCTCTCTCTCTCTCTCTCTCTCTATCTCAATATATCTCAACACATGCATATGCGCACGTATATATATGTGTGTGTATACATATATATGCATTTATTGTTATGCCCCACGGTGACCTTGGTGTTCCACAGTGTCTCTTTCACCTTTGCTGCTATTTGCATAGGCTATCAAGGTGTCTAGGGTTATCTTTGCTCTGGGCTGAAGACAGCCTCTCCATTCTCATGTAGAAAATGTGAGGGAGGTTCTTTGTGGGGCCCTTATGGTTATAACGATCCTGTTTGGCAAGTAGCAAGGTAAAAAGTATAGATCTGAGACAGTGAGTGTGACATAAGTCTTGATGAAATAGTGTCCTTTAGTCCAATGCTCAAAAAGTGGTCTGTTGGAAAAACTGAAATAGAGTTGGTGGGGACGTGCAACCTGGGCTCTGCAACCTTGCACAACAGTCATTCTGTGATTTTCCAAGGTTACCCACTATCTTGTACAAGGCCACCTACCTTTGGAATGATTGATTTAAGGGAGCTTCAACCTTTGTTCTTTAGATTCAGTAGCTTAAAGGGGAAGTCAGCTTTTTCTCTTTGAGGCAGATAGCAAGGCCTAATGTCACTGAGAGACAGCCAGGGGCCTAACATCTCGTCCTGTTCCCTCCTCTAATCTAACGTAGTAGCAGCTCTTTGATGCCCCTGGAAGTCCAGACTCAGATAAGTTCTATGGACGGTAGGAAACAAATAAGATAGTTGGACAACTTTAGAAACTCAGATGAAGAAAGGGTTAGAGGTCAGGAGGACATGGTGGCAGGGGCGCTGGTGGAAGCCACAGCTTTGGAAGGCATGTGGGGAGGAAACCTAGCGCATTGCTGGGTGTGAATTTAAGGAGCTCCTGATCATTTGTCACAACTTAAATTTCCAAAGCTGTGAATGATGTTAGTCACATTTGGCTGAAATATTTTCATGTGAACTATAAAATTGTTTATTATAGCTATTTAATAAAATATTGTGAAAACCATTAACGAAAATTTACCTTAAAATTCCACAGTCAGAGCAAGCTCTTTCCATAGTTCTGTTCACTTCCAGCTTTTCCAAATATATTTCCCAGCTAAAAATCATACTTTTTCCATGTTTTTTAGTCTTTATAATAATATCAACAGTACAACAATTCAACAATCTGATGAAATATGACTTACTTAGGCATCTTTCTCTTTGATAAAAATTAGCTTGTTTTTCCCTTCCTCCCATCCTTCCTTCCTCCTGTCATAAATAATGTTGTAATAACTAACTTTGGGCATATAGCTTTTAATTTGTTTGAATTCTTTTGTTTTGTTAATCCCAGAAATGGGCTACCTATGTTTTGAATTGTTTTACATATTTCCAAATTGCTTTCCACACATTTTGTCCTTCAGTGTGACTTTACTTATTAAAGTTTAGTTGATTTATAATGTTTCCTATTTATTTGAATTAATTAATTAACTAATTATTTTTTTCCTTTTTCGGCTGCTCCAACAGCGTATGGAAGTTCCTGCACCAGAGATCGAATCAGAGCTGGAGCTGCAACCTACGCCATAGCTGCAGCAATGCTGGATCCTTAACCCACTGTGCCACAGTGGGAATGCCTATTTTATGTATGTATGTATGTATGTATGTATGTATGTATGTATGTACGTATGTATTTTTAGGGCTGCACCCACAGCATATTGAAGTTCCCAGGCTAGGGGCTGAATCAGAGCTACAACTGCCGGCCTATGCCACAGCCACAACTGGTGCCACAGCAGCGCCAGATCTGAGCTGCGTCTGTGACCTACACTGCAACTCATGGCCATGCTGGATCCTTAACCCACTGAGCAAGGCCAGGGTTCGTTACCTCTGAGCCACAATGGGAACTCCAAAACTCTCATTCTCTTTAACAAGCTACTCAAGGCAGGTTTTTATTTTTTTAAACTAAAAAATTTTCTTTTCAGTGTGTATATTGACCATTTGTTTTGAAGACTCTTTAGAGGGATAACTGGCCATCAGGAATGATATAAAAGTGCTGCAACACACCTACCTGGTAACAGAGGGCATAGGACCCGGGTCTCAAAAGCAGCACAGCTAGACTCTAGCACTGGCCCTGCTAGTTAGTTTTATGATCCTGGATAAGGTATTTCCCTCTCAGAGTCTCAGTTCCCTTCTCCATTTACCAAGCTAAAAATAAACCCTCTGGAGAACTGGTGTGAAGAGGGAATGAGGTAATGTATGTGAAGACCCTATGAAAACTATACAAATATAAGTTTGAAAGGACAAGCTGAAAATAATTCAACCTGCTGTGGAAAACAACCGTGGGAAGTTGTGTGGGCACAAGGAGTGTTCACAGATGGCTCTCTCTGACCTCTCAAGGCTCATGGCTGATAATTTTTCCTCATTTATTTTTCTGCTGCTGACTGAATTTTATTCATTGTCCGTTTGGGCTAGGATTAATTACCGTTTGATTCATTTTTTTCATTTACTCTGAAATTCTTTATATTAAATATCAAGTTTTCTACTAATTACAATTGCTTCTTTTCCAGATTATTTAACATTCATTCATTCATTCTGTAGTTCTCAAATATTTATTGGGTACTTAAGATACATGAACATAATTATTTATTGCTAAAAAGATTATGTGACTTTTATTTTCCTTAAAATATATTGTGTGTCTCATTTCCTTATTATTATTTTTTGACAATCTTGAAACTCTCTTGTAAAAAAATATCTTACCCTCGTTATTCTTAGAAGACAATTTAAATATTAACGAGTTACCACCTTTCATAAAGAAAATATCCATTCTATTTTTAATATTATGTTTTATAGCATATTTAATAGTAACTATTTATTAATTTATTCTAATTATTGTTATTATTATTTTTTGGCTGTTTCCATGGCATGTGGATGTTCCTGGGCCAAGGACTGAACCTGTGCCACAGCAGTGACCTGAGCCACAGCAGTGACAACGCTGGATCCTTAACCTAGTGTGCCAAGAGTGAACTCCTATCCATTCTATTTTTTTTAATTATAAATTTTTTTTGGTCTTTTTGTCTTTTTAGGGCTGCACCCATGGCATATGGAGGGTCCCAGGCTTAGGGGTCTAATCAGAGCTGTAGCCGCCAGCCTACGCCACAGCCACAGCCATGCCAGATCTGAGCCGCATCTGCAACCTACACCACAGCTCCCGGCAACGCCAGATCCTTGACCCACTGAGTAAGGCCAGGGATCAAACCTGCAACCTCATGGTTCCTAGTCGGATTCATTTCCACTGCGCCATGATGGGAACTCCTATCCATTCTATTTTTAATGGATCAAATTCATGTTTTCTATGGCTGGAATAACTTTGTAATGATCATATTAAAACTCGTGTTCCTCTTATTTTCTATTCAATTATTATGTTTTCAGCTTAATCTACCAAATCATTGATTGTTCTCAATTTACATAGTATAAGGATTTCCCCACAGAAATCATGTAAAAACTAAACTCTAATATATTTGTTCCTTTAAAAAAGGTCCCATTATTGTTATAGAATTCTAATTCCAATTATAGCATTCCTAAATTAAACTAATGCCTGAGCCAGAATCTAAGCCTGGCAACACAAAAGAAAAAAGGTCCAGAATAAAGTTCATGGCTAATTAAATGAAGCATCTGTGGATTTCCCCAAATATTGGAAGGGAGCTTAGAAGAAATCAATATCAGTAAATTGCTACCTTACTGAAGTTCAGCTTCTTTGCCCAAGGAGAACATTTGCATGCCAACGATGCAGAAGGCAGAGTGACATTTTAAGCTTTCTGTTATTACTAAATTAACAACAGTGATCCTGTTAGTAACTTTTTCATGCAAAAGACTACATCTCAAAGTATGATTGAAGCTAAAATGGCTTGGGTTGGAGTCCTGAAGCCTTTCCACAAGATTTAGGTGTGAAAAGTTAAGTCAATTTAGAAACCACTCTGAAAATTACAAATAATATAATTAAAAAAAAGAGAGACCTAACATGTGAGGGCCTGTACCAAAGGCAGATGTACCATGAACATAAGGAAGCCGACACTTCAGGGTCCCTCACTTGCCTGGGTCCCCATGAAATGTGCTGGGTTGGGAGCCAGGTTGTGATTGGAAACATTGCTAGGTGAGTATTTCTGACAAAATTCCCTGATGAGACCTCAGAAAACAAGAAATCTGAGCATCCAAAACTGCAGTAATTTGTTACAATATTTTTCTCATTCTAAATAAATGTTTACTTTTTTTTTTCTTTTTAGGGCTGAACTCACAGCATATGGAGGTTCCCAGGCTAGGCATCTAATCGGAGCTGTAGCTGCCGGCCTACGCCACAGCCACAGCAACACCAGATCTGATTCGCGTCTGTGACCTACACCACAGATCATGGCAACACTGGATCCTTAACCTGCTGAGTGAGGCCAGGGACTGAACCTGCCTCCTCATGGATACTAGTTAGATTCGTTTGCACTGAGCCATGACAGGAACTACTGTAGTTTCTTTCTTTATGTAAGGCTCAGACCCCTGCAACATAGATCCACTCCTGGCTTCTAAGCTTCTTGAGTGCAGGGACTGTATCTGTTTTGTTCCCAGCAGTACATATAGATGCCCAGAGAAGAGCCCAGCACAGAATACTTGTTGAACAACTACTGAGGAACAACTACTGTGTTGGTGACCTGGTATACATTGTTGGTAATACAGCCTCTGCAAAGCAGGTTTTATTTTTCCCATTTTAGAGAAAAAACTGAAGTTTACAGAGGCTGGATAGTGGTGAAGCCAGGATTTGAATCCAGGCCTCTCTGATCATTGTACTAAACCATCATCTTTTTTGTATGTCCCACCAGTCCTCAGTTTTGAATGTTGGGGAAAGGCCATTGAACATGAACTGCAACATGCTGTTTTTATTTTATTTATTTTATTTTATTTTTTGCTTTTTAGGGCTGCACTGGCTGCATATGGAGGTTCCCAGGCTACCATATGGAGCTGTACCTGCCACAGCCACAGCAACGCCAGATCCTTAACCCACTGAGTGAGGCCAGGGATCGAACCTGTGTCCTCATGGATACTAGTCAGATTCATTTCTGCTGAGCCATGACAGAAACTCCCCACAAATTACTGTTTTAAAATTATATTTTCTTTCTGATGTACGTGGTTATTAAAAGAACTAAATAGCCCTAGAATGAGGGTCCTGCTCTTCCCTGTTGAGAATAAAATATCTATATGTGTCTGGAATTTAGGATCACCTAGAAAGTTCATAGAGGACCTGTCGGCATATTTGGGGTGTTCAGAAAACCATGTAGTTTCCCAAGTGCCCAGAACAGCGTGTAACATTTATGTGTAATTCCCTGTACTTCCTTCCAAGAACCAGAATGTTGACATTGGATGCTGTCCTCACTGGTGTCAGAGGCTAAATGAATCCCTTAGGAACCACTTCTACACTTGACCGTCTTGACTTAGCATGGTGACCTTTGCACCATTAGTATTAGACTGAAACAGCTGGGATGCTGTTGTTGCATAGCATTTAGCACAGCCTCACCTTGAAACTAGTCATAATTAAATGATCCTTAAAGATGAGTGACTTTCATGATCAACTAAAACAGAGTAGTAGTTAAATTACAGAACCATAGAAAATTAAGAATATAAACAGGGAGTTCCTGTTGTGGCACAGAGGAAATGAATCTGACTGGTATCTATGAGGATGTGGGTTTGATCCTTGGCCTTGCTCAGTGGGTCAACGATCTGGCATTGCCATGAGCTGTGGTGTAGATCACAGCTGCGGCCCTGATCCTCCATTGCTGTAGCTGTGGTATAGGCCGGCAGCTGTAGCTCGGATTCAGCCCCTAGCTTGGGAACTTCCAGAAGCCGCAGATGCAGCCCTAAAAAGAGCCAAAAAAAAAAAAAATATATATATATATACACAATAATAAGGATGAACACTTAGTACTGAATGTGCTGAGCACTATTCTAAGCACTTTCCACGTCCTATTTCATTTAATCCTCATTTAAATCTTGAGAGGCAGGTACTATTACTATCCCCATTTTAGAGGAGATGAAACCAAAGTTAGGTGCCTTATTCACAAACTGAGACAAGCCCAGGCTGTACTGCTCCAGGTTCTGTGTTCTCACCCGCCAATCAGAGGTAGAGGATGGACCTGAGAGCTCATTTGGTGCAATTCTTTATAACTCTCTGCTATAGAAAGAGACTGAAGCACAAGAAATAAGTGACTTGCCCAAGCCCTCATTTAGTGCAAAACTAGGAGTAGATCTATATCCTTTATTTTGCTTTATAGCAAGAATTGACAGAACATCGTAAGTCAACTATAATAAAAAAATTGTAAAAAAATAAATCCTTTAACGTCTAGATCATATTCATTTCTGGACATGATGCGCATTAAATTATATGCTTTTATTTATTTTTAATTTTTTTTCAGGTTGTACCTGTGGCATATGGAAGTTCCTGGGCTAGGGGTCGAACTGGAACTGCAGCTGCCAGCCTATGCCATAGCCACAGAAACGCCAAATCCCAGCCACATCTGCAACCTATGCAGCAGCTTGCAGGAATGCTGGATCTTTAACCCACTGAGGGAGGCCAAGGATCGAACCTATATCCTCATGGATACTACTAGTCGGGTTCTTAACGTGCTGAGCCACAATGGGAAAGCCTTATTTATTTTTAATTAAAAAAAAATTTTGGCCATGCCCATGGCATATGGAAGTTCTCAGGTCCGGGATCAAACCTGTGTCACAGCAGTAACCAGAAGCCACAGCAGTGAAATGCAGAATCCTTAAACTCTGAGGCACCAGGGGACTCTGAAATTATGTTTTTGTTTGTTTGTTTGTTTGTTTGTTTGTTTTTGTTTTGCTTTCTAGGGCCACACATGTGGCATATGGAAGTTCCCTGACTGGGGGTTGAATCGGAGCTACAGCTGCTGGCGTATTCCACAGCCACAGCAATGTGGGATCCGAGTAACCTACATTACAGCTCACGGCAAAGCTTGGTCCTTAATCCACTGAGCAAGGCTAAGGATCAAACCCTCATCCTCACTGATACTAGTCAGGTTGTTTCTACTGCACCACAATGGAAACTCCCTGAAATTATACATTTTAAAGAATGCTTTTACATCTGAGCCTGATTGAACAGGCTGTGCAAATGCAAGGGGCATGTAACAGACATGGCACAAAAACAAGGGCCAGTACACTGAGAAAGCCATGTGACAGTGTATGGGTGCTAGGAACACGCTAAGAGGCAATGTGAGAGTCATGGTTTTGATTGCCCCTTCATCCAGCCTAACTCAATGGGGCACCACCGCGGTCCCCAGTCAAACAGAGAATTTATCAGCATTACCTCTGTTTTGCTTAATTTTTTCCTCTTACAGAAATTATACACATCAGCAAAAGCATGTTTAGAGAAATCATTTTTACTTATCTCTTTCTTTCAACCTATGGCTATTATTTTATCCTTTTCTTCACTCTTCATTCATATATGTTGATTAATTGCTTAAATGTAAATCTCCAAATACTTATTTAACAAATACAAGGCACCTTGGTAGGCGTTTAGAACAATTATGAATAAGATGGTTCTTGCCTTCAGATGACCTATAACCCCCAATAGGAGAGAGAAGTACAGAAATAAGTAGAAAAAAACCAGTATACTTTGACATTTCAAATAATCAGAAATGATAACCACAGCCTAATGTAATTATATGACTCAAAGTATGTATAATATACTAATATATGTACATGCTTATATATACATTGAAAAATATTTGGACATTGAACAAGCTGCTTAGCAGTTGTTTCTTCTGGGGTATGGGATTAGAGGTTAAAGAAAGAGGAGACCTTTCATTTTTAACTTTATGTCTTTCTATATTGTTTGAATGTTTTGCAGTGAAATGCATTGGTTTTGAAATTTTATTTATTTATTTATTTTTTGCTTTTTTAGGGCTGCACCTGCGGCATATGGAGGGTCCCAAGCTAGAGGTCTAATTGGAGTACAGCCGCCAGCCTACACCACAGCCACAGCAATGTCAGATCCGAGCCACGTCTGTGACCTACACCACAGCTCACGGCAACACCGGATCCTCAACCCACTGTGGCCAGGGATCAAACCCGCAACCTCATGGTTCCTAGTCGGATTCGTTTCCACTGCACCATGACGGGAACTCCGTTTTTGAAATTTTAAAATGTCAAGAGAATTGGTTGAAACAGATGGTTTCTGTCAGTGGATTCAATAGCTCTGCGCTATCATTTTGCTTTCTCCAAAGTTCCAAAAATCTCCAAGGAAAAAAAAAAGCTTAAAAAGTTCAGTTATTCTGGATTTCATTATATATTAAAGATTTTTTTCTTTTTACTCCAGAATAATATGTTGATATTCAAAGGTAAAAGGAGACATACAATACACACATGATTAACTTGGAAGAACTGATAATAGCTAACCCAGCCCTTTATTTAAGATTCAGCACATAATCTCTGGTCAAGATATGATAGTATAAGGAACCAACCCAATGGAGTCCTCCGAATACTGAAAGATCCTGGTTTTCACCAACCTCAAAACTCCCCCAATTTTCAAGCAGTGCTACTCGATCACCCAGGAATCACTTTAATCACTTCTGTGATTCACTCTTTACTAGTAAGTTAAAAGGTTCTAATCTATTCTTAGCATCCCTACCACTTTTCAGCAACAGAATGATTGTTAATGTTCAATAATTTTATTTACTCCTTTTTCTTTAAACATAGACTATTTTCTAATATTGAGTTTTCTCAGTAAGATTTTTTTATGTGCAATTAAATGACATATGTATTATATTATAAGTTAGTGTAAAGTTTCTCTCAGTTCCTATCTAGAACTGTTTCCATTACTTAGAATATTTTACTGTTCTCCAGTTGGGCCTGATTTTCCATGTATGAGAGTGTTCATATCAAATCAAGCTGTTTAAATATGGCCACAATGTTATTTTCTGAACATTTATAATTATGTTTATTTAAACTTGTTAATCATTCACTGAAGTATAACTTTTTCTCCTTAATGATTAGAAAGGGTAAATACTGCTCTCTTGAAGGTTTTAGAATACCAACTGTCCTCTACAAATGGTTTTTTACATGACTCTTCTGTGTAACACTGGTGTTCTGGTTATTGAAATTCTCTTTGGCAATTCTTATCCAAAAGTTGTCCCCACCCCAAATTTGGTTAGAATCACCTATAAAAATGCTAGTTTTAACTTCTTTGATCATTATGTCCTACATGTGAAATTTTTTTTTAACTTTTAGGCCACACTCATGGCAGGCAGAAATTCCTAGGCCAGAGATCAAACCTACATCACAGCCGTAACCAGTGCTGTAGCAGTGACAGTGCTGGATCCTTAACCTGCTGAGCCACGAAGGAACTCCACTGCGTCCTACGTGAAGGTGTAGAGGTATCTTATGTCATAATGAAGATGAGTTGGGGATTATAATATGCATCAACTAATTAAATGAATAATTATGTTAACATTTTAAAACTTTATTTATTTATTTATCTGTTTAGGGTCACACCCATGGCATATGGAGGCTCCCAGGCTGGGAGCAGATTTGGAGTTGTAGCTGCCAGCCTACACCACAGCCACAGCAACAGCAATGCTCAATCTGAGCCTGGTCTGGGACCTACACCACAGCTCATGGCAACACCAGATCCTTAACCCACTGAGCAAGGCCAGGGATCAAACCTGTGTCCTCATGGATACTAGTCAGATTCGTTTCCACTGAGCCACGACTGGAACTCCACATTTTCAAACTTTAGATGGTATTGCCAAAAGCACATGTAGTAATTTAACAGCACTTTAATGAGACAATAAGGTGGGGTTTTTTGTTGTTGTTTTTTGTTTTTCTCTGCCCACAGCATATGGAAGTTCCTGGGCCAGGGATCAAACCTGTGTCACAGAAGTGATAATGCTGGATCTTTAACCCTCTGAGCCACAGGAGAACTCTGGGACATTAAAGTTTTGAGCAAATAAAATGTAAAATTATGGAGACAAAGGAAAAACTTCATAGTGTATGAGTTAGGGATAAATTATTCATAGATTTTGTAGACAAAGAAATCATGTAGATAGATTGTTTCAGTCGTTTTTCTTTTCTTTTTTTTTTTTGCCAACCTGTGGCATGTGGAAATTCCCAGGCCAGTGATCAAATCCTCACCACAGCAGCAATATGAGCTGTTGCAGTGGCAATGCCAGATTCTTAACCCATTACACCACAAGGGAACTCCCTGCTTTGGTCTTTAAATAGGTAAAGTGAAGTCAAATATCTTTTGAGTTAGCATCAACAAAAGTGGCTGCCATGGGGTTCTAGGCTATAAATTGTTCTTTTTCACTGAGTCTAGGTAGCTGATTCATGTCAATAAAAATTGCTAGCTTGGATTCAGACAGATGAAATTTAAATTTTGGCTCTGACACTTATTATGAGTAAAAAGCTTATACGGCTGTACAACCTCAGGCAAATTTCTCTGGGTTTCAGTTCCATCAACTGTAAAATGCCTATAAGAATACCTACCTGGGAGTTCCCGTGATGGCTCAGTGGTTAATGAACCTGACTAGTATCCATGAGGACTCAGGTTCAATCCCTGGCCTTGCTCAGTGGGTTAAGGATCCAGCGTTGCCGTGAGCTATGGTGTAGGTTGCAGACACAGCTTGGACCCAAAGTTCCTGTGGCTGTAGTGTATGCCGGCAGCTGTAGCTCCAACTGGACCCCTAGCCTGGAAACCTCCATGTGCTGTGGGTGTGGCCCTAAATACCTACCTGGAAGGGTTGATGTGAGAATTAAATGATTTTTTTTGTGTGTGTCTTTTTGCCTTTTCTAGGGCCACTCCTGTGGCATATGGAGGTTTCCAGGCTAGGGGTCTAATCGGAGCTGTAGCTGCTGACTTACGCCACAGCAACAAGCAACGCGGGATCCGAGCTGTATCTGCAACCTACACCACAGCTCACGGCAATGCCAGATCCTTAACCCACTGAGCAAGGCCAGGGATCGAACCCGCCACCTCATGGTTCCTGGTCGGATTCGTTAACCACTGGGCCACGATGGAAACTCTGTGAGAATTAAATGAGATAACCTACGAAGAGTACGTAGTACAGATTGTGACACTACAATAGGTGTGCAATAAAATAGTCTTCTTATAATAATAGTTATTAAGAATAGTATGATAGAATGTCAAAAAGTTACCTGTAATAATTTTCTCAATCCTCTACTTTAAGAATTAAAACCAGTCTCTGTCCTTTATTCTCCCCATTTCTGGGTTCAGTTTTGTTTGTTTGTTTTTGGTGTTGGCGAGGAAGTGGTGGAAAGTAGTAAGTTTTTTTTTTTTTTTTAACCTTATTGACAGAAAAACCTGGGCTGGTTTTTTTAGCTACAAGATTTAGCAAAAATTAATTTTGGTATGTTATTGTCTTGTAACCCCACTTTAACAAAGGAGTTTTTAAAAAATTCCTTAATTTTTTTTTTCATGGAGAAAAAAATTTCAGATGATCTTTGAAGATTTTTCTTCTCTCTAAGACAAACTAAAAAAGGCTCCTGTTAGAAACTCCATTTCAAAATATTATATTTAGTCTTCAAGATATTGGTTGGGGGTTGGGTCAAAGAGGTTTAAAAATGAATTTAATCTATTTAAATGTGACTGTGAAACACTGCAGCCTTCTTGTTCAAGAAAGCAGTTGCAGTCACTGTTGCCAAAGAAGGCTTAGGTATAAATCACGTGAATGGTGGCTTTTTCACAGCTGTTTTTCCAATTTTAGCATTAAATTTTGGTTAAGAATTTCGACAGAGCCCTTAAGAAGTGTACTATCATAAAGATGATTGTTTTCTTTTCCTTTAAAAATACAAAGTATTCTTTCTTACTTTATGTGTTTTTTACTTTGAACTGTGAAATCGTCCCAATGCATAAAAATATAAAGAAGAGTATAATAATCCTTCACTGAGTCAACACGCTTCACCTTGTTTTGAGATGGGCTTTTAATGTAAAATTTTTAGTAGAAGCAGGTCTACATAACTCATTTGCATGTTCTGAAAAGACTGTATGTTTATGCCAGAATCTGGGTTGGGGTGTGTGTGTGTGTGTGTGTGTATGTGTGCGTGCGCGCGCGCGTGTGTCTGCAGTCCACTTTTATTCAATTGCAATTTTAAATCCTTTCTGGGACAAGGCAGATCTTCCTTAAATAGAAAATAATCAATTGAATTATTCATTGAATACCTAATACATACACAACCTTGTGTGACCTCTGAGGAAATGATGCCAATATATGCTAAGACAAAGTCCCTCAAAGAGGGAAAAATAGGGAATAAACCAAGGCTTATTCCAGGCTCAGGAACAAATTGGTGAGGCCTTGACCTAGAGTAGAGTTTCCCAACATTTCTTGTCCTGAAAGCCTCTTTCACAGTATTAAGCAATCTCTTGAGCCCCTGAGGAATTTAAAAAATCATTTCATCATTTGTGTGTGATGTACAAAAAAGTGTTGACCTATATTTTATTTTATATGTCTATTTCACTGAAGATTGTATCGAAAAGCTTCTTTCAAATAAATTAAAATATTTAGAAGATAAATTATGAATATTTAAAACAATATATATAAACGTAAATGTTGGCATTTCCCACTTAATAAATATCTTTACGTTGTTAAAATTATTTTAGTTACATGAGAAAAAGCATTCTATGACACTTTAAATGACACACTGTGTTGGTTTTAGGACTGAATACATACTAAAATGAGGACTAAAATTTACATATTCAGCGGTGTTTTCCTAGTCTGGTACATCTCCCTCTTTTTGTATGGGATATGACATTGAGCAAAACAAAGAGGAACATTTTTTTCTTTTTCTTTCTTTCCATTTTTTTTGTCTTTTTAGGGCCACACCCATGGCATATGGAGGTTCCCAGGCTAGGGATTGAATCAGAGCTACAGCTGCCTGCCTACGCCATAGCCACAGCAACACCAGACCTGAGCTGAGTCTGTGACCTACACCACAGCTCATAGCATTGCAGAATCCTTAACCCAATGAGCAAGGCCAGGGATCAAACCCGCAACCTTATGGTTCCTAGTCGGATTCGTTTCCACTGAGCCATGAAGAGAACTCCCATTTTTTTATTTTCAATGTTACATGTTTATTTTAAGGATATTAGAAAATATTGTTCTTTCGTGTATAATAGGATATAAATTTCCCGCCTTTTTTTATTTGCACTTGTGGCATGTGGAATTTCCCGGGCTAGGGACTGAACCTGCACCACAACAGTGACAACATCAGATCCTTAACTGCTAGGCCACAAGGGAACTCCTAAAATTTCCTTTCAAAATAAATATTTTAAAGAAAAATCTTTTAATAAATAATAGTGCCTGTGGTACTTGGATATATATATATGTGTGTGTGTTTATATATATATAAACACACACACATATATATATACATATATATATATACATGTATATTTAAAGCCAGCAAAAAAAGCCACCATGAAGTGGTGAACAAAATACCCAAACTTTGTGAAACACAGTATTATGGCATCAAAATTGATAAATGTTACTTCTATAACATTTTGTTTGAATTCTTGAATTTTGTTCTTAAAAGAAAATACAAGCTTTCACAAAGTTTAGTGTTTTGTTCATAAAAAAACTATATAAAAGAAATACCAGGGTAACTTTTTAAAGTGTTTTACAAATAACACAAAATCAGTAGGAACAGTCCTTATTCTCAAAGTGCAAAAAACCAAACTAGGTACAATCATCAATGTTATTTCCTCATTTAGCATTGTTTAAAGCATTGTTTGTTCTCCAAAAACATCCTGAGATGCTTTTCTTTTTCTTTTTTTTTTTGTCTTTTTAGAGCTGCACCCACGACATATGGAGGTTCCCAGGCTAGGGGTCGATTTAGAGCTACGGCTGCCAGCCTACACCACAGCCACTGCAATGTTGGATCCAAGCCATGTCTCAGACCTACCCCACAGCTCACGGCAATGCCGAATCCTTAACCCACTGAGTGAGGCCAGGGATAGAACCTGTGTCCTCATGTATACTAGTCAGATTCGTTTCCCCTGAGCCACAATGAGAACTCCCTGAGATACTTTAAGTTAGCATGTATGTATGCCAACTTACAGGTCTGGTGAAAATCTCCTTGAGGCAATTTTGTGTCCCTTGTACTGATTCCTGTTTCAAAGTCCTTGTTCTTTATGCTTCATGTCTTTAACCAGTTGGGTTTAAGTCAGTGGTTTTCAAGGTAGGGATTTTTCTCCCCTTTTCCAAGAACATTTGGCAATGTCTGGAGACAATTTTGGTTGTTGTGACCCTGGGGACAAGGGGGCTACTGTCACCTAGGGGGTGGAGGCCAGGGATGCTGCTAAATGTTCTACAAGGCACAAGACAGCTCACTACAAGAATGAATTATTTGACCCAGTATGTCAGTAGTGCCCAGGCTGAGAAATCCTGGTACTGTGTAAACAGTACCTGTCTATGAAAGATAATTTAAAACCATGAAGTAATTAAAACTATCATGGAAGCTGGCAGTATTTAGTGGAATAATAACCTGAATGAATTACCATCTTAAGAGTAAACTCATGCCCCTGACCTCTCTGCATGTTTATTCTAAGGCTCTCAAATATTTCATTTTAAGGAGGAGGTGGGAACAGAATCTATAAATTTAAGTTATACATATTTATTGATTTAAAAATAGAACGAAAACAAGATACCACTACCGATTTTACTAATGTGAAAACGTGGGGCTTTCTGATCGGAGGCATGAGTGCATAGGTCAAACAGGCTGGAATCTGTCTCTGGGATTTTAAAAACTGAGCTTGGGAGAGAGGTCTCTTTCTTTTACCAAGGAGAGAATGACGTGAACCTGAAAGAAGAAATGGACATGAGACATCAAGATAAAGGGGTTCTGAGAGCATCCTGGTTCCTGGGTCCATTCATCCCGATGATTTGGTTGTAGGAAACTGCTCATTTTTTTGCTCAGGCCCACTTGAATCTGGTTTCTGTCACTTGCAACTAAGAGTCCCGACTTATAAGCACACCACTGGATTAATATAGGCAATATTTCAAAAACTAGCAAGAATGCAGTGAAATATGAATTTTGAACTTGAGACTGGTTCTTTGATTACAAAGTTTAAGGTAGAAATCCTGGAGTTCCGCTCATGGCGCAGCGGAAGTGAATCCGACTAGGAACTATGAGGTTGCAGGTTCTATCCCTGGCCTTACTCAGTGGGTTAAGGATCCGGCGTTATCGTGAGCTGTGGTGTAGGTTGCAGATGCGGCTCGGATCCCACATTGCTGTGGCTCTGGCGGAGGCCAGCAGCAACAGCTCCAATTAGACCCCTGGCCTGGGAACCTCCACATGCTGCAGGTGCAGCCCACAAAAGACAAAAACAAACAAACAAACAACAAAGTTTAAGATAGAAATCCTAAACCACTTATTCCACAAATATTAATACCTAACATGCACCTAATATTCTGTGCTAGGTGCTGGAACCATAAAACACATTAAAAAGTCTCCACTTGCAAAGAACTCTCAGGCTAGTCAGGGGAAATGGAAAAGTACCATATGAAGGAGTGTGGTGACAGAAGCAAGCACATCTTATTATGGGAGCCTTAGGACGGGGAGGGGAGGCACTAACTAACAAGTCAAGAAAAACTTAGAGGTGGTGACTGCCTGAATTAGATAGATAAGGTAGGGAGTAAGATGGGAGTTCTAGCTGGATAGTTCCACTACTAGAGGCCAAGTGGATAGCAATAGTAAGGTAGCGTTTTGTTTTGTTTTGGTTTGGTTTTTTTTGGGGGGCCATACCCATGGCCTATGGAGGTTCGCAGGCTAGGGGTCGAATTGGACCTGTAGCTGCTGGCCTACAACACAGTCACAGCAATGCCAGATCTGAGCCGCGTCTGTGACCTACAGCACAGTTCACGGCAACACCGGATCCTTAACCCACTGAGAGAGGCCAGGGATCGAACCCACAACCTCGTGGTTCCTAGTTCCTTGTTTCTGCTGCGCCACGACGGGAACTCTGTAAGGTAGCATTAAGGCACTCCTAGCAATTCATTGTAATGGTATGTGGGGTGCAAGGAGTGCAGTAATGATGGAGAAAGGAGAATGGCCAGGAAGGAGGGAATGAAAGCTGGGGGCTGTGTCTTAAAAATACTGGTGAAAACTTGGGACTTTATCGCTAAAGCTTTGGGAAGCACTAATGGATTTTATTCCAGGGAGTAACATGATGCTTGGTAGAAATGTCACTCTGTAAATGGAGATAATAATAGGTACCTGGCAAGGTTGTTGGAAAAATTACAGATAATATTTAAAGCTATGATTACAGTGCTTAGAGATGGTGAAGGCAAAAAAAAAAAAAAAAATGCTCCCTCTTTCTGTTCCAAATATTGTGAAAAACTCAGAGCAGAGCATCTATTAGTAGGTGTGATTATGGAAAAATTTTACCTGAGACTTAGACTCCCTTTAAGGTAATCACCAGATCTGCAATAAAGTGGAATCTAGATTCCAGGTCAGTCTCAGGACTGGCTAGACCATTCAGGTTTCCTACAAACCAGGACATTTCAGACTGAGATGGAGTTTTCAACATTATCCTGGAACTAGAAAGGCTGCAATAGCCACAGGAAGTCTTTTCAATATTTGAAGACTAGGGAATAAAGTGGTCTATAAACCACTTTATATCAGTCTTTTTTTTTTTTTTTAAACTCAATCAGTGTTCTTGGACAAAAAACAAATCCTAGAAAATGCTTTTTCTAGGTTACAAGGTGGCACAATAAGGAAGAAATACTTCATTGCAACGTAAGATATCAAAATAATCTTTTCTATGTTAAAGGAAGGACAGAGAGGGGACAAGTAAGAAAATCTAGTTCGCCTCAGGCTGCCAAACTATTGCAAGATTTCTGTCTGGTGCTGTAAGGCATTGGGTTATGTGCCCTATTTCACCTTCTGACTAGTTTCAAGGGACCCATTATACTCCTTATGGAGGTTAGTGATTTAGAAACTTTAAAGGGGTGGAAGAAATTATTTGGAAAACATAATAATTTAAAAATACAATCCATCAATTTAAAATAATAAAATTTATTTCACTATCAGAGAGTGCTAATTTTGTGTTAAAGGCAGAGTTTATCTTAAATTAGAGGAAAATGAAAAACATTTGAAAACACAGTATTTTCTAGAATAAGTTTGGAAGCATTTTCTATTTGTTAGTCACAGATTTTTCCTATGTATTCTTATCAGCCAGTTTTCAAGGCTTTAATTTATCCACCAAAACATTCTTCATGGAAATTTTTTTTATTAATGATTTTTATTTTCTTCCATTATAGCTGGTTTACAGTGTTCTGTCAATTTTCTACTGTACAGCAAGGTGAGCCAATCACACATATATACATTCTTTTTTTAATTCTTTTGTTTTTCCATTATACCTGGTTCATATATACATTCTTTTTTTCTCACATTATCCTCCATCCTAAGTGACTAGATATAGTTCCCAGTGCTGTACATCAGGTCGTCATGAAAATTCTAATTGTTAACATCTTTCTAGGTAACTGAAAATTTTTCAACAATTTAGAATATTTTTTGAATATAAAAATCTAAGCATACACGAGCATGCATTTGCACAGAAAACTATATAAGACTATATAAGATACTACTAACAGTAGTTTCCTTGAGATTGAAATTATTAGGTGGAGTGGGAGGGAGAAATTTAATTTTTCACTTTATATCTTTTGGTACAATCTGATGTTTCTCAATTTATACCAGCATGTGTTTTAATAATAAAAGAATTAAATAAAAGGAATATTTTTCTAAAATATATATGCCTAATCTTCATAGTTAATAGCTGTAAGTTTTCTCCCCTTTGAGGTCTATTTGTCAAATCACAGTCTACCCATACATTAATAATTTGTTCTTATATACATCTCTGTTCAAAGATATGTAAGTAACCTTGAGATCATAATGCAGTCTGTTAACTGCAAGGGCAGATGTGACTGAACATAGTACAAGGCACATGTATAATAACTCAGAAGATATTTGAAAAGAAAATAAAGGTTAATAGATATTTTTGTATGTACAGATTTAGACATGGAGTAATTTTGTGTCCCTATACATTTTTCTATTCCAATATATTTTACATTTGATTATTAAAAAATCAAATTACTTCTCCTAGCACATTATGAAACTCTATAATGTTTTTTTTTCCTTTTCAAAATGTAACAGGTGTCCAGGGTAATTTATTTCTTACAAGTAAATTATTTATCTCATAAAATGAAGCCTGATTCTAGATATTCACCTCAATGTGAGATAAAATCTCTTAAAAAATTCCTGAAAGATTGCTCTTTTAAAATTTTCCTTAATAGAGACATTCAGTGTTTAATAATGTTGTAATTTATAAATTCCATGTTCACAACTGCTCACTTTACTCTGTGACCTTGGCAAGTTATTTAATCTCGATAAGCTTCAGTTTCCTCATCTTTAAAATGGGAATAATAATAGGACCAAGTTCATAAGGTTATCATGAGGATTAAAAGAGATAATGGATAGAACATGCTTAATGTAGTCTGTCATCCATAATAAGCACTCAATAAATATTAGCTATTATTTTGATTACATTTTCATGGCTGTTTTAATCACTTTAGCATTTCCCAACATACACCCTAGCTTTTGAAATATACTGCTTTAGAACACTTAGTAGAGTATATTCTTCCCAGTTTTTATATTAGTAATTTAATTTTAACTCCTAGAGCAATTGATCTCATCTTTTCTGCCATTTAACACAAATAAAACTATGAAATACATTTATTTCAATACCTGCAGTTAATATGTATCAGTTAGCTGATATTTATTTAGCTTATTATTGCTAAGAATCACTAAGAACAGCAATATTAACAAAAAAACATATTTGAAATGGTCATTCCCTAACATAAAATTCTGAAATGGTTGCATGTGGTCAGAAAAGGGTTCAGTATTGAAATTTTTAAAGCACTGGTTTTCTACAGAATGAAAGTTAACTCATTATTCTCATGCTCTGATGTATAACTGTAGATTTTAAAATAGTTAAATAATTTAAAAATGCAACATTTAAGGAAAACAATCAGACTAGTAATTAATAATAGATTAGATAAATAAAACACACTAAGTATGAAATTTGAGAACTTGTGAATTAGATTGAAATTAGTTGAGCTGGTTTTAATAAAGAGTTATTTAAATGGAAGATACATTTCTTAGAGTTTCTTTTAACCACATGCCCTTTATATTCTGAAGCTATATAATGTGAAGTTAGCTGTACAGTACCTTGATCAGGTTGTGTCCCACGGTGTAGACAGCTGCTAAGTTTCCCTTCTCTCCCGGGGCGTGGATACCTGTCCCATACCCATGCCAAGCAACTAGATATGGGTTGTGAATTGTAATCCAATATTTGACACGGTCCCCAAACGTCTGGAAACAATATGTGGCATAGTCATTGAAGATATCTATTATGGTTTCATTTTTCCACCCCCCATATTTTTCTTGGAGTGCCAAAGGCAAATCCCAATGGTATAAAGTGACTATAGGTTCGATGCTTCTAAGCACTAGAGCGTTGAGAAGAGTATTATAGTACTGGAGACCTTTGGCGTTGGCAACTGATACTATTCCATCGGGGAAAAGCCTTGGCCAGGAAATTGAAAACTGATAAAAAGAAACGCCTATAAAATCCAGGGCCGAGAGGTCTTTTTCCAGAAAAATGTAACTGTCACTGGAGCTATTCATGCTGTTGACATTTTTAAGATGTGTATGGACGAAATGATCCCATATAGAGGGTCCTTTTCCATCTGTCTTCCAATTCCCCTCCACTTGAAATGCTCCAGTTCCAACGCCCCAGAAAAAGTTTATAGGAAAAGTGTCATAGAGAAACAGCTGACTTTTATTTACCGGACTAAAATTAGGATTTTTAGACCATATAGCTCTTCCGTCTCCAGAGAATCCAGTAACAGCTCGTAGGAGAATAAACGCTGACAGGATGACAGATCTTTGCAGTCCCCCGCTGGACATTGTTTTCCTATAGAGTATGTTTCTTTCATCGGTGCTGAAGAAAATCCATTCATTCCCTGGAGATCATGCTGCACAGCCTGGCTTCATGTGCCACTGACTGCTCGACTGTCTTATCAACGCTTCAGTAAAAAAGCTTGTGATTGTAAAGCTCTGTCAATGATTAGCTTGAACTGTGAGACTTAGGATGGGTCATGGAGAGCAACGTAATTTGAGGGAGGTGGTTCTGTTACACTCACCAACACGTTTCCTTCTCTCTTATTATTGGAAAAATGAGATGAAAATGCATCAGTGACAATAGTTGGAATGTTCAACTTAAACACATATGAACAGTGAATAAAATGCCTTATTTTCTTTGTAGCCTTTCATATTGACCCAAATCTTTTCTGAATGTGTTGAACATTATTGAACAAAGTATTTGTCTTTTGCATTTTTATAGTTTTTGAATGGCAATTTTATGTTTCACATTTCAGAAAAATAATCTTAGGTACAAATAAGTAGCATTCCTATATGCCAACAATAAAGAATTAGAAAACATAATATTACACTTCCACAAAAATTATAACACATCTGAGAATAATTTTATAAAAATATACGAATACATTTTTTAAAAGGATGAAGAAATATATAGTACTTTCTGAGTGGAAGCACTGAGTAACTGCCAATTTAATGTATACATTTAATGCACTTTTAACCAAAGTCCTCTAATCCCAAATTTTAATTCAATGTAATTATTGTGTTAAGTTCATTTGAAGAGTAGGTGACAGTTACAAGAAAAACCTGAAGAATATAGTGAAGCTATGGACTGCCTTCAGATATGAAAATATAAGGAGTTCCTGTCGTGGCTCAGTGGAAATGAACCTGTATCCATGAGGACACAGGTTCAATCCCTGGCCTCACTCATTGGGTTAAGGATCTGGCGTGGCTGTGGCTGTGGTGTATGCTCGTGGCTGTGGCTCTGATTCGACCCCTAGCCTGGGAGCCTCCATGTGTTGTGGGTGTGGCCCTAAAAAAACACAAAGAAAGAAAGAAAGAAAACATAAAATAAATATTGTATATAGGAGCATTGTCTGGAATAAGAACAAATAAAAATATTGTACAGAATCTACAGCTTAAAAATAACCTTGAAAAAAGTTAATGTTTTAAACAGTGGAAATGTCACACACTAGTGAGAGGCAAAGTGGTTAAGAGTTTGACCTCTGAAGTTTGCCTGAGGTTAATACAACTGTGTAACTGGGGACAAGTTCTTTCCCTTTTCTGCCACTCGGTTTCCTCTCGTGTAAGATAAGGCATAATAATAGTATCAGTTGCCTGGATTATTGTGATGATTAAGTGAGTTAATACATATAAAGCACTTTGAACAGTTACTGACACATAATAAATGCTCCATAAACATTACTCTTATTTTTATGTGAAAGAAAGTTCACATACATTTACTATTCAGGAAGTGATGCTAAGATTTAGCATGAAAGACACTCCGTTCTGGCTCCTGCCTACATTTTTTTTTGTCTTTTTGCCTTTTGTTTATGTAGAGCCGCACCCGTGGCATATGGAGGTTCCCAGGCTAGGGGTCTAACAGGAGCTGTAGCTGCTGGCCTTCGCCACAGCCAGAGCAATGTGGGATCTGAGCCGCGTCTGCAACCTACACCACAGCTCACGGCAACGCCGGATCCTTAACCCACTGAGCAAGGCCAGGGATCGAACCCGCAACCTCATGGTTCTTAGTCAGATTCGTTAACCACTGAGCCACAAAGGGAACTCCCCTGCCTACATTTTTAGCTTCATTTCTCTTCCGTTAACCACATGTAGCCCCCTTCACTGCAGCCACAACAAACAACTTTTAATTAGCTGTCTGCATGTTGAGTGCTCCCACCCCTGTGCCTTGGTAAGTGTGCTCTCTGCAGGGGATGTGTTCCCCCCTTCGACAAGCTTATGTCTGTGTGTTCTTCAGTACCTCCTCTGGAAGACTTTTTTCTTTTTCTTTTTCTTTCTTTCTTTCTTTTTTTTAATCTTTTTTAGGCCCTGTGGCATATGGAGGTTCTCAGGCTAGGGGTCTAATCAAAGTTGTAGCCACCAGCCTACACCATAGCCACAGCCATGCAGGATCTGAGCTGCGCCTGCAACCTATACCACAGCTCATGGCAACACCAGATCCTTAACCCACTGAGCGAGGCCAGGGATAGAACCCACATCCTCGTGCATGCTAGTCAGATTCATTTCCACTGAGCCACGATGGGAACTCCTGGACTTTCTGACTCACCAGTTTGATTTTTATTTATTTTTGAATTTGGAATTTATTAATTTTCTCGTGAAAAACCTTCACAATCGCAGCAGACGAAGTCGTGGTAGAATATTTACTCCATTTGTTGTCCAATCTCCAGCTTGATTTTTGCCAGCATCAACATGGGACTTTGCAGTCCCCTGACTTTTTTTCATTGTGTTCTTTTTTTTTTTTTTCCTGCCATGCCCTCAGCATGTGGAAGTTCCCTGCAGGGATCAAACCTGCGCCACAGCAGTGACCCAAGCTGCTGCAGTGACAGTGCTGGATCCTTAACTTACAGTGCCATTAGAGACCTCCCCTTTTGCTGTTTTCGTACTTTTTTTAGGGCCACACCTGCAGCTTATGGAAGTTCCTGGGCTAAGGGCCGAATAGGAGCTGCAGCTGTGGTCTGCACCACAGCCACGGCAACACCAGATCCCAGCCGTATTTGCAACCTACACAGCAGCTTGTGGCAATGCCGGATCCTTAACTTACCGAGTAAGGTCAGGAATGGAGCCCTCATCCTCACGGACACTATTTTGAGTTCTTAACCTGCCGAGCCACCGTGGGAAATTTTTGCTGTTTTCTCGAGGTATGGTTCTTCTCACACAGGCCATGTCTTGCAAATCTATGTCTGGGTTTGTTGGGAGGTGGGGGGATGGTTATAATCTAAGGAATCAGCTGTATTGTCACCAGCAAAATGGGTTCTGAATCCAACTGCAAAGATGACGTCTGGTATGGTCTTGTACATTTTGTCTTAGGTACTGTTGTGTGCCCAGGATGAGGGACATCAGTGACCGTTTGTTTCTGCTGAAGTCGTTGTTTGGTCATGAACTTCCTGGTCTGGGTGGATGGTTACAGTGTCATCATGACAACGGTTGATCCTCAGGCAGCTAGGGAGGAAAAAAAGCCACTTTGATTTGATTTAGATGGATATTCTCTATGTTCCCATGGCAGCTCATTCTTTCTCTATTATGACAATTATCACGCAATACTTTATCTGTATCCTCTGTTTGACCATCATCTCTCTCTTTTTCTCTCTCATAATAACAAAGTATTTTAGTTCCCTACTGAGTATCTGAGGACTAGTAGTCTGTAAACTATATGATGAATGAATGTACCTGTGTGTACTATGTGTATCTGTCTTATTGCATTTGTCACATAATCCTGGAGCTCTTTGTCTCCCCTGCTAGGTTAGAATATCTCTTATCTAAATTTTTACCACCACTTATCAGAGTAAATGCTTAACCATTGTCTGTTAGATGAATGGAGTTGATGCAATTAACTCCCTATTTTAAAATAAAAAAAATTTCAGGTTTATTGAGGTATAATTGACATATAACATTTAGTTTAAGATGTACAAAATAATGATTTGATAATGTACACATTATGAAGTGATTACTAAAAATAAGAATTTTCAGTATTATGATTTACACCTCCACAAAGACATTTATTTCAAAAATAGCCATAGAAATTATTAAGATGGCAAAGTTTGCTATGTATATTTTACCACAGTTAAAAATATATATATAGCTACAGAAATCTAGAAGAAAGCAGAAGTAAATAGAAAATTATATACATATGTGGTTTACATGGTCACATTATACATTTAATATTTATAATTAAAATATTTGAAAAAATAAAAAATTGAAAGGCAAATAACAAATTTATAAGCAACCAAAATCTTATTTAATAGGTGAAGGGGTAAACAGAATGTGATCCATCCATACAATGGCATATTGTTCGCAATAAGAAGAAATAAGCAATCAAGCCAGGAGAAGATATGGAGGATACTTAAATACATATTACTAAGTGAAGGAAGCCAATTTGAAAAGGCTACATACTGCATGAGTCAAACTATATGATATTCTGGAAACAGTGAAAAGGAAGCTGTAAAAAGATCAGTGGTTGTCAGGTACTGGGGAGAGAAAGGGTGAAGAGGCAGACCACAGGGGATTTTTCGGGTAGTGAAACTAATATTCTATAGGATACTATAATGCTGGACCCATTAATCAAAACCCCTAGAATGTGCAACACAAAGAGTGAACCCTAATGTAAATTATGAACCTTAGTATTAAAGTGTCAATATTGGCTTATTAATTGTAATGAATATACCACACTAATGCAAGATGAAAAATAGAGGAAATGTGGGGCAGGGGGAGTAAGGGGGTATGGGAAAACTGTAACTATTACTGCTCAAGAAAACTCCATTAATGAATTAAGTAATTACTTTTTTTAACTCCTTTTTTTTTTTGCCTTTTTCTAGGGCTGCACTCATCAGCAAATGGAGGTTCCCAGGTTAAGGGTTGAATCAGAGCTGTAACCACTGGTCTACACCACAGCCATAGAAACCCAGATCCGAGCCGCGTCTGCAACCTACACCACAGCTCACGGCAACTCTGGATCCTTAACCCACTGAGCAAGACCAGGGATCGAACCTGCAACCTCATGGTTCTTAGTTGGATCCGCTAACTGCTGTACCACAACGGGAACTCCCTAATTTAAAAAAATTTATTGACAAAGGCTAAGTTTTGAAATGTGTACTGAGTATTATTTTAAAATTTATTTTAAAAGTTACCTATAGTTGACTTATTGTATTAATTTCACATGTACAGCTTCAGATTCTTTTCCATTATAGGCTATTATAAGACATTGAATATAGTTCTCTGTGCTAAACAGTAAATCCCTGTTGTTTATTTTATATATAGTAGTGTGTATCTGTTAATCCCATACTCCTAATTTATCCCCCCCACCCCTTTCTCCTTTGGTAACCATATGTTTCTTTTCTACGTCTGGTTCTGTTTTATAAATAAGTTGATTCATATTATGTTTTTAGATTCCTCATGTAAGTGATATCATGTAATATTTGTCTTTCTCTAACTTAGTTCACTTAGCATGATAATCTCTAGGCCCATCCATGTTGCTGCAAGTAGAAATATTTCTGTTTCTTTCTTATGACTGAGTAATACTTCATTATATATATGTATGTGTGTATGTATGTTGCTTGCATGTCTTGGCTATTATGAATAGTTCTGCTGTAAATATTGGTGTGTTTGTATATTTTTCAAATTAGAGTTTTTGTGGAGTTCCCATCATGGCTCAGTGGTTAACGAATCTGACCAGGAGCCATGAGGTTGTGGGTTCAATCCCTGTGGCCGGCAGCCACAACTCTGATTAGACCCCTAGCCTGGGAACCTCCAATACCTCAACGGGTGCGGCCCCAGAAAAGAAAAAAAAAAAAGAAATTAGAGTTTTTGTTTTTTTTCTGGAAATATGCCCAAGAGTGGGATTGCTAGATCATATGGTAGTTCTATTTTTAGTTTTTAAAGAACTTCCGTACTGTTTTTTTCTGAAGGTATAAGTGTGGGTGTTATCAGGTTATAGACAATAGCTGAAGCTCCAGAAATAAATGGAGATGCATCATACAGGAAGAGGTGAGAAAATAGTTTTTCTCATTTTATTGTGGTAAAATGTGCATGATTTACTAAAGAATACATAGATTTACTATTTTAACCATCTTTAGGTGTATAGTTAAGTGGCATTAAGTACCTTCACATTGTTATGCAACTATCCTCCACATCCACCTCCAGATTCCTTTCTCTTTAAAAACTTTTATTTATTTTTTATTGATGTATAATTGCCTTACAATACTGTTTTAGTTTCAGGTGTGCAGCATGGCGAATCAGGTATACATGTACAGATATATTCCTTTTCAGATGCTTTTCCCTTATAGGTTATTACAAAATATTGAATACAGTTCCCTGTGCCATATAGTGGGTCTTTGTTCAGAATTCTTTCATCTTCCCAAACTGAACCTCTGTACCCGTTAGACAATAACTTCCCATTTCCCACTCCCCTCAGCCCCAACACTCCCCAATCTACTTTGTGCATGTATATGAATTTGACTACACCAGTTACCTCATATAAGCAAAATCATACAATGGTTGGTGCTCTAATTTTTTTTCTTTGCTCTTTTTTTAAGGCCACACCTGTGGCGTATGGAAGTTCCCAGGTCAGGGTGGAATCAGAGCTGCATCTGCGACCTACACCACAGTTCACAGCAACGCCAGATCCTTAATCCACTGACTGGGACCAGAGACTGAACCCACATCCTCATAGCTACTAGTTGGGTTCGTTTCCCTTGAGCCACAAGGGGAACTCCCTAAATTTTTTAATTTTTATTTTATTTATTTATTCATTATTATTATTATTTTTTAGGGTCACACCTGTGGCATATGGAAATTCCCAGGCTAGGGGTCAAATCAGAGCTATAGTTGCTGACCAACGCCACAGCCACAGCAATGTGGGATTGGAGCTGCATCTGCAACTTACATCACAGCTCACCACAATGCTGGATCCCTGACCCATTGAGCGAGGCCAGGGATCAAACCCACATCCTCATAAGCTACTAGTTGGATTCTTTTCTGCTGCACCACAATGGGAACGCCTTAAATTTTTAAGTTTTAAAAAATTTTGATGGCTGTGCCTGTGGCACATGGAAGTTTCTGGGCCAGGGGCTGAATCTGAGCCATAGCTGGGAACAGTGCGACAGCTGCAGCAACTTGGGATGCTTAAACCCACTGCACCTGCAACTCCATGGCCCCCAGAGCTACTGCAGTGGAATTCTTAACCCACTGCATCACAGCAGGAACTCCATAGAACACCTGTTTCTTTATTCAATGTCTTCTTTTTCATTTGCTCCCTAATTTTTTTTCTTTTTATTTTCTTTTTGTCTTTTTAGGGCTGAACCGACGGCATATGGAGGTTCCCAGGCTAGAGGTCAAATTGGAGCTGTAGCTGCCAGCCTACACCCCAGCCACAGCTGTGTCTGCGACCTACACCACAATTCACAGCAATGCTGGATCCTTAATCCAGTAACGCTGGATTCTATCCCTGAGGCCAGGGATAGAACCCACAACCACGTGGATACTAGTTGGGTTCATTAACCTCTGCGCCATGATGGGAACTCCTACTCCCTCATTTTGATGAAGCACATTTTCTAGTAGTTTTCTGAAAAAAAGCTACTGAGGGGATACATTTTGGGGAGAGGAAGGATTACATGTCTTTCCCCCCACATTTGTTCTGTTGTTTAGCTGGGTTTAGCGTTCTAGGTTGGGGATCATTTTTACATTAACATTTGAAAGGAAGCAGAGGTGATGTGGCATCTGTGGTGGTAGAGGCTGATGGACCATGTCTAGCATCACCAGTAGCTGTAGCAGCCAGCTCCACGTTCCCTGGACTGCCTCCAAATTCCTAAGTGAGCCAGTGGTCATGAGAGCAACAACAGCAGTTGCACTTTCCAAGTGTGACCTTAAAGTCACACGTCTAGTGATGGTATCTGACTTCCCCATCCCTCCAACACCTTGAGTACCAAATTCCCTATAAAAAAATAAAGATAAAAACATAAAATAACAGTACCCTTTTTTGAACAAAAGACCCAAAGTGAGTCCTGTTTTCTACACTGAAGTCCGATAGATACAGTTTTCCTCTCTGTGATTGTGTCTGCAAATACTTTATACACAGCTGATCTGTATTCTGAATTTGGAATCTAAATCCGTTTTTTGGTTGTTTCTGCTGACTCTCACTCATGGTGCTGGTGTTTGGTCATTTTGATTGTGAGCAGAGGCTTTGCAGTTGTGAGGAGGTAGCATATTCGAGAGAAGGGCACTTCAAGTAGAGAGTAAATAGTGAGTGAAAGGTCCTTGAAGCAGAAGCATGGTACCTTCTAGAAATAACGAAGAGGTCAGTATGGCTGATGTGGGATGACTGAGAGTAGTAGGTGGTACGTATAGGGAGGGAATGGGACCAGATGGTGCAAGGAAGTGGGGAAGAATTTGTCTTCTACCCTTAGTGAGAAGAGGAGCGCTGGGAGTTTTCAGCAGAGAGGGACATGATCTAGCTCACATTTGAAAAGAGTCATTCGGGATGCTGTGTTCAGAGTGTACTGTAAGGGGATCAAAGCAGAATCAGGGACATCAGTCAAGAGATGATAACCAGGGGAGAGCTGACGGTAGCTTGGACCTGCATGGTACTGCATAGTGAGATTTTTTAGGTTCTGGATATTTTTTTGAAAGTAGTGCCAACAGAATTTAGTGATGTCTTGGATATGAGTGCGTGTGTGTGGGGGGGGAGAGAAAGTCAAGGATGGTTTAAAAAAAGTTTCGCCCAAGCAAAAATTTGGATGATGGTGCTATTAGTTGAGATACAGGTTTGTGACGTAAGATGAGAGTTTAGTTTTGCACAGACTAACTTTGATATATCTATTAGACAGCTAAGTGAAGATCTGAAGTTGGAAAATTAATATACAAGTCTGAAGTGTACAAGAAAAATCATCAGTTGATAGAAATTTGCAAGTGTCATTATTCACATAGGATGTAGATGGGAACTCCCATCTCAGGCTTAACATGTCCAAAACACAAATTCTTGTTTCCTAACTCTGATACCGTTTGTTCTACAGCACAGCCATCCTCCTTGGAGTCACCTTGTTTTTTTTTTTTTTTAATTTGAAAAAAGTTATAGGAAAGTTACAAAAAGAGTACAGAGAGGGAGTTCCCATCTGGCTCAGCAGTAATGAAGCCCAGGGGTATCTATGAGGATGTAGGTTTGATCCCTGGCCTTGCTCAGTGGGTTAAGGATCTGGCATTGCCATGAGCTGTGGTGTAGGCTGCAGGTGAGGCTTGGATCTGGTGCTGTTGTGGCTGTGGCGTAGGCCAGCAGCTGCAGCTCTGATTTGACCCATAGCCTGGGATCTTCCATATGCTGTGGGTGCGGCCCTAAAAAGACCCCTCCCCCCCAAATGTACAGAGTTCACACACATTCTTCACTCAGTGTTTCTTCATGTTAACTTACATAATCACTTGCAATGAGCAAAACCAGGATACTATGCTATGTCATTATTTACTAAAGTATGAATCTTACTCAAATTTTACCCTATTTTCTTCTAAAGTCCTTTCTGCCCAGGATCTCACGTTGAGTTAGTTACTGTGTTTTAATACTCTCCAGTCTGTGACAGTTCTTCCATCTTTCCTTGTCTTTCGTGACTTTGCTGAATCCTTGTTAGTTAATTGTAGAAGGTCTCTCAGTTTTGGTTGGTCTGATGTTTTCTCATGGTTAGAAGAAAGGAAAAGAGGTCAAATTCAACTAGAGTAATGAGTTTCAACATATAGTAATAACAGGTTTTGCAAATTATACTTAAACATTTTCTGAAAAATGTATAGAGAATCCCAAGTGTTAATAATGTGCTATATTTAGTCTACCAATTACAGTGCTTCCTACCACCCCAGAGCTAATGATAATACTTATATATGGACATCAAACCAGTTAGAATATTCCAAAATATAATGTCCAAAGCATTTGACTTTGTCCTAAAGCAAAGTTAGCTCTTCCTATAGGAACGAGCAGTTTAAATGGATATGTTAAAATGTATTTTTTTTTTGTTGTTGTTGTTCTGTTTTCTTTTTTAAAACATTTATTGGAGTATAGTTGACTTACAATGTTGTATTAGTTTCGGGTGTACAGCAAAGTGAACCTGTCGTACATATAAATATATCTATTCCTTTTTTTCTTATAGGTTATTACAGACTATTGAGTAGCTTTTCCTGTGCTATACAGTGGGCTCTTATTAATCATTTATTTTATACAGTATGGTGTACATGCCATTCCCACCTTCCCAATTCCTCTCTCCTCCCAACAGTTTCACCTATGGTAACCATAAGACTGGTTTTGAAATATGTTAGTTTGTTTCTGTTTTATAAATAAGTTCTTTTGGGTCATTTTTTTATTAGATTCCACATATAAGGGATATCATATCATAAAAAAGTATTATTTATATCCCTTTTCTGGCAGCGAATCAGACTTAACCTGAATAAGATTTTGCTGTATATTTTATGGAAGATGTGAATATTTCAGAATTCCTTTTTCATGCATCTTTTCTATTCTGCAGCCAAATGCTCTACCCCTGAGCTATACCCCCATGTCTTTTCTATACTGACTTGTATTCATTTACAAGATTTTATTTTACCTCTAAAATACACTACTCTGTATATTCAGTGTAATAATTCAATTTTATTTAAACTGCATGTTCAAAAAGATGACCTATGAGATTTACATAGAAGTTCAAGAATATTTTCACTGCAAACACTGCTGAAATATGATTAACAATCCTAAGTGTATCTTGTCATAGAAGCCCAGATTCTCAAGTGTCTTAAAGGTCTATAATGTCTAAGTATGTGGTCATTCTTACTGTAGCAGCAGTTCTCAAATAAGTGATGGTAGTTTCCTTTATTTGCTATGCCTCCCATTATTTCTCTGAAACAATAACAAAAATTCTAGAATTATTTGGATTTGTAGGACTTGGAGAATGAAAGATTATCCTAATCATAAAATCCACTATCACTACAAAAATGCTGTTGGCATTCCTGTTGTCCTGTCTATAAACACCTTTAAAATTGCCAATGAATATTATGGAATTAATCCACAATTTGAGATACATTATCTATATAATCATATGAGCATGTCTATGGTTAATTTACATGTTTACTGTGAAACTTATTATTTTATTTTATTTTTTTTGTTGTTTTTTTGCTTTATCTAAGGCCGCACCCGCAGCATATGGAGGTTCCCAGGCTAGGGGTCTAACAGGAGCTGTAGCTGCTGGCCTTCGCCACAGCCACAGCAACACGGGATCAGAGCCGCATCTGCAACCTACACCACAGCTCACAGCAACGCCGGATCCTTAACCCACTGAGCAAGGCCAGGGATCGAACCCGCAACCTCATGGTTCCTAGTCAGATTCGTTAACCACTGAGCCTAAACTTACTATTTTAAATTCAACTGTTTCTTCTAACCTAAGCAAAGATACTGATTTATTAATGGAACAAACTTTTTGTTATTTGTAGGATATTATCAGGCAGGTTTATATCAATTTAGATTATTCAAGCATAATCATATCAAGATTAACTGGATATCATCCGAGAATTAAGATAAATGACATAGTTAGTGCCTAATTTCCTAAGTTAGAATATGGGCACTTTAATGGTGACAGATTATGACTTAGTGATTATATTCATAAATGGATTACAAGGTCAACATCACCATTCTGGATCTTTGCAGGCATCACAAACACAGTAAAGGACAAGCTGCCTAACAGACTGTTTTCTATAAGGAAAATGTTCCAATAAACTCTGACAAATCAGGACATGCTAATATTTATCCAGAGGGCAGAAAGTCACATTTGTTGTTGCACAGTGAAAATTCGATTGATTTCTGTTGACTTATAAAAGTCTATGTGAAAGACAATGTAACTATTGTGCTCCTGAAAAGAATTTCAAAGTGACTCCAAATAAAGTGTTATTCCTGTCACACAGATAAGTTAACTGAGGCACAAGCATTAACCCCGAGAATTTATATTGCCTTTTGCAATTGTTTTCTACTTACACTTGGCAGTAGTTAAATTAAGGATGACCAAATTTCAAGTGCTGCACTTTTTAACTAATACATGGCTTTTAAGTCATTTTCAGAAGGGCAATGATTTAACTCTGTATAATACAAATGGACAGAGAGCCAATTTTTATTCACAGGTCCAACTCTTCACAAGTTTAGAAACATACTAGTAGAGATATTAATGTTAATGTTCTAACTTTTGGGGTAAAAAGTTCTTCATGGAATGTCAACAGTTCTTCCACCAGGGATATATCCTAAGTGGGGGATGGGAAAGAGATCCCTAACTTTCACAAAGTTAGCTTTGTTGACAAAGTTTTTCCTGAAGCCCTTTCTTTTAAGGATTAAGACAAGGCCAATGAGCATCAGGTGATCAGATGCAATACATAACATATTCCTTAAAATGTGTCTTCTCTGTGATAGGCCTCAAACCATTATTAAAGAAAAAAATATTGGAGGCTTTTTAATAGATACCTTTAATTCTAGAGATTGTAATGCTTATCCAATTGCTATATTATCTGTTACCAATGTTATCCTACTAATGAATTAATAGACTTACTTATTCATCAGCTGGTTTCAGAAACATATTAAGAAGAACTAAAAAAGCGTGACTAAGGAAAACATGAGGAAAATACTTTCAGAGTTCCCGTCATGGCGCAGTGGAAATGAATCCGACTGGGAACCATGAGTTGCGGGTTCGATCCCTGGCCTCGCTCAGTGGGTTAAGGATTTGGCGTTGCCGTGAGCTGTGGTGAAGTTCACAAACACAGTTCGGATCTGGTGTTGCTATGGCTGTGCCAAAAGCTGGTGGCTGTAGCTACAATTCGACCTGTAGCCTGGGAACCTCCATGTGCCATGGGTGAGGCCCTACAAAGACAGAAAAAAAAAAGGAAAAGAAAAGACTTTCAAGAAAACATGCAAGGAATCTTTGTTAGCTAACGTTTTACATCACTGATAAATGACTTTTCTGGGCCTTTCTAAAAATCTATCTGAAAATCCACAGCCCTAGTTTGTTGTATTCTTTGTTTGTGCATCCTCAATTTCCTGGCTTTGCATTATTGCAGTCTTTCAGTTAATATTGAGACACAGCGACCTATTATCATTTTATTCTTATCATGGAAGGAAGGCCACATATAGATGGGAGGTGCAAACAGGCTGGTCTTTTCCCTGGAATAAATTCAAACTAGACACTATTATAGAATAGTGCCCTGTTTAGAATAAAATCCAGATGCAGTTATTACGTAGAAAAAATTTAACAGAAACAAAGTCAACTGTTACTCTGCTACAGACAAAAAAATCGCATTTGGTAATCTTTTCTAGCACTCCTTACATTTCTCCATAGAAAACTTGAGTATCATGTTTTGCCACAAAACACACAGTAATATAATCTTTTTTTTTTCTTTTTGACCATAAAATAGAAAGTATAATGATGGAATCATAGCAATCTTTTGGCTTAACATCTTATAAAGCCTTTCTTTATAGCACTCACCCTCATCTTGAAGTACAGAATTTATTTTTGTCTACTTATTTTTCTATTTTCTTCAAAAATATAAACTCTGGGAAGCTGGGACCATCAGTCTTGTTTACTATGGCTTCCCAGCATGCACAGAAAAAGTGCTGACACACCGTAGATGCTCAATAAATATTTGTTGAATGATGCATCAATAAAAAAATCACTGCAGTGGAGAAAATAAACATAAATATTCTGTTCATGCTTACTTTTTGCTTACCCTTTGGGTTCTTTAAAACATTTCTGTTCTGGTTATCTATTACTTTAAACAAGCTAACTCCAAACTTAATACCTTAAAAAAATAATAATTTTTAAAGTTTTTAAATAAACATAACATTTTATTACGTTTCTAAATAACAAATAATAATTTTATTATTATTTTTACTGTTTGGGTCACAGAATTTAGGCAAGCCTTGACTAGGTGATTTTTCTGTTCTATGTCGTGGTGCCTGGGGTCACTTAGTGGAATTCCACCAGCAGCTGGTATGGTGGGTCCAAGATGGTTTTACTTATAAAACCAGGTACCAGGCTTACTTATAAGCCAGGTACCAGGCTTATAAGCCAGGCTTATATAAGCCAGGTACCAGGCTTACTTATAAGCCTGGTACCTGGCAGAGATGGCTGTAAGCCTGTACTCAGCTGGCCCCTTCTGTTTTACATAGTGGCTCAGGGCTCCAAGGGTGCAAGAGAGGAGCTGCTAGTCCTCTTAAAGTTTACATTTGGGGCCACCATAGTGTCATTTCCACCATATTCTTTGGTCAAACCAGTCACAGGCCAGCCCACATTTGGGAGGAGTATCAAACATGTACAGCTATTTTTATTTTTTATTTTTTTGTCTTTTTAGGGCTTCACCTGCGGCATATGGAAGGTCCCAGGCTAGGGGTCTAACTGGAGTTGCAGCTGCTAGCCTACACCACAGCTCACAGCAGTGCAAGATCCTTAACCCACTGAGCAGTGCCAGGTATTAAACCCGAGTCTTCATGGATACTAGTCAGGTTCATTACTGCTGAGCCACAGTGGGAACTCCTACACGCCATTTTTTAAATCTGGTACATTTTCTTTTTTTGGCGGCACTGGTGATACAGGGAAGTTCTTGGGCCAGGGACTGAACTGGTGCCAGAGGAGTGACCCAAGCTGCTGCACTGACAACACTGGATCCTTAACCGGCTGCATCAGGAGAGATCTCCTAATCTGATACATTTCTGAGATAGATTATGTCCAAGTAAATGTTCCTAAAGAAAACAACCCAACAAATTCAGTTTAGTATCCTTCTGGAAATTACAGTTTTCTCAATTAAGTCTCACGTAAATTCAAGGAAGCCTTCAAAATACTAAAAAAGAAATGCAAACATTTAAAGTAAAAGATATGAAAACCTTTTAATATACATCTTATTTGCTTACTGACAACACAATGACCATTGTAAATTGGTTTAGGTTCTCTTAAATGATAGGCAAAAATTTATATGATATGTCTGCTGTGTACATTTTTCTGGGAAATAGGTTAATGGTTTTTATTGATTTTTCGAAGGATCTAATTACTCTCTCCTTCCTAACCAAGTATTTCCCTAAGCAAAATTATGGAGCAGGTAAGTTCATTTTTGGAATTATCTGCCTTGTATAATACTTAGCCTTGTATTATAATAATAATAGTGATAACAGCTGACAAATAAAAAAGATTATTATCAGCTGTATGCCAGGAACAGTTTCATAACAACCCAATGAAGAACATAGCACTGTTTTCCTTATTTTATAGTTGAGGAAACTGAGGCATAGTAACTTGCCTATTATCTAGCATATTGTCCTCAGAGGTCCCATGCAATGAGGCCTTGTTTCCCAGTATCCATTTACTCCTTTGTAAATTGGGGATAACAACAGCAGCCAGTGTCACTGTGGGTATTAGATGAGGAAGACTGGGCCAGTCCATAGCCTCATTCTTGGCACATATTACGGTGGTGTTTTTTAATAAAAACGAGCGCTCCATGTTTAGCTTCTGTTTTATTTCAGAAGGCTCTGGTATCTTTCATTGTAGAGATATGGGTGTGATAAAATTCAGGAGGGAACAAGAGGTGGGCGGGTGGGTGGATTAGGGTTTTAAAGTCCAGGGCCAAAACTGGAGATACTGTTCTCCCCTTTGCACTCCTAAGGTTTTGCGTATTCTCCTAAAATTGTATGCAAATGTAACATTCTGTTCCACAATTCAATTGTTTATCTATTAATACAAAACTTGTTTACTCCGAAGTTTTCAGGATCATTGTTCTATGGAGATGCACCTTGCTGACGCCTTAGCTTCACCCACACCCCTTTGAGGTTCCCAGACCTGATGGACTCAGCAGCGCAGGTTTGGGATTATCTGAAGGCCTAGAAGCCCAGCTAGGCCCCTTAGCTTGTTTGAGCCTTATATTTTTCATTATAAAATGGAGAGGTGTTAATGCCTACTTTACTAGTCTTTTTTGCTCTGGAATTACACAACATGAAACTGTCCTAAAGGTAGTTTTCAAAACTTAAAAGTAGGCGAAAAACCCAATTCGGTTGGTCAAACAAAACAAAAACACTGGGGGAATTCTTATTCCGGAATACATACTGAAATGTACTATGTGAACGTACATCTAAAATCAGCATCTTACAGCTGGTGGTAATAGAAACATTTTAAAGCTACTAAGGAGGGCATACATTCTCCAGACAAGTAATCCAAAGGATTGGCCCACCTTCTGAGGAAATCAATCACGTAACCTCTCGATTTGACTGCCCCAGCCAAAAGCCGAAGGCTCAAATCTGGGGGCGGGCCTACGTTCCGCCGCGCGTAGGCAGCGGCCGGCCGGCCTTAGGGGCGGCGCCTGGGTTCACGTTGCTGCGCCTGCCTCCCGCCTCCGGCCCAGGCCGAGAGGACGCTGCGCGCATCCTGACGTCATCACCAGGCGCCGCTGCCTCGACCTCCTTCCACTTCGCGGGAGAAGTTGTTGGCGCCAATGGATCCCGAGCTTCGGTAACGGATTCCGCAGCCGGCCGGCCTGCCCGCCTGCTCCTTCGTCCGTGGCTTGTGATGGTGAGCCCCCGGGGGAGGCTCTGCGGCTCGGGGGCTGGGGAGAGTTTGCAAGTTGGGTGTAGACCGGGCACTAGTGGTATGGAGGATCCGGGAGAATCGCGCTGCGTGGCTCCGGAGGAGAGCGAAGGCACGGAAGGGTCCACAAACTTGGCACTGGTCTCGTGGCTTTCCTTGGACCGCGGGCTTCACCTCCCGGCCGCAGCCAGCGCGCAGGGCTCGTGCTGCTGCGTGGCAGTTTAACTTTTTTCTACTCTTGGGGGAAGGGAGGAAGGAAGGGAGTAATAAAGGTGATTTTTGAGGGCTCAGCGGTTAAGTTGCTTTTCCTGTTTAGCGTTACCTCGGACCTTGGTTTGAGTCCTGCCTAAAGCGTTGATTCCAAGCTTTGGGTTACGAAGGACAAGAATGTAACAAACTTTCCTTTCTAATGAATAAGTTGTCTCGGGCCTTCGACACAGCTCCGTGAAACGCTTGTTACAGGGCCCTTTTGAGATCAAGGGCATGGATAAGTTTTATCCATCCTTTAAAGGAGGATGTTCTATTTTGTTTGGAGGAGTTCACAGAAATCAAAGGGATAACACGGTTTCCCAGGAGAAAAGAAAACAGCTAGTTGAAACAGCTGTACTGAATTTGACGGCTCTCATCACTTAGCACCTGATGTTAATAATCTTAAAGGAAAAACCCTAACACAGCATTTTAAGTCAACTATTCTTTAATAAAAAATTAAAAAAAACCCAAAACACCTCTCGCATAATTCTGCATAAAGCATTTAAATAGAGAATGAAATAATTATGCAGCTGTCAAAACATGTTCTTACTGGAATGGCAATAGATACAAGCGTGTGTTGGAAATATTTTATTTTAAAGGTCAATTTATGATGGTCCATTAATGCAGAATCTACTTAATAGTCAGGTATAATTTTTTTCAGTAGTTTTTCGGCTTGTTTCTTATAATGCCATTGTTATGGGCTATGTGTGTATGTGTGTAATTTTATGCCAGATTGGGAAACCTTACAGACCTTTTTTGTTTCATCTCAAAGAAGGATAAGATAATAATAGCTTTGTAACAAGTACCTTCTTCAGGTCAATATATGAGCTGTTTGTTTTACATACCTTTTCTCATTTAAACCTCAGCAATCCAGTATTACAGATGGTAAAGGAAGTTTGTAGAGTTCAAACAATTTGTAATACAACTAATAAATGATTGAACTAGGTTTAGAACCTTGGTTTTTCTAACTGTAATATTATACTACCTCCCTAAAATGCTCATAATTACATTTTGGACTTCAGTCACTATGGTATTGTGGAAAGTTTATGAGTTTTGGAGTCTTAAAGGTGAGAGTGAGGTGGTGTTTTGGTCTTGCTCTGCCATTTAATGGTTAAGTGGTTTTGAACAAGTGACTAGCTTAACTTTTTAACCTTTTAAATCCTCTTGTTTCCTTACCTGTAAAAGGGAGGAAAATGTAGCTGCCTTAAATGATTGTCTTGAGGGTTAAACAAGATAATTAATGTAAGGCTTCTATTCTGGTGCCTGGCATGAGGTAGGCAGTATGCAGCTCTGTGGCCAGTGATGTAATTTTCTCAGGAAGGACCCTGTGGAACATTATGAAGAGTTTAAGGGGCATCAAAGATGCCTCTGGAAAAAAAATGCCTCTGATATTGTCAGTTATGGTGAACAACAGCTTATATGGTCAACTTTTCGTTATTCGGGTTTTTTTTTTTTTAGGGCCACAGGTGTGGCATATGGACGTTCCTAGACTGGGGGTTGAATCAGAGCTACAGCTGCAGGCCTACGTCACTGCTGCAGCAACACTGGATGGGAGCTGTGTCTGTGACCTATACTGCCGCTTGTGGCTATGCCGGATCCCTGACCTACTGAGTGGGGCCAAGGATTGAACCCTCATCCTGATGGATATTGTTGGGTTTGTTTCTGCTGAGCCACAACGGGAACTCCCATTTGGGTATTTTCCATTGATTCTTTCCCTTTTTAGTACTCCTATTCATGGTGCAGATGAAAAATAAAGACCCTGTCAGTAAAGAAGTGGGAGTCAAATGGGTCACCTTTGCTATTTCTAAAGGGAAAAGATTTTATAAAGTCCTTAAGAGTCTTGGATTATATTGGCATTTAATTTAGTCCTTCTGTCTCTAATACACAAATAAGCAGAAACCTAGACACAAATTCTCTTCAGCATATGTTTACTGAACACCTGTGTACAAGTTATATTGTACAGTACAATAGTTCTTTTGTTTGAGTCACAGCTCCCTTTGATAATCTGGTGAATAGTATTCAAGTTTTTGCCCACAGAGTACACGTGGACACATACACACTGTTTAGGGGATTCACGTATCTTCTGAAGCCCTTCCATAGATGCAAAGTTAGCAACTCTTGCCCTGGGAGCTACATCTTTTGCTCAAATCTTTTCCAATTAAAGTTATTGATAAAGGAATAAAATATCCATAAAATAGAATGCTATGCAGCCATTAAAAAGAGAAAACTTTATGCCCTGGAATGAAACAATTGCCAAGATAATTAAGTGAAAAAAGAAGGTGCAAAACAATATGTAGAGTATGCTACCACTTTATGTAGAAAAAGAAAAGATTCTATGCATATTTGGGAGTTCCCTCGTGGCTTAACAGGTTAAGGATCTGGCATTGTCACTGCTGTGACTTGGGTTGCTGCCGTGGCATGGGTTTGATCCCTGGCCTCAGAAGTTTCACATGCTGTAGGTGCAGCCAAAAAAAAAAAAAAAAGGTATGCATATTTGTTTGAATATATGAAGGATCCATAGGGAACTAACTGCCAACATTTGTGGCCGCCTAAGATGGGAAATGTGTGTCTGAGACGCAGAATAGGAGGGAGACATTTTACCCTTTTGAATTTTTTTTTAATTTTAATTTTTACATTATACCCAGCTGTATGGCGTGGTAACAGGGTTACACGTACATATATGGATTCATCACAAGTGGTTAGACATAGTTCCCACCTTTTGAATTTTTGAATCATGTGAATATATTGGCATTAAAGTAATTGAAATGAACTTAGAAAAAAAAAGCCATGTAAATGTTCTGGATAGCTATGAGGATTTAATTATTTGCTCAAAATGTGAATAAAACCTGAGCGATGTCATTTTAAAAGAAGTCAACACATATAATTCATTGGCTAGCATAATTATTTATTGAAAATATGCCTAAGATTGAATTAAACACATGAGACTTAAGGGATAGCTTTTTTCGAAGAGCTGTTAAAGAGTGTGAAGACATCTAACTTGATTCATTGCCTCCATTCACATTGTCATTTACTATGTGAATGCTCCCTTGGAGCAGTGTGGTCACCCTTTTGTAATGTAGCTTTTGCCATAAGGCTTCTACCTTTCAGATCTCATTTGTCTGTCTTTTGAGTTTGTTAATCTGGTTCTCTCTTGGCTTTTATTTTTGCTCTTTCCTTAGAATAATCTGTTTTATTCAAATGTCAATCATCATTTCCTCAGAGCTTTTGGTGTCATATCCAAGAAACCATTACCTAATCCAGAAACGTGAAGATTTATGCTTCTTTTATAGGTTTAGCTCTTACATTTAGGACTTTGATCCATTTTGAGTTAATTTTGGTACGTGGTGTGAAGTAGGAGTTGAAGTTTATTCTTTTCTATGTACATCTCTAGTTTTTTGCACCATTTGCAAACTAATTTCGCATTGAATTATCTTGGTTCTCTTGTCAAAAATCACTTGGCTGTGTGAGGGTTTTTTTTCTGGATATTGAATTCTATTAATTTGTGTGTCTACTGTAATACCAGTAACACACTGTTTTTATTATAGTTGCTTTGTGGTGAGTTTTGAAGTTGGGAATCATGAGTCTTCAGCTTTGCTCCTTTTCAAAGTGTTTTCCTGTCCTGGGGCCCTTGAATTTCCACATGAAGTTTAGAATCAGCAAAGAAGCCAGGTGGGATTTTGATAGGGATTGTGTTGAATCTGTAGATCAGTTTGAGGAATATTGCCATCGTAACAACGTAAGGTCTTCTGATCCATGAACATGGGCTATCTTTCCATTTGTTTAGGTCTTTAATTTCTTTAAACAATGTTTTATAGTTTTCAGAGTATGGGTTCTACACTTCTGTTAAATTTGTTTCTAAGTATTTTTTTTGACAAACTGTAAATGGAATTATTTTCTTTTTTAAATTAATTTTTTTATTGACATATAGTTGATTTACAATGTTATGCTAATTTCCGCTATATAGCGAAGTGATTCAGACACTATACATACATATACATATATATACATTTGTTTAATATTTTCCATTATAATTTATCACAGTATGTATATATATATATTTTTTTTTTTTTTGACTTTTTCGGGGGCGGTCTCACCTGTGGCATACAGAGGTTTCCAGGCTACGGGTCGAATCAGAGCTGTAGCCACCGGCCTATGCCATAGCCACAGCAATGCCAGACCCAAGCCATGTCTGGGACCTACACCATAGCTCATGGCAGTGCTGGATCCTTAACCCGCTGAGTGAGGCCAGGGATCGAACTCTCATCCTCATGGATCCAAGTAGGGTTTGCTATTGCTGTGCCACAATGGGAACTCCCCACATAATATTGAATATAGTTCCCTGTGCTGTATAGTAGGACCTTGTTTATCCATCCTATATATAAGAGCTTGCATCTGCTAGTCCCAAACTTCCAATCCTTCCCTCTGCCACCCCCACCCCCAGCAACCACAGTCTATTCTCTATGTCTTTGAGTCTCTTTCTGTTTTGTAGAAAAGTTTATTTGTATCATATTTTAGATTTCACATATAAATGATCAAATGGTATTTGTCTTTCTGTTTCTGACTTCATTAGTATGATCTCTAGGTCCGTTCATGTTGCTGTAAATGACATTATTTCATTCTTTTTTTATGGCTGAATAATATTTCGTTGTACATACCACATCTTCTTATACATCTGTCTCTCGATGGACATTTAGGTTGTTTGCATGTCTTGGCTATTGTGATTAGTGCTGCTGTGAACATAGGGGTGCATGTACCTTTTTGAATTATAGTTTTGTTGGGATATATGCCCAGTAGTGGGACTGCTGGATCATATGATAGTTTTAGTTTTTTGAGGAACCTCCGTTCTGTTTTCCATAGTGGCTGCACCAGCTTACATGCCCACCAACAGTGTAGGAGGGTAATAGAACTGTTTTCTTAATATCACTTTTGGATTGTGTACTGCAAGAGTTTTAGTATTTTTTTTTTTGTGTTTTTGCCTTTTATGTAGAGCCACATCCGCGGCATATGGAGGTTCCCAGGCTAGGGTTCTAACAGGAGTTGTAGCCGCCTGCCCGCCTGCCTTCGCCACAGCAACGCGGGATCCGAGCTGCGTCTGCAACCTATACCACAGCTTACGGCAACACCGGATCCTTAACCCACTGAGCAAGGCCAGGGACCGAACCCGCAACCTCATGGTTCTTAGTCGGATTTGTTAACCACTGAGCCACGAAGGGAACTCCAAGAGTTTTAGTATGTTGATCTTGTATCATGCAACCTTGCAGAACTGATTTAGGTTCTAATAGTTTTTATTGTGGATTCCTTAGGATTTTCTCTATTTAAGATCATTTCATCGGCAAATAAAGAAATTTTACTTCTTCCTGACCAATCTGTATTTTTTTTTTTGCCTAATTGGTTTTATTTTTGCCACAGTGTTGAATAGGAGTGATGAGAGTGGATCTGCCTTTTTCCTGATCTTAGGGGACAGAATTCCAACAGCTTATTTTATTTTTAAACTATTAGGCCTTACTTTAATTTTAACTACTTTAAAATTATTTCTTTTGTCTCTACCGTGCTGCTATCAGTATACAGTTTTAGTCAGATATAGGGACTTCCTGTTGTGGCTCAGTTGAAATGAACCCGACTGGTATCCACGAGGATGTGGGTTCGATCTCTGGCCCCACTCAGTGGATTAAGGATCTGGTGTTGCCATGAGCTGTGATGTGAGTTGCAAATACGGCTTGGATCCTGTGTGGCTGTGGCTGTGGGTGGCAGCTGCAGCTCCAGTTCAACCCCTAGCCTGGGAATTTGCATGTGCCACGGGTGTGGCCCTAAAAAGCAAAACAAAAAAAACAAAAAAATGTAGTCAGATAACGTAGTTTTTCTTTTAAGTGGTTTTCAGGAGAAGGGATTTTTACATTTGGATAGATTTTGTGAGGTGTGTTGATGATAATTTCTGCTTGTGGAGAACAGCTCAATAATCAGAAATATTTGTATTTCTTTTTTTACTCTCAAAATAGAGAAGTAAAGCCAAAATATGGTTATTTTGGCAGTTACCCCAGAGAGCACTGCAGTACTTATTTTGCATGATATCCTGTACTCTTCAAAGTAAATGAACTCAGTGGCATGATTTGCTTTCTCTTTGCATTTTTGGTAGGCAGATATAACTTGTTTGTTGGTTGAGCCCATCAACAGAGGAAAAAAGTTATTAGCTGTTTGGTGATACTTCAAAGTAAATATACATCAGCTTTTGTACTTTGACCTTTTAAAGCTAAAAGGTCATTATAGCCTCTGTGCAAGTTTAGAAGTGTTTATTGCAGTTTTTTTTCATTTCTAACTCTATTAATAGAGTTATAACTAACCAAGTTGGAAACTTCTAAAAGATGCATGATTTTTTTGAGTACTTGGCAAGATCTGGTATTTTGTCTTGACTTATATATTAAAATTGGGCTGCTTGATGATAGGTGATGCTTCTTTCTGATAGTGTTGTAGAATTGTTGTAGAGTAGGAGAGTGCAACAAATATTTTTGCTTACATTTAAGGGCATCTTAAATTTCAAAACTTTTACTAGAAAATGCCTTGTCATTCTTAGTTTTTTCATCTATGAATTAATGTCAGACTTGTTATGTGGATTAAATTAGTTATTTTTTAAAATCATTGTCTGGCACAGAATAAGTCTTATTTAAGGGTTTGTTAAGTAAATAAATGAAGCCTTAAATCAGGGCCCTGACAGTAGAAATAGAGGGAAGAGGACAGCAGTATTTGGGGGACTAGGTTAGGTGGGATGACTAGGTGGAGGGTCAGAATGGGGAGGAAAAACAGTGCCTGTTTTTATGTTTTGGGGAATAGCGGTGCTATGTGTTGAGGAAGGAAATAGAAGGAAAGCAGCAAAAGAATGTGAGGTTAGTTTTGGACCTTGTGAGTTGGAGGCACCTTTGGGGCATTTGGATAGAGCTATATATGGCAGACTATTGGCAACATGGATATGGAGCTCAGAGGTCTGGAGTGGAGGTAAGGTTTAGAAGCATATGTGTTTTTAGGTGATAATGACATTGAGGTGGATGTGAGTTAGGTTGTGCAGTGTGAGTCAGAAGTTTTTTAACTTAGGGCTCATGGAGAGCTGTAAATAGGCTGCAGAAGAAAGCCCTGAAAAAGAGGAAGTAGTGTACTAAAAGTGAAAGTATTTTGTTTTTTGTAGCTACACATTGTACTATGATAAGAGAGTACCATATGATAGGGCAACTCAGTAATTTTCCTCAGAAATAATACACACAATTGGTAATTTGGTACTCAAAATTTCTTAAAACAAAAAGCATTAGGTAAAGCCATGACAAAAAATTAATCTCAAAGTTTAACACATAATCTTTAATAACAAAATTACCATGAATTTCGTTTTACGTAATTAGGAACGTCTCTTTCTGAGCCCAAATGTGGAAGTAAGTGATAGGAGTAACCACTCATGTGTTCAGCCAATATTAACGAAGCATCTACTTACCCTAGGTGCTGGCCCCGTACTTGAGATACAGTGGTGAGGAAGACAGACAAGTCTGCTGTATGGAGCTTACAGCAATGTGTTTAAGTTCAGATTTCTCTGTCAAAATTATCTGCTAGTAATCATTTTGGGACCCATTTCAGGTGTTGCTTCTTTTGGTAAACTGTCCCTGAGGCTCTCTATGTTAGGTGCTTGTGGTGTTCTTAACAGTTTTATCTTAACACTGTTTTGTATTTGTTTTTTTTGCTTTTTTTTAGGACCCTCAGCATATGAAAGTGCCCAGGCTAGGGGTCAAATCAGAGCTGCAGCTGCCAGCCTATGCCACAGCCACAGCAACGCCGTATCTGAGCTGCGTCTGTGACCTACACCACAGCTCATGTAAGGTGGGATCCTGGATCCTTAACCCAGTGAGCAAGGCCAGGGATCGAACTTGCATCCTAATGGACACTAGTTGTGTTCATTTACTCCTGAGCCACAAGGGGAACTTCCTTTTTTTTTCTTTCTTTTTCCTTTTTTGGCCACCGTTCCGCATATGAAGTTCCCAGGCCAGGGATCAGATCCTAGCCACAGTTGCGACTTAAGCCACAGCTGTGTGGCAGTGATGGCTCCCTAACCCACTGTGCTGGACTGGGCATTGAACCTTCATCCCAGTGCTCCCAAGATGCTGCCAATCCCGTTGTGCCACAGTGGGAACTCCGACACTTTTGTGTTAAATTCTGTTTTTTTTTTTTTTTTTTTCTTCTTTTTCTTTTTACAGCCGCACCTGCGGCATATGGAAGTTCCCAGGCTAGGGGTCAAATCAGAGCTGCAGCTGCCAGCCTATGCCACAGCCACAGCAACACTGGATCTGAGCCACATTTGAGACCTACTCTGCAGCTTTCGGCAACACTGGATCTGAGCCACATTTGAGACCTACTCTGCAGCTTTCGGCAACACTGGATCTTTAATCTACTCAGTGAGGCCAGGGGTCAAATCCGCATCCTCACAGAGACAGTGTTGGGTCCTTAACCCGCTGAGTCACAATAGGAAGTCCTGTGTTTAATTCTTTATATACTAATTTGTCTCCCAGGTAGCTTCATGAGGGCATTTTCCTTTTTGTGTCCTAAGGCCCTGGCACAGTGCCTGCATGTGATCACACAAGGATTAAATGTATTAGGAATAATGAGAAGGGAAAGGCCATTGCTGTTGGGGGGTATGGCTGCTTTTGCATAAATCCTTAGAGTTATAGGAAAACTCTGAGGGGGCAGTCATAGTGAAGTGGAGAACTGTGGAAGGGATTTGGAGTCAGAAGACCAGGTTCCATTCTGGAGTGCCACCTCAGATTCCCACATGAACCTGTGAGGCAGGTGGCATCATGAGGAAACTAAGCCAGGGAAGTTTAAGTAAGTCATCCCAAGTGTCTGGTAGTAAGTGGCAAAACTGACAAAAAGCTTGTGTGTTTGACTTAATTCCCCTTAACTTGTCTATAAAATTCTATTTGCTTTAATACCTCATAGAATCAGCAAGAGAGAGAAATCTGTGTCCAGTAGCTGTAACTAAAAGCGTGAAAAACTTATTATTAGCTAAGATTTAACTGTTGTATGATTTTTGCCTAAATCTTTTGCTTTATTCGAACTGACCTCTTTAATAACTATTGAAAAAGAAAGAAGTGTTTTAATTACTATTCTCTTTAGCGTCCCCAAATAAAGCTATTTCTTTTACCATTTCTTTTAGAAATGAAATTATTGAGATATAGGGTATGCAGATTAAAAATTTTTTAAGTTTTGTTTATTTCTATTCACATTTAAAATTTTGGTAAATATTGTTGGATTGTCTTGGAAAGATTATACCAATTTTTGCTTTAGTTAGCAGTGTAGCCTGTGAGCATCTGGTTCCCCGCATCTTTGACATATTTGGGCATTATCAATCTTTTAACAGAGAAAAATAATCAAAATTTAATTTATTATTTGTGAAGTGGAACATCTTTTATTATGTTGGTTAATTGCATTTCTTTTTTCTTTTTTTGTTTTTTAGGACAACACCCATGGCATATGGAAGTTCTCAGGCTAGGGATCCAGTCAGAGCTTCGGCTGCCAGCCTTCGCTGCAGGCACAGCAATGCCAGATCTGAGCTGCATCTGTGACCTACACGGCAGTTCGCAGCAATGCCGGATCCTTAACCCACTGAGCAAGGCCAGGGATGGAACCCATATCCTCATGGATACTAGCTGGGTTTGTTAACTGCTGAGCCACAACGGGAACTCCACATTTCTTCTACAATTTGCCTACTGGAAACTTTTGTTTTTCTACTGGGGTGATCTTTTTATTGATTTGTAAGAGCCCTTTCTATATGACATAGATATTTTCACGTTAGTTCCTTTTAGTTTAACTTTTATAGCATCTTTTGTTTTATTTTTATGTAGTCCAGTGTGTCTGTTTTTATGGGTAGTTTCTAGCCTTGATGTTCTGCTTGGAAGGACTTCCCTTTGCTAAGATTATAAAAGTAAATTTAAAAATTTGTTCCTTTTTCTGTCCACATAGTCAGCGGGAGTTATACCGTGAAGGTAAGAGTGATGTTTAGATCCATTATTTGGGAATTTGATTAGTCCCTAGACTTGTTCTTCATTTTATGAACTCTTTGAAGACCTGGAACACTGGACAGGGATACTAATTGAATAGTAACAGTGGAGTCACACTCTTAATTAAGGCCAAATTGGTGACCTTTGCCTCTTAGATGTGTGCACCATAGATGGCTGCTAACATTGGCGATAATCCTTAAAAAGGTGTGAGTGGAATGGCTTTCATTCTGATGAAAATTCTTTTCCAAAAGTTTAGATTTTTAGTATATACTGAGTTAGATCAGGATGCTATAATTTAATTGTTCTGCTGCTGTCAGAACAGCATGTAAGGGCATATAAGGGCAAGGGCATATAAAGGCATGGGGAGTGGGAGAATAGAGAAGAAAAGAGGGAAAGGAAAAGAAAGGGATTGTGATTAGGAAGAATTACTGAGGAAAGTTTGCAACAATGCTGAGAATTGGCAGTATGGTACAGAGAGCTCAATGTTACCAACAATTCCATTTCCTGAATTGTGTTTTTTCTTTCTCTTTGTGGTTTTAAGCATTTGCGGTTCTAATACAGATGGAAAACCACCACTAACTTATTAATATTCAGTGTTGGGGAGTTCCTCTGGTGGGGCAGCGGAAACAATCAGACTAGTATCCATGAGGATGCAGGTTTGATCCCTGGCCTCGCTAAGTGGGTCTGGGATCTGGTGTTGCTGTGAGCTGTGGTGTAGGTCGGAGATGTGGCTTGGATCCCGAGTGGCTATGGCGTAGGCTAGCAGCTATAGCTCTGATTCATCCCCTAGCCTGGGATCCTCCATATGCCATGGGTGCAGCCCTAAAAAAAAAAAACAAAAAACAAAACAAAACAACAACAAAAAAATTCAGTTTTGATATTTTCATGGTGTGTGTATTCTGTGTGTGTGTGTGTGTGTATGTATGTTGAAAAAAATCACTACTGTTTGAATGAAGATTCATTTGGTAATTTCAAAAGTGAAACTCCAATGTGAAACTCTCATTTCCTCCAGAAGCAATAAAGTAAGTAGTTGTCAGCCTCAAACTCAATTCTTTGCAAATTATGTGGAAGACTGTGGCTTTCTGGCTTTCTTTATCATCTATCTTTTCTTTGGCAACTGACACAAATGTCTCAGTTTCAAAGCTGAGGTATCCATTCTGCAAACAGTAGTTTTAGATTTTATTAGGATGGATTTGTGAGTTTTCTATATTAAGAAATTTATAACAGGGTATAAAACCAAGGAAGGCTGAACCGTTCAAAGAAATGATCATGTCTGTACATCATTTATCTGTTTTGCTTATTGACTTAACTGCAAAGCTGCGTGTGCATGTGTGTTTGCATAACAGTCTTGTTTGGGATTTTTGACATTTTAAGAGTATGACAATTTACTGCCAGGATCTAGAAAAAAATTGTTAGCTTTCTTACATTTCACAGAGTGCTTTTAACAGTTATTTTCCTCACTGCAGTAGAGGTAGGTTGGAATAGGTAGAAAGGATTGAAAACTCAGGATCATAACCATTAAGGATATGAATAGGGAAAACTACGATTGGCTCTTTTTTGCTTTTTAGGGCTGCACATGTGGCATATGGAAGTTCCCAGGCTAGGGTCTAATTGGAGCTTCAGCTGCTGGCCTATGCCACGGCAACACAGGATCTGAGCTGCATCTGCGACCTGTACCACAGCTCAGTGGCAGTGCTGGATCCTTAAACCACTGAGCAGAGCCAGGGATCGAACCTACATCTTGTCCTTATGGATACTAGTCGGGTTCGTTTCCAGTGAGCCACAATGGGAACTCATGGTACAATTGACTCTTGAACCCAGTTCTTTGGAATTCAGATGCTAAATTCTCACTATTCTGTGTTCCTTATATTCTTGCCTATGAGCAGAGATAACTGTAAATGGAGATGTTTTGGTGACATGAAGGGATAATAGTTCATAAGTGAGGGGGAAGGAAAGTTTTTTACTGAGCCAAAATTGTGGTAGCTGTATGATAAATCCTCATAAAGTGTAGGGAATATTAGTCTCACTTTACAGATGAGAAAACAGATTAACTTGCTCAAGATCACACAGCTAGAAGGCACTAGAGCAGAGATTCATGCCAGGGATTTCTCATTCTTACTCCTTTCCCCTACAGCACAGCTAAAATCTAGTAGGGTAGGGAAGAATATTCCTTTTCATTAGACACAGTATTATGGGTTTTTTTGTCTTTTTTTAGGGCCACACCCATGGCATATGGAGGTTCCCAGGCTAGGGGTCCAATCTGAGTTAAAGCTACCGGCCTATACCACAGCCACAGCAATGCCAGATCTGAGCCGCGTCTGTGACCTGCACCACAGCTCATGGCAACACCAGATCCTTAACCCACCGAGTGGGGCCATGTATCGAACCTGCAACCTCATGGTTCCTAGTCAGATTTGTTTCCATTGCTCCACGACGGGAACTCCTAGGCACATTCTTTTTTACTCAGGTAATTTTATCACTTGCATATAAAAAGAATGCTGTTGCATGCATGGAACTATCCATCTCATGAAGAAATTACTGTGTGATGGAAGATAGTATGAGAGAAAGAATGTATAAACGTAAGACTGGATCACTATGCTGTAGAGCAGAAATTGACACAACACTAAATCAGCTATACACTAATAAAAATTACTGAGGGTAAACCAGTGTGTATATGTTGAATTGTGTCTTTTTATAGTTGAAATTAGGATTTTATGCAGTTGATGTCTGTTTATGAATCTCCTTCTTGCTTGCTTGTAGGATATTCGGAAATTCTTTGGGGTTGTACCGAGTGGAAAGAAACTTGTAAGTGAAACAGTAAAGAAGAGTGAGAAAACAAAGTCTGCTGAAGAAACTTTAAAAACAAAGAAAGGAATAAAGGAAATCAAGGTCAGTTTTCCAGATACAGTATTGAATTGTATGAAATAAACTCATTTCCGAAATTGGATATATTGGGAGCCTTGAGTATATAAAGATTTCAGTTCATTTAGCAGAGGAAAAAGAAAGTAGTAAAAAAGTATTACTTATTTATAGTTAATATAGCCTACTTCATTCATAGCTTTGTGTTTTCCTTAAATTGACATGGAACTCTTTTTAGGAAAGCTTTATTTTTCTTGTCCTCCTTGGGCCTCAGAGAAGATAAGATACAGTATCACTATGAAAGCCAACAATGGTTGCAGTAGTGTATCTGAATTAATATTGTTCTGTTTTGTGTAAAATGTAAGACTTTTGCATCTATACAGGTCTGTTTACTGACACCCCATCCTTTATGCCCTAATGGGCATGTATATTATCACATGTTAATACTCCACATGTAGTGTAATTATTGTTTTAAACTGACATTATTTTAAAGAAATTAAGAGAGAAAAATTGGTCTTTTGTATTTAACCATGTATTTGCCATTTCTGGTGCTTTTCATTTCTTATTGAAGATCTGATTTTCCAATATCATTTTCTTTAAACTTGAAGTTTTTTTTTTTTTTTTTTTTTGTCTTTTTGCCTTTACTAGGGCCACACTCGCGGCAAATGGAGATTTCCAGACTAGGGGTCTAATTGGAGCTGTAGCCGCCGGCTATGCCATAGCCACGGCAACGCGAGATCCAAGCTGCGTCTGCAACTTACACCACAGCTCATGGCAACGCCCCACTGAGCAAGGCCAGGGATCGAACCGGCAACCTCATGGTCCCTAGTCTGATTTGTTAACCACTGAGCCATGACAGGAACTCCTGAAGAATTTTCTTTATCATTTCTTTTAAGTTGGCAATAAGTCCTGTTTTTGTTTATTTACAAATGTCATTATTTTGCTTACGTTCTTTTTTCTTTTCTTTTTTTTTTTGCCTTTTGAGGGCTGCACCTGTGGCATAGGGAAATTCCCAGGCTAGGGGTCTAATCAGAACTGCAGCCACCGGCCTACACCACAGCCACAGCCATACCAGATACGAGCCACGTCTGCGACCTCCACCATAGCTCATGGTAACGCCGAATCCATAACCCACTGAGCAAGGCCAGGAACTGAACTCTCATCTCATGGATATTAGTTGGGTTTGTTAACCGCTGAGCAATGACAGGAACTCCTGTTTTGCTTACATTCCTGAAGGATATTTTTGCTTGATACAGAGTTTTTGATTGACCATTTTTATGTTTCAGCACTTTTAAAGATATTTCACTGTTTTTTTGGCCTCCGTTTTTCTGGTGAGATGTTAGCAGGTATTTATATTGTTTTCTCTTATAGATTATGTGTTATTTTTGTCATGCTGCTTTAAAAGGTTTTATCTTTGGGTTTTAGCTTTGCCTATGGTGTGCCTGGGTGTGGTTTTCTTGCGCTTATACTGTTTAGGGTTTCTTAGTCTAAATTAAGTGCTTTTTTTTTTTTTTTTTGCTTTTTAAGGGTCACACCTACAGCATATGGAAGTTCCCAGGCTAGGGGTGGAATTGGAGCTGCAGCTGCTGGTCTAGGCCACAGTGATGCTAGATTTGAGCCACATCTTCGACTTACACGGCAATGCTGGATCCTTCAACCCACTGAGTGAGGCCAGGGATCAAATCCGAGTCCTCATGGATACCAGCTGGGTTTGCTTCCACTGAGCCACAATGGCAGCTCCTCAATTCAGTGCTTTTTTTGTTTGTTTTTTTTTTAGGGCCACACCTGTGGCATATGGAAGTTCCTACGCTAGGGGTTGAATCAGAGCTGTAGCTGCCTGCCTACACCACAGCCACAGCAGTGTCAGATCCTTAACCCACTAAGTGAGGTCAGAGATCCGAACCTGCATCCTCATGGATACAGGTTGGGTTCATTACTGTTGAGCCATGACGGGAACTCCATAACTGCTTTTTATCTTGAGTGTATGGTTTATTATTAGTCAACCTGGACTGCATAAAGTACAATAGCCTGACTGACTTAAATAACAGAAATGGGAGTTCCCATCGTGGCACAGCAGTTAATGAATCTGACTAGGAACTATGAGTTTGCAGGTTCGATCCATGGTCTTGCTCAGCGGGTTAAGGATCCGGCGTTGCCGTGAGCTGTGGTGTAGGTTGCAGACGTGGCTCGGATCCCGCATTGCTGTGGCTGTGGCGAAGGCCGGCGGCTACAGCTCCTGTTAGACCCCTAGCCTGGGAACCTCCACATGCCGCGGCCCTAAAAAGAAGAAGCCAAAAAAAAAAAAAATCCAACAGAAATGTATTTTCTTACAGTTCTGGAATCTAGAAGTGTATGATTAAGGTTCCAGCCAGTTCAGTTTCTGTTTCTATTGAGAGTTCTTTCCACCTTGTAGATGGCTACTTTCTTGCTGAGTCTTCACATAGCCTTTCCTTGGTGTGAGCACATGCGGAGAGAGAGAGGTTGAGAGTGAGTGTGTGCATGTGAGTGTGAGCGGGTGAACTCTTTGGTATCACTTCTCAGGATGCCAGCTTGTTAGATCAGAGCTGCACTCTTATGACCTCATTTAACCTTAATTACCCCTTTAGAGACTTCATCTCCAAAAGAGCCATACCAGCGGTTAGGGGTTCAACATATGAATTTTGGGGGGGGGGATATAAGCATTCATCCCATATCATTCTGCCAGTGTCCCCCAAATTCGCCTCCTTTTCGTGTGCAAAATACACTCATCCCATTCTAAAGCCCCCTAAAATCTAATTCATTACGTCATCATTTCTGATGTCCAGAGGCTCATCTAAATCATATATGGTGAGACCTGAGATATGAGGTATCCTGAGGCAAAATTCTTGTCCAGCTGTGAACCTGGGAAACCAGACCAAGTATGTGCTTCCAAAATATAATGGTCAGACAGGCATAGAATACACATTCTCATTTCAAAAGGGAGAAATCAGAAGGAAGAAAGGGGTGACAGGTACCAGACGAGTCCAAAACCAGCCAGGCAAATTGTTTGATCTTGTTTAAGGAAATATCTGGGACTTTGTGGCCCAGTCACATTGATAGGTAAAGTTAACCATCCCAGGTCCCATTTCCTGTTTCTTTGCATGCCTGGTTATTTTGGATTTACCTTGAATAGTGTGAATTTCACAATGTAGAAATATTGAATTCTGTTATTTCTTCTGAAATTTTTTTGGAATGGTGTTAATTTTTTTGGTTTAGCAGTTACTTGGCTGAACTCAGACTTCATGCTCTTGTCCACCCTATTGTGGACAGCATCTGAAATCTCTGTTCAGTTCTTTTAACTTGGGGCATTTGGAGTTATTCTGTACATTTGTAGTTCAGGAGACACCCACAGATTCAAGGCAGAGTTTATTGGCAGGATTTCAGACTCGCCTTCTGTGGCTCTTTTCATTCCTGGATACCCTCTTCTCTTACTTTTGGGGTATTGGTTTGTTTCTAACTCTGTCCTCTAGTCTGGTGGACAGAGGACAGAGAATTATAATGATTAAGTCCTCTCATTTTTTCTAAACTGGTTCATTGTGCTTATGTTTTTGAAACTTTATTATAATGGATAGAAACTAGTCAGTTTTTTTTTTTTTGTTTTTTTTTTTGCTTTTTGCATATGGAAGTTCCCAGGCTAGGGGTCGAATCAGAGCTACAGTTGCCAGCCTATGTATGCCACAGCCACAGCAGTGCTGGATCCCTGACACAATGAGTGAGGCCAGGGATCGAACCTGCATCCTCATGGATACTAGTCAGATTCGTTTCCACTGCACCACAATGGGAACTCCTTATAGTTAGTTTTTTTACTGTCTCCTTTTTTGATTCTTTTTGGGAAAATTTGAATGTGTTAGAAATGTCATGTCTCACTACAACATTAGTAAAACCTTATGAATATGTTAGAAATGTGACATATAACCAAAAATAGAGCTATTAATACTTTTTGCCTTGGTTTTATTTAGTTTTGCACCAGGCATTGAGTAGTGGTAGGTCCATACTTAGCACTTTTATTTCTATCTCTGTCATTTTCAGGAAGTACTTGCCTTGTAATATCTGACATCCTTTTACTCTTTGTTATGTATAGGTGAGTGTTGAAAGTGGAGCTGAATAATACAGCTTTTGGTACAGTTCTTTCTTTCCCATCTGATGCAACTATTACCTGATCTATCCTTCCCCCCCAGTTTTCTTGAGAAGTAATTGACACATGTCACTGTGTAAGTTTGAAGTGTGTTTACGTATTTTATGAAATGATTATCACAGTGGGTTTAATTAATATCCATCATCTCCTGTAGATTCAGTAAAAGCAAAGAAAGAAAAAGCTTTTCCTTGTGATAAGAGCTCTTAGGGTCTACTCTCTTAACTTTCCTATGGCAACTATAGTCATGTTGTAGATTGCATCTCTAGCACTTGTCTTATAACTGGGAGTTTGTACCTTTTGACCACCTTCCTCCAGTTCCTCTTCCATCTGCTGCCTGCCTCTGATAACCACAGATCTCTTTTTCTGTGTGTTTGTTGTTGTTTTTTAATTCCACACACAAGTGGAATTGTATGTTTTATTTGCCTGATTTATTTCACATGCCTTCAAGGTCCATCCACATCCATGTTATTGCAAATGGTAGGATAGTCTCATTTTATTTTATAGCTGAATAATATCCATATATGTGTGTCTGTGTATATAAATGACAACTTTATCCATTCATCCATCGATGGATACTTCGGTTGTTTTCATGTATTGACTATTGCAAATGATGCTGCTATGAACATGTGGGTGCAGATGTCTTTTCAGGTTAGTGTCTTGGTTTCCTGTGTGTATATTCTCACAAGTGGAATTTCTGGGTCACATGGTAGTTAGTTCTATTTTTAAGTTTTTGAGGAATCTCCATGCTGTTTTCCAAGTGACTGTACCTGTTGGCAATCCCACCAACAGTGCACGAATGTTTCCTTTTCTTCACATCTACACCAGCATTTGTTATCTCTTATTTTTCTGTTGATGGGTCTGGCCTATTCTTTAGCCTAATTAGGGCATTATTAGTATTTGGGGCTGGATAATTCTTAATTGTGGAGGACTATTCTGTGTATTAGAGAATGTCTCCCAGCATCCCTCGTCTACCTATTATATTGCCAGTAATGCCCCCACCCCAGTTAGGACAAAGAAAAATATTTCCTGGGCGGCAGCATTTCTCTAGTTGTGAACTCTCGAGCCCAAATCTAATGGGGAAAAAACAGCTAAGTTATGTGGATTTCTTTGTGTTCTCATTATACTGTGATGTTTATAGGTAAATAGTTCTTGTAAGGAAGATGACTTCCAACAGAAGCAACCAGGCAAGAAAAAGAGAATCATCTATGATTCAGGTAATATTTCTTTTGAGGAGCTTTAAAGTTTAAAAATTATTTTATATCTATTAGAATAGTGTTTTCTTAAGTACTAATAGCCTACAGTTGATAAGCCTTGCCAATAACAAACAGTTAACACCTATTTTATATGTTATATGTATTACATGCTGTATTCTTACAATAAAGTAAGCTAGAGAAAAGAAAATGTTAAGAGAATCTAAAGAGAATATAGATTTACTGTACTTACTGATACTGCAAGTTTATGTTGTCTGTTTACGAGCTGAATTACCTCTCAGTACCTATATTAATTTTGTCCTTAATGTGAGAAAAAAGAATGTATACCTGTATGTGTAACTGGGTCACCTTGCTGTACATTAGAAAATTGACAGAACACTGTAAATCAGCTGTAATGGAAAAAATAAAAATCATTATAAATGAAAAAAAATTCTGTCTTATATAAAACACTGTAGTTATATGTATTATTAATACTAGACATCAAAAATGAAAAGATAGTGTGAAAAAATTCATACTTATTTACAAGTATAATGATTCATGTATTGATAATGAAGAAGCAGGAATATGATTGTTTTATGGTAGCCTAATGTAATTGATACAATTAATTTATGATAGCCTAGCCTATACACTAATGATTGAATCTGTTGTAAAGTTTTTTCTACATACAATATTATAGTCATATTAATAATACACTATTGGAAACATTGTTACATTTAAAAAACCTACTTACTTGCGATGATAGGCTGATAGGTAGTTTCTCTAGTTAGAGAGGCATACTGTATGATAATATAATTCTCTGAAAGCAAAGTTGTAAAACAGAACACTACCACATTAATTTTAAATTAAGTATTACCTTATATCTATATAAGGATAGACTAGAATTTACATGTATTTTATGTATTTGTGACATACCTTTTTCTTTCTTTTTTTTTTTTTGGTCTTTTTAGGGCCACACCTGCGGCATATGGAGGTTTCCAGGCTAGGAGTCTAATCGGAGCTGTAGCTTCCGACCTACGTCAGAGCCACACAACACTAGATTTGAGCCACATCTGCGACCTACACCACAGCTCACGGCAATGCCGGATCCTTAATCCACTGAGCGAGGTCAGGGATCGAACCCACAACCTCATGGTTCCTAGTCGAATTCGTTTCTGCTGTGCCACGATGGGAACTCCTTAACTTTTTTTGTTATTTCTAGGTTATGCGGTTTTTCTAAGTTTTTTCTTTCTTCTTCTTCTTCTCTCTTTTTTTTTTTTTTTGATCCTGTTTGCGGCACATGGAACTACCAGGGCCAGGAATCAAACCCCTACTCCACAAGTGTAACCAGAGCCACAGTAGTGACAACATTGGATCCTTGACTCACGGAACCACAAGGGAATTCCTATGAGTTTTTTCAAATTGTTGCAATCTCCAAAAAATTTTTCAATATATTTATTTAAGAAAATGTTCAAAGGGCGGAGTTCCCATCATGGATTAGTAGTTAACGAACCTGAATAGCATCCATGAGGATGTGGGTTTGACCACTGGCCTCGCTCAGTGGGTTAAGGATCCGGTGTTGCCATGAGCTGTGGTGTAGGTTGAAGACGCGGCTTGGATCCCGTATTGCTGTGGCTGTGGCAAAGGCCTTCAGTTGCAGCTCCGATTGAACCCCTAGCCTGGGAACCTCCATATGCCAAGGGTGCGGCCCTAAAAAAGACCAAAAAAAAAAAAGGGTTCAAAGGTTAACTGTACTTTTGAGTTAGGGAACTTTATTCATGTTTTTTATGCTTTGTTAAAATAACGGTAGAACTCAAAGTTTTAGGTTTTGCTTTTTTTGGAGAATACCTATCTAATATGAATTCTTAAAATTAGAAATATAACCTGAGGAAGATTTTATAGATTGTCAGGATTTTGAGTGATAGTGAAAGTTCTGACTTAATTCTGAAAGTACTTACGTGTTTATTGTGAGTCTTTTACTGCTGTATGTTGTATGGAATTTGAAATAAGTACATATCCCCACTCCCCAGGAGTTTCCATCTTTTGTGAAATTAGAAACGTAATTTTTAATACATTTTAGAACAGTATAAGACAGGATTCAAAAATGCATGGTGAGAGAAAGAGGAAGGGCACTCAAGTTTATGAAACTTCTATTTTGTACCAGGCATATACTGGGTACTTACACTTTGTCTTGATCTATATATAAATGCTCTGAGGGATTAGATTGGTAGACAGAATAATGGCCCCTAAAGATGTCCACAACCTGGAATATATTGCTAGAACCTGTGAATATGTTAGGTCACATGGCAAAAGGAAATTGAAATTGTAGGTGATGTTAAGGTTGATAATCAGATATCTGAAATCACAAGGAACAGGGAGGTGGAAGAAGAGATTTTTAGAGCAAGATTGACTATAGAAGATCAGAGAACCAGAGAGATGGCAGCACGAGAAGGACTCTGCCTAATGTTACAGGCTTTGAGGATGGAGAGAGAGGGGCCGTGAGCTAAGGGATGCTAGCAATACCTAGAAACTGGAAAAAGCAGGGAAATGGATTCCTCTCTAGAGTGTCCAGAAAGGATCACAGTCATCCTAGTGAGACCCAAATTGGCTTTCTAACCTCCAGAACTGTGAGATAATACATTTGTATTTTTTAAGCCACTAAGTTTGTGGTGATTTGTTATAGTGGCAACTGGAAAGGCTTAACTGGCAAAGGCTTAACACTGGGTAAGTAACCTATGAAAATTTGTAAAAGAGATTTGTCTTGAAAAGGGTCTTGCGGAATTGGTTAACAATAACCACTTTAAAAACACACTATTTCTTTTCAGAGTTTTGTTTACTTTCTTCTCATACTCAGATTCAGAATCAGAGGAGACAGTGCAGGTAAAAAACACCAGAAAGCGACCAGAAAAATTGCCACTGTCTTCTAAACCTGCTAAAATTCGACACCAGGATCCTGTTACATACATTTCAGAAACAGGTAAGGGTACTGAATTTGTTTGTTGTTTTAAAGAGAGAGTGTGTTATGTTCTTGAGTTTCTCATTGGTATCTAAATGTACCTGTTTTACTTTGAACTGAATTTCTCTTGCCTTTTTTGCTTTGCTGAATTATATTTACCAGGATAGTCTGTAATTGTCTTTGATAGTTTTTGTGGGTTAAGGGCCAATTACAGGGGAATTGGCTGTTGGAATTTTTTTTTCTTTTTTTGCTTTTTTCGGGCCACACCTGTGGCATATGGAGATTCCCAGGCTAGGGGTCCAACTGGAGCTGTAGCTACCGGCCTACACCACAGCCAGAGCAACATCAGATCTGAGCCTCATCTGCAACCTACATCACAGTTCATGGCAACGCCAGATCCTTAGCCCACTGAGCGAGGCCAGGGATCGAACCTGCAACCTCGTGGTTCCTAGTCGGATTTGTTTCCTCTGCACTATGATGCTAACTCCGGCTTTCGGAATTTTTTTAAAGTGCTCTTGGAGTTCCCTTTGTGGCTCAGTGGGTTAAGAACCTGACAAAGTGTCTGTGAGGATATGGGTTTAATGCCTGGCCTTGCTCAGTGGGTTAAGGATCCAGTGTTGCTGCCAGCTGCAGTGTGGGTTGAAGATGTGGTTTGGATCTGGCATTGCTGTGGCTGTGGTGTAGGGCAGCAGCTGCGGCTCTGATTTCACCCCAGCCTGGGAACCTCTGTATGATGCGGGTGCAGCCCTAAAAAGAAAACATTGAAATAAAGTGTTCTATATTGAATCGTATGTTAAAGCTCTATCTAGAATTATGTATTAAAATATTATTGGATTGCTTTAAAACTTTTTAATGTCTTGGGCGGTAAAAGTCATAATGATCTAAGTATATAATGATTATTCTTATTTGTAGTGTATAATGTAGCACAGATATGACCCGAATTCCTTATGTTTTCTGGTGACACTAATGATTAACATTGGCTTTTATTTTTTATTTTTTTTGTCTTTTTGCCTTTATGTAGAGCCGTACTCGCGGCATATGGAGGTTCCCAGGCTAGGGGTCTTACAGGAGCTGTAGGTGCCGGCCTTCGCCACAGCCACAGCAACGCGGGATCCGAGCTGCGTCTGCAACCTTCACCACAGCTCACGGCAACGCCGGATCCTTAACCCACTGAGCAAGGCCAGGGATTGAACCCGCAACCTCATCGTTCTTAGTCGAATTCGTTAACCACTGAGCCACGAAGGGAACTCCGGCTTTTATTTTTTATTTTATTTTTTTAACTGCCCTAAGTGATTTATTTTTTAATTACTTAATGAGTTTTATTACATTTATAGGTGTACAAAAATCATCACAACCAAATTTTATAGCATTTCCACCCCAAACCCTTAGTGCGCCCCCCCTCCCAACTTGTCTCATTTGGAAACCATAAGTTTTCCAAAGTCTGTGAGTTGGTATCTGTTCTGCAAAGAAGTTCATTGTGTCCTTTTTTTAGATTCCACATGTTAAGTGGTAGCATTTGATGTTGGTGTCTCATTGTCTGACCGACTTCACTTAGCATGATAATTTCTAGGTCCATCCGTGTTGCTATAAATGCTGTTATTTTGTTCCTTTTAATGGCTGAGTAATATTCCATTGTGTATATGTACCACATCTTCCCTATCCACTCCTCTGTTGATGGATATTTAGGTTGTTTCCATGACTTGGCTATTGCATAGAGTGCTGCAGTGAACACTGGAGTACATGTGTCTTTTTGAGTCATGGATTTCTCCAGATAGATGCCCGGAGTGGGATTGCTGGATCAAATGGAAATTCTATTTTGAGTTTTCTGAGGAATCTCCATACTGTTTTCCACGGTGGTTGCACCAATTTACATTCCCACCAACAGTGTGATAGAGTTCCTTTTTCTCCACACTCTATCCAGCACTTATTGTTTGTAGATTTTTTTTTTTTTTTT
>PVHT021183710.1:22137384-22317117 GCA_004024745.2 Catagonus wagneri | reverse complement strand
TTTTTTTTTTTTTATTTGTATTTCATTGATTTCTTCTCTGATCTTTGTGATTTCTTTTCTTCTACTAACTTTAGGTCTTGTCTGTTCTTCCTTCTCTAGCTGCTTTAGATGTAAAGTTAGGCTGTTTATTTGAACTTTTTCTTGTTTCCCGAGGTAGGCTTGTATTGCTATAAACTTTCCTCTTAGAACTGCTTTTGCTGCCTTCCAGAGGTTTTGGAGTGTCGTATCTTGTCATTTGCTTCTAGGTATTTTTTAATTACCTTTTTGATCTCTTCAGTGATCCATTGGTTGTTTAGTAGCATGTTGTTTAGTCTCCACGTGTTTGTATTTTTTGCCATTTTTTTCTTGTTGTCGATTTCCAGTAATACAGCATTGTGGTCAGAGAAGATGCTTGATATGATTTCAGTTTTCTTAAAGTTAGTGGGGCTTGATTTGTAGCCCAGGATGTGATCAATCTTAGAGAATGTTCCGTGCATACTTGAGAAGAATGTGTATTCTGTTGCTTTTAGATAGAATGTCCTCTAAATATCTGTTAAGTCCATCTGGTCTAATGCTTCATTCAAGGCCTGTGTTTCCTTATTGATTTTCTGTCTGGATGATGTATCCATTGCTGTAAGTGGGGTGTTAAAGTCCCCCACTGTGATTGTGTTATTGTTGATTTCTCCTTTTAGGGTTGTTACCGGTTGTTTTATATATTGTGGTGATCCTGTGTTGGGTGAATAGATATTTAAAATTGTTATATCATCTTCTTGGATTGATCCTTTGATCATTGTGTAGTGCCCTTCCTTGTCTTTTAAAATGTTCTTCATTTTAAAGTCTATTTTGTCTGATATGAGTATTGCTACTCCAGCTTTCTTTTGATTCCCGTTTGCATGGAATATTTTCTTCCATCCTCTCACTTTCAATTTGTATGTGTCCCTAGAAGTGAAGTGGGTCTCTTGAAGATAGCATATATATGGGTCTTGTTTTTGTATCCATTCATTTAGTCTATGTCTTTTGGTTGAAACATTCAGTCCATTAACATTTAAGGTAATTATTGATCTGTATGTTCTTATTGCCATTGTATTAACTGTTTTGGATATTTGTTGCTCTTTTTTCTTCCCTTATTCTCTTGTTGTCTCCTCTTGTGGTTTGATGACGTATTTAATGTTGTATTTGAGTTGATTTTTCTTGTTTGTGTATCAATTGTAGATTTTGGTTTGCAGTTACCCTGAGGTTTTGATATAGGAGTCTATATATAAATGAGATTAAGTTGTTGGTTTCTTAGTTGCACGTGCATCTCCAGTGTCCTGCAATTGTGCCTGTCTTCTCACTATTTCTGATTTTGGTAGCACAACTGTGCATGGATGATTTAGTATCTTTACTGTATATATGCCTTTCCTGGTGAGCCTTGTCATTTGTGGTGTTTTTGTTTCTGGTTGTGGCCTTTTCTTTTCTGCCTAGAGAAGTTCCTTTAGGATTTGTTGTAAAGCTGGTTTAGTGTTGCAGAAATCTCTTAGCTTTTGCTTATTTGTAAAGGTTTTGATCTCTCCTTCAAATCTGAATGAGAGCCTTGCTGGGTAAAGTAATCTTGGTCGGAAGTTTTTTCCTTTCGTCATGTTAAGTATATCATGCCACTCCCTTCTGGCCTGCAGAGTTTCAGCTGAAAAATCTGCCAATAACCTTATTGGGATTCCCTTGTATATTATTTGTTCCTTTTCTGTAGCTGCTTTCAGTATTTTCTCTTTGTCTTTAATTTTGGTCACTAATCAAATGTCTTGGGGTGTTCCTCCTTGGGTTTATTTTATATGGTACTCATTGTGCTTCCTGGGTTTGAGTGAATGGTTCCTTTCTGATGTTATGGACGTTTTTGGCTGTTATCTCTTCGAATATTTTTTCTGTCCCCTTCTCTCTCTCTTCTCCCTTAGACCAGCATAGTTCATTCTCAGTGAATCTCTCTCTGCTTCTGTTAAATACTCTTTTTGACCTGCTCTTAATATTGTTGCACAGAATTGTCACCAAACCTTTCTGCTTCTCTTTTTCTGTAATTGGGCACCTACCTTTTTCTTTTTGACAATTAAGATTCAATTTCTCTTCTTTAATCTTGAGAGACTTCTTCCATTTTATATGATGGTTCAGAGGTCACTGATAATCCTTTAGCAATTTTATTTACAAATTCATTTTGACTGAAATGTTGTAGGAACTAGATATATTATCTTTTTTTCCAAGTTTGCTCTTCAGCCCTCTTTCAATAGTGCATATTATGAGACTTGAAAAAAAAATTTAGTGGCATATGGAGAGGGAGAATTGAAAAGGGCACAGTGAATAATGAAGCACTAGAGTATGATTATCAAGTGTCTGAAGCATCTTTGAAAATGAACAGATTGTTGTTTGTTCTGGTGACACATATTTTGTTGTCAGGCCCCTGTGAAACTATGAGAGATACAAAATTGTATTCCAGAATGCTAAGGAAGTACGGTTTTGTTAGGAAAATGGCATTGGGTAATAATAAAATAATATACAGGTGATTTATACTTGGCCTTAATACTGAAACTAGCATTGTTACGTCCTCTCCTGTGTGAGGAAGGAGAATGTGAATGAAAGTGGGGCATTGCGTTGCTGAACCACTCCCTTAACTCTTCTGGCCAGTCAGGTTTCCTTCTGTTACCCGTTTCATGCTTTAGAGTGTAAGAAGCTCTGGATAATGTTCCTGTGGCCGGTTGTCCAAGCCTTTCCTCCCCTAACCCTGAACCTCCTTTGTCTTTTTTTGTGAGATGCAGTGGAGATGGAGGAAGGAGGAGGAGGAGGAGGAGTCTTAAAATGTTCCACTTTCCTAGTGTTATAGTTTCTTAGTAATTGAAACAAGCTGTGACTTTCCGTCGACTGTTATTCCTGCTCTGGTGATGACTCGGCAGCTGTGTGGTAGATAACATCAGAGCACAAGCCAGTACCTTTTCTCCTAGTGTTAAATATCATTACTTACCTCACTAGACTTCATATTATTAGATAATTTTATTCTTAAAATATAACTGATTTCATTTGATTCAAAGAGGATTTGTTAGTAAAGAATCATGACAGCTCTAATTTCTTGATTAAATGTGAGCAGTCAGTTTTATTTCATTACGCTGAAGTGTATCTGATTCATCACATTAATCATTCTGTGATTCGCCACAGAATGTCTGATACTTACATCCCATAAGTGGTGCAGAGATGCTATGTGTAGTTTTTCTCTTCCATCTACTTAATTAACAAGTATTGAAGACTTGGAATGTGTGTGAACCTTTCTCTATGTCCACCACCAAATGACAGTTTGGATTTTGGACTCAAAGTATTGAAAAGGAACTCAGTAGAAAAAAGCTCTAAACACTCAGATTCCCTTTTTTTCTTTTGACTTGTTGCAAAATAAATTATTTTTAATCTCTGTAACCAGATTTCTCTGACATGGTCTTCATTAATTTGATTTCTGTGTGTTTCAGACTGAAGGAAAAAAATCAGAATCCCAAACTCTCAGCAGTGGGAACTTCAGAATTAGATTTTTTTTTGTTTTAGGGACCTGCACATTATTTTCCTTCTCTTTCATTTGTTACCTTTCTAAATAATGAATGTATATAACTCAGAATGGCAGAGCAATCTTCTCATCCAGGCAATTCCTCTGCTGTATGTCAGGTAATGCTAGTTTAGTTGGGGATTGTTATCACATTCGAGGTTATGTTGTATATAAATAAAAATAAATGGTGTTTTTATAAGGGGTCAGATATCCTGGGGGGAGATTCTGAGTGTTCAATTGCCCATGATTTTCAACTAGGTTACAGAAATTTGACTTAGATCTATTTATCATTATTTTATTATATAAGTTTCTGGGGAGAAGAGAACACAGCTTTGCCTTTGGCTTGTGACAAGGCAGAACAAATTTAGGCTCATTAGAAAGCAAGAACAAATGTTAAAAGAGAAAAGCAACCGTAACTATTTGGAATGTTTCATCTCTGCATGGCTGTGTAAGGATCATAAAATACTTATTTTACATTGAGGATGGTTACAGCAACACGTGTGAAATGACTATTTGTTAAGAGGCTAATTGCATTGTTCTAGTCCTTGGCCTTTTTTGCTTTCTTTGCTCATAATATATGGTATATAGCCTTTGAAATATCAAAGGTGAAGTGGATTTTAAGACAGCTAGTTCAGAAGTCATAATGTAGAGACAGCAGGACTGCCAGTTTGTTCAGATTTTCTGGTATTATCAAGGCAAGACAGACTGTTTTGAGATATGCCTGTGACTTTATAGAACACCTTACTTGTTTTCCTGTATTCAGCTGGATGAAATCCTTTATTTATAAGAAGTATTTTTATGCCTGGGATCATGAATTTCCTTTCTGCTGTTGTTTTTTCCCATAACTGTAAGGACTATGGAGAAGTGCACAAATCACGAAGCAAATTGTCAAATCAAGCAGGTCCATCTTTTTTTTTCCTTTTTGCCTAGCTGTGTTTCACTAGAATTGCTCCTGCCTTTCAAGGGGCCTGGAGAGCTATTTAGTTTATGGTTAGTAGATCAAAAGAGACCTTGTATACAATTTTTGCTTAGTATAATGAAAGCATATTTGAAATTTCATGCAGAACACTTCCATATTTTTTCTTGAAAATTACATTTTTATTCAATATTTATGAAAATGTTTACAAAATTATGTATGTGTTTAGGTATAGTATATATTTTTGATTTGTAGTTTGAAGACATTAAGTTTAAACTCATGTATTTTAAGCCGGAAATTCAGAGAAGGGCTCCATTGTCCTCTACTAGTGTAAAGAGATCTCTGGTAGAGAAGGCTAGGAAAAGCAGCTCTCTTTTAAGGTTGACATTTAGTTAAGACTAACTTAAAAGAACAAAGTGATGCATTTTTGTTTTTTTGCTATCTTTATTATTTTCATAATTTTTTTTGAGCTTTGAAATTTGGGCTTAATTTTTAATGACCACATGAATCCATTGCATGACTAGAGCACAATTTATTTAGCCCTTCCAGTTTTAATTATTTTTGTTGTTTACATTTTTCATGTTCTTAATAGTGTGGTGAATATATTTATGTATAAATATTTATATAAATATTTACCAGCACCTCTGATTATCTCCAAGATTACTATGCTAAAAGTTAGGAACTGCTTTTAGGTTCTAGATATATATTGCTTTCTAGAAAAGTTGTATTAGTTTACACTTTCATAGTTTATGTTAGTACAAACTCATCATATTCACATCAGAGTTGAGTATAGTAGCTAAAAATTTATATGACTGTTCCCAGATTCTCAGAATTATAGGACAGAAAATCTTAAAAGAATTCATCTGGCCTAACATTTTGCAGAGGAGGACAACGAATCCCAGATAATTAATTAAAATAACAGTAGTAAGTCGAAGTCAGTTAGATTTTTAGTTTTCTGGGCTTCTGGTTCAGTGTTGTTTTCATTAGAGAACATTGTTTTATTATTTACGAATGTCTATTATAACATGGTGAGGTGCTGTACTGGGCACTTGTACTGGGCACTTTGATTTTGAGTGGTTTGAAACTTTTACCATTTGTATGTGAGAGAACACGAGGAAGAAATGAGGGCAGTTTTCAAACATTGAATGTGAAAAAGGATGGATTAAGGAAAATATGTAGAATTCACAGGGAAGCATTCTGGCTTAATATAAGGAAGAACTTTCCTAAAGAGTACAGTAGTGCTGTTCACTAAAGAAAGAGATCATCACATTGAATTATGTTGCTCAATTTTGGAAGAATTTAAGCCCAGTCTGTGTGTTTGCTGGGAATGTGGACAATGGAGTCCATATATTGAATAAGAGACAGAACTAGTTGACTAAAGATAATGCATTATAAAGAATGTGGTAGAGGAATTTCTGGTGTGGCACAGCGGGTCAAGGGTCCATTTTGCTGCAGCTATGGTGCAGGTTGCAACTGTGATGCAGGTTCAGTCCCTGGCCTGGGAACTTCCACATGCAGTGGGTGTGGCCAAAAAAAAAAAAAAGGGAATGTGGTATAGTACCTGGCATGTATTTTAATGCTAAACAATGATAGCAATAAAATAAAAAGATACCATGAAGTAATTAGATAAAAAGATACCATGAAGTCTCTGAAGCTAGTGACAAGTAGAGATGTTGTTAAATAGTGAAAGAAGTAAGCAAAGAAAAATAGGAAGGAGAAAATAAAGCTAAGCCTTTTCTGTCTTTGAAAGCTAAGGGGATAGAGAGTTCCCAGGAGATTGTAAAATAATAGATGTAGGTTAAAAAGAAAGAGAAGTGTAATATATAGACGAAAAAGATACGATGAAAGAAATGAAAACTCACTCATAGTCCCCTATGCAGAGATAAAAATTGCTATCATTTCATTCTTTTCAGATCTTTGAATGTGAATTTAAAAGCCTGTCTATGAATATATAGATGGGTAGACTTAGATATATCATTAAACATCCTGTTACATCTCTTTTATGACATAGTAAACATGAATATCTTTATATCAGTAAATATGGATATATGTTACAATTTTCTGTTGCTGCATAGAATTCCGTTATATTCTTGAACATAGTAATAGATGTTCAAGTTATTTATTTTCCCACTTTATAAACAGTTTATAAACAGTGTTCACTTACCTCTGCCATAGTTGAGACTGTCTTTTTTGCCTGCATTCTGTCAGTCCCATATCATCTTTTCTTGCCCTGCTGCTTGCCCTGCTGCAGGCTGTTCTCCAAACTCTTGAATGAACAAATGCCATAATAAGCATTTTTATATATCTGTCTTTGTGTATGTGTTCACCATTTTTTTTTTTTAGGGGTCCAAACTGAGGTACAGCTGCCGGCCTGGATCCGAGCCACATCTGCAACCTACACCACAGCTCATAACCCACTAGGCGGGGCCAGGGATCGAACACACAACCTCATGGTTCCTAGTCGGATTCGTTTCCGCTGAGCCACGAGGGGAAACCAGCCACAGTGGTTTTATTTTGTTTTCAGACTAAGTAGTTAGAAGGGGAAACAGTGGGTATGCACATGTGAGGTTTTGATACATATTGCAAGATTGCCCTCTATAAGGTTTCTTTAAAATTTGCTATTTTTAAATACTCTTGCCTGTTGCATATATATGAAGGTCCCATATTTTTACACCTTCGCCAACAAGTCTTTTTAATCTGATAATCTTAGAAATTCCTGATCTCAGTAAATTACATGCTAGTCTGTTACCTGTACATATCTATGAGGTAGCTGGAGAAAGGGTTAAGCTAAGAATTGCACATATCTGTAATAACATTGTTTCTCTTTCTGTGGCTATACCAGATAGCAGTGATAGATCTTGTCTGAATTGTTCTTTAAGAACAGCTAAGGTATTTTAGTTAGTAAGGAAGTTCTTGTGTGAAAAGGCAGGAACTATAACAGGAAAGCATAGTGTAGTGGTGACTTGGTCCATTCATGTTCTGGGGTTTTGTGTCATACCGATTGCACACCGGCTTGGTGTAGTGGAAATGAGATGTTACTGCTTTTGTCACTTTTTTAAGTTGGGAAAAGACTAGTAGAGGACTGTCATTTTGGAGACAATTTAATTTAGTTCTTTTTTTTTTGTTAAGTTCTGGAATCCTTCCTGCCCAGAAGTACAGTTGTTGAACTTAAAGCAAACCAGGTAAAAAAATTATAAAAAATTTAGCAAGCTCTCAGATAAGAGTAGAAATCTTATCTTATATACACTAGATATGCTTTTAATCTTGTACTTAGTGCCTAAGGATATGTAAGGAGGTTTCAGTTTTATGGTTTTCTTATTTTTTTCATTAAACCAGGATATCGGCATTGTTACTGTTCTTGTTTTGAATCTTCATTTAAGGGCATTTTGTGTAATTTGTTTTGACTGCTAAGGTAGAGTAGTTTGTTGTTGAATGCTACTGGTTTGGTTATGTTACAGCTTAGCTGATCTAGGGATTAAAAAATAGACAAGGGAGTTCCCGTCGTGGCGCAGTGGTTAACGAATCCGACTAGGAACCGTGAGGTTGCGGGTTCGATCCCTGCCCTTGCTCAGTGGGTTAACGATCCGGCGTTGCCGCGAGCTGTGGTGTAGTTTGCAGACGCGGCTCGGATCCTGCGTTGCTGTGGCTGCGGCGTAGGCCAGTGGCTACAGCTCCGATTAGACCCCTAGCCTGGGAACCTCCACATGCCGCGGGTGCGGCCATAAAAATGACAAAAAAAGGCAAAAACAATAGACAAACTATAAATTATAAAAAAAATTTGGATTTTTATAGTATAACATTTCATTCTTTGTTCTCTTAGGGAAAAGAAAGGAGTTTTGGATTACATTCTCAATGGTTACTAGGACTTTTATGGGTGATTTGCATGGCTGTTGTACCTAAGTGGAGTGGTGATAATGTCACTTAGCCTTTGCAGAATCAGGTGGCAGTTAGAGAAGGACTGGTTGTCAGATAGGGAGAACAGATGCATGTGTGACTAAACTTAGTTGACTCCTGTAAACAAGTGTTCAGACTGAAGTCTGGTAAGTGTATCAAGCCTTGGATATGATTAGAAAGATTGATGAATGAATTTTTAATTTAAGCTTGAAGGTAGATTGACTATAGTTAAAGGTAAGTAAAACAAATATACTTTAAAATCTTTGGTTGCAGGTTAAGAAAAATGTAGCTTGTTGCAAAATGGAATTTACTAGAAGGCCATTATTGAATCTCATTGAATACAAGAGTAAACCTTTAGCACCTTAGTTTAAACACATTAGTTCAGCAAACTGGTCAGGGTTAAGATTGGGCCCACCTTGTTCAGGTGTCTGCTCCTGGTCCAGTTTGTGATGGCAGAGAATATGGAGCCATCTAATAAATACACCTGTGGTTCTTAGAGGTTCTTGGTGATTGGAATGGAGTGTAAGTTTTTGGGGAAAGTGGGCTTGTAGTGAACTGTATGAGTGTCTTCAGAGATGTCTGCGATACTCTTGCTTTAAATAGTGGATAACTTTTTATGTGTAGTACTCAGACACTTGTAAGAAGTTATTTATACTTTGTAAAGTTCATAGCTTCATTTTATTTTATTTTTTTTTGTCTTTTGTCGTTTTAGGGTCACACCCGCGGCATGTGGAGGTTCCTGGGCTAGGGGCTGAATCGGAGCTACAGCTGCTGGCCTACGCCGCAGCCACAGCAATGCCAGATCCAAGCCACGTCTGTGACCTACACTACAGCTCATGGCAACGCCGGATTGTTAACACACTGAGCAAGGACAGGGATCAAACCCGCAACCTCATGGTTCCTAGTCGGATTTATTAACCACTGCACCATGATGGGAACTCCCATAGTTTTCTTTTAATATAAACATAATTAGTAAGACCAAATCCTTTTTGATTTTTTACATATCTTAGGTACTTTTTATGTTTGAGTTGGCAACAGCTAGGAATAGCACAATTTTTGGCACATAAGACTCTTGGCAAATGCTCATGGTTGAATGAGTAATTTAGAGGAAGTAAGACCCATTCATATGTGGCCTTGAACACCAGACTTATAAAGTGAACCCTCCCTCCCCTATAGTGACCTAGTTTTTGTGACTACCTTTTAGATTTTTCTTTTGATTGGATTTCTTTTGTTATTTGGCCACCATGAAAAATGAATTGTTTTATCTTGTGAATCACTGAACCAAACAAAAAAATTTACTGAGGCCCTTTTGAGATATATATATCTCAGAAAAAAAAATGTATATATATATTTTGTTGTTTTTGTTTTGTTTTTAAATGGCTGTACCCACAGCATATGGAGTTTCTGGGCCAGGGACTGAATCTCAACCTCAGCTGTGACCCACTGCTCTGGGCGGAATTGAACCCTGCACCTCTGTAGCTACCTGAGCTGTTGCATTGCATTCCAATTCTTAACCCACTGTGCCGTATCGGGAATTCATTGAGGTGTATTTTGGGGGCCTTTAATTATCTAAGCATTGTCATGAATACTTAGACTTTCAAGACCAGATGTTTAATGGAAACTTTTTAGGATGATAAAATATAGCAAAACAAAGTGTTTAAAATTTTAAGTAAATGGTTAGATACTGCTAGATAGTCCACCTTCAGTATAGAGCTAGAACCTGACGACTTCCTTACCACCTCTGCAAATACCACCTTAGTCCAAGGCTTCAGCATTTCTTCTGAAACTATATAAAGCAGCTTCCTAAATGGTCTCCCTGCCTTCACTTTTATTCCTTGACAGTGTGTTCTCCAAAGGATGTGACTTAAGTTGATTACTCACCACTCTGCTGAAAATTCTCTAATGGATTCTTGTGCGAAAATAAAACCTGAATCTCTTTCCATGAGGGGAAATGTCCTATAGGATTTGACCTCTGCCTCTCTCACCTTAACTCTTGTGTTGTACCCCCTTCATTTTGCTGCAGTCGCAGGACCTCCATGCACACTCAGTTTAAGGCTTTTGCACTTGAAGTTTTCATTGCCTGAACATTCTTGCCTGAGGTAACTTCATTTCAGGGCTCTTTTCACTTGTGGCTTGTCACAGAGGCTCTCCCCCCAGTACCCTGCCTAAAAGAGCACCCTTCATCACTCTCTGATTCTTTCATCCTATTTTACTTTTTCTTCATAGCATTTATAACTTGACAGCATATATATATATATATATATATATATATATTTTAGTTTTCTTTTTATTTAATAATTTTAATTTTTTTCCATTATAGCTGGTTTACAGTGTTCTGTCAGTTTTCTGCTTATTGTTTGTTTTTATATCTGTTTCCTCTTCTAGACTCCAAGCTCCATGAGGGTAGGGCTTTTTTTTCTTATTTATTCACTGCTGTCTCTTCAGTGCCTAGTGCATAATGAATGCTTAGTGAATATTTGTTGAATACATGAGTAAATAAATATTTCTGTGTACTCTGGGTGGTAGTTGGGGGAAATGGTGTATAACAGACCTGGCACTGGTAAATATGAGGATAACTGTTGAATTTAGGAGATAAGAAGGAAAAAAAATCGTTAGTATCTCTTAGCTCATATGTATTTTTTATAAAGTTGGTGTAAGTGGTTGCTTTTTTAATTAAAATTGATGTTTTATCAAACAGTATTTGGTTATATTCTATTTAAGATGAAGAAGATGACTTTGTGTGTAAGAAGGCAGCCTCTAAATCAAAAGAGAATGGAGGATCTACCAATAGTTATCTTGGAACATCAAACATGAAAAAGAATGAAGAAAACACTAAGGCAAAGAATAAGCCATTGTCACCAATAAAACTTACCCCCACGTCAGTGCTTGATTATTTTGGAACTGGAAGTGTTCAAAGATCAGATAAGAAGATGGTGGCAAGCAGAAAAAAAGAAGTGAGTGTCTATGTATAAGCAAGAATGTTCAGTATTTGTACCTTTCACTGTTATTAATAAGAGGTGAAATTTGGATAAGTGGATCAACATTTTGTTGATGAAAGTAATTTTCCTATGATTATGGGTAAAATGTGTTGCTATTATTTTGGAGGAGGATGAAGTTAGAATAGCACATATTTAAGTTTTTACTATTTGAAAGTGGGAAAAGATTATTTAAATCCTAAGAATAAATTGTAATTCTTAGAATTTACTCAGAGTGCAAACTAACTTTACTGTTGACCTTAGCCAGACAAAATTGGACAGTATGTTTGTTCCCAAATGAGGGAATAGAACCTACCTGTGCGATACTTTTGACCTTCTCTACTTTGGATGATATTGGATTCATCTTTTTCTGGACATTTAGGAAACAGAAATACAGATGAATTAGTGAAAGTAGGTCCCTGCATTGAAGCCTGGCATGTGGGGGGTTTGTGTGTGTGTGTTAATTTCATTAGTGATCCATAAGACAATGCAATCATTCTCACATGTTGGTTTGCCAGTGTTCTGGACTACTTTTGAAGCTAAGACTTTTTAGGTTTTGTGGGAGTACTTCTTTTGAACATTTGAATAGAATTAAGTGAGAACCATTTGTCTGTAGGATATTTGTTCATTAGGAAATTGACTGTGGTCAGCTATGAAGATAATTTTTTGGCTGGTGTGCATTGAAACTATTTCATAACTGATACATTTAGTTCTCATTAATGTATTTATTCAGCAACGGTTAAGAAAAAGCACCTTATTTTGAACTTAAGATTTATTCTGATCTTACTTGATTTTCTTTGAAATGTAGCCTTCACAAAATGCAGATGATTCCAGATTGAATGATGAAGCTATTGCCAAGCAACTACAACTTGATGAAGACGCAGAGGTACTGGCATTTTGTTTAGGTATCATTAACACCTTGATGTTGTGACTCGCTATTTATTTAGTCTACCCAGGCAGACAATTAAGATTAGTCTCATTTTGGATTGAACTTCATTGTAAAAGTCATGCGTAAAGTTAAAATCTAATAGTATATGAAAATCTAAATTTATATATAAGATAAATGATAAGAGCAGGGGATAATTATTTAAATGTTTATTATTAGATTTCTTTCAGCGGAAGCCTCCATTTTAGTATAGCTAAAATAATTTAACTTGGATTTATCTTTTTACTCTCACCCACTCGTGTGGCTTTAAGAACTCTGCATGTGCTGGTGATCCCTAAATCTGTCTTCAGTTCAGAGTGCTCTCTATCATAAATCTGTTATATTCACTAAGTATTTATTGAGCACTTACTGAGTGTGTGGCACACTTTAGGTGTTAAAGATATTGCAATAAAAAATTAGGTTTTTATAAATGCTGTGAAGAAAAGTAAAAGGGTAGATAGTTTTGGGGGTGACCAGTGGGGTTATGAGTGTCCTTTTTTAAATACAGGGGTTAGGAAAGCCCCTCTGTAGAAGTGACATTGGAGCACAAAATTAAATGATAATGATGAGACCTGGGACTAGCCACCTGAAGGAAGATTTCCTCTAAACAGGGAGAAAAGCAAGTACAGGCATCCTGAGGTAGAAATGTTTGATTTTGATGAGTTCAGAGAAATGGTCAGCAGCAGCAAAAACCTATTGTCATGGCTGCTCTTTGGCACCTACCCAGAAGGGCTTGGGATGGTATGAACTTTGGATTTTAGTCTCTGTGAGATGAAAAGCCATTGGAGTATTGACTAGAGAAATGATATGACTTTTGATGGATCTTAAAATTATTCTGGCTGCTCTGGAGCTAATAAATCATGGTGAGGCAAGAGCAAAAGCAGATCAGGTTAGAGACTGTCATGTGGGGAGGTGAGAGATGTTGGCATGTACCAGGGTAGTGGTAATGGAAGAGGTAGTGAGAAATACTGTGTATCTGAATGTGCTGTGAAGGTGCAACCCTCAAGTTGCTGATAGATTGGGTGTAAGATATGAGGGAAAGAGAAGATTCAAAGATGACTTTCTGTTTTTTGGCTTGAGCAACTGGGTAAATGGTGATGTCATTTATTAAGATTAGAACAGTGATCCAGGGAAATCAAGAATTCTGTTTTAGACATAAGTTTGAGATGCCTAATAGTCTTCCAAATGGAGATGCAGAGTCAGTAGTTGGAAAGAGGAATCTGGAGCTCAGGGGGGAGGTCTAAGCTGAAGGTATTTATTTGGAATCATTAGCCTTGGAATGGATTAAAACCAGTGTAACTGCATGAGATCATGGGGAGAGAATGTAAACAGAAAAGGACTCTCTGGATTGAGCTCTGGGGCACTGTTAACAATGAGAGGTCAGGAAGAGGAGGATGATCCAGCAAAGCAGATTTAAGTGAAGTAGGACAATCAGGAAAGCTTGGTATTTTGTGTAAGCCAAACGTAGAAGGTATTTCATGGAGGAGGCTCCAGACCTTGGTACCTGCTATTCGAACCCCTTCCTATTTATTAGCTTATGTTGGAAACCCCCTCTATTCACTCTATTGAACCCTATGTAGCTACTATTAACATTTATTTGTGTCTTTTTTTGTTTTTTTTGGTCTTTTTGCCTTTATGTAGAGCCGCACCCGCGGCATATGGAGGTTCCCAGGCTAGGGGTCTAACAGGAGCTATAGCTGCCGGCCTTCACCACAGCCACAGCAACGCGGGATCTGAGCCGCGTCTGCAACCTTCACCACAGCTCATGGCAACGCCGGATCCTTAACCAACTTAGCAAGGCCAGGGATCGAACCCGCAACCTCATGGTTCTTAGTCGGATTCGTTAACCACTGAGCCATGAAGGGAACTCCCTATTTGTGTCTTTTAAAAGACACTTTTGCTACTTAAGTGTCTTCCTATATGTAGTCTTTAAACGCTACCTGAAAGGGCTGTTTATGTCTCAGCTGTGGTGACATCAGTGCTCTTTTTGTAGTGTTTGGCAGAGAAAAGGGTCTTGATAAGAGTTATGAGAGAACAGTATTCTAGTCTTCTGGAATATATCTGACTGTTCATGCTTTATTAATTCAGCAGTTTGTAATTTGGGTTTTCAGTGACTACACTGTTTTGTTTCAATGACTACACTGAATTATACCTACACACAGGTATCCACATGGCTCAGGGTAGCACAGATGGCCTAGGTGAAATTGTGAAGTGATATCCAGGGACCTGACTTCTTATCTGTCCCTAATACCGGGGGCTTACCCTATCCTTTCCAAACCAGGTGTGGTACTTTGTGTCACTATCCTCTATTTTCCCATTTCTAGCACATTCTTTCAGAATCTTGTTTGGGTAATTTACTAGTCTGATGAAGGACTTTCAGGGTTTTAGTGACTGACTCATGATGTCTTTCCTAAATATCCTTTTAAGAGATTCTATTCCACCCCCACCACCTTTCACCTTTTCGTGTTTAGTGAACGTGTGTCCGAAATCTAACACATAAGTCAGTATGTTAAACACTATTTGCTGTGCTAAATAAACACTGTATTAAAATATAAGACTTTTGATCACATGATGCCATAATCCCTAATAATGAATTTCTAATGGAAGTATTTAAATTTCTTATGTCTTCTAAAACATCTAGAAAGTCCCCTTTACTAGAAGCATACTGCATAGTGTGAAATTTTAGAAAAATGATATAGATTTCAACCAGAAATCATTGCAGGACCACTGGAAGTTTAGAGTTTGAAGGACCTTTATGTAATGAAAATTTTCATATTGTTTTTAGAAATCAGATGTGTAGATCAGTTATGGTAAAGAAATATTAGGCAACAGAGAATATATTGATGTGCATTTGCATGCAGCTGGCTTGCATATACCTTGAGTTAGATTACTTTATGAATAGGAGGAGTTCTGATTAGGCTTATGCCAATTTTCAAGTCCTTTCTTTCGGATTGGGTAGATTTTGAAGTCCTTTCCTTTGGTTGAGTAATATATTGTGTTAAGCCATTTTATCAGGGGGCGTAAAATCATTTAGTTTATAGTGAGAAATGTATTCTGTTTCCACACTTTCTCTTCTGAAAGCGCTCCATTTTACTGAAAATAAAAATATTTGGAAATAACAGTGAGGTAACTAGAAAGTATGTGTGTTATATTAGCATGTTAGGAAAACCTCTGATACTTAATTATTCAAAACTTCTGACAATTATTCAAAAGTCAGAACAGATAAATTACTACTATGTTGTACACTGTAAGGTAATATTTTTAAGCCTATTGCACTTCAGTTTAAAAAAATTTCAGAACAGATACATTTGAATTAGTAATTGCAAATAGAAGTTTGATGATACAAGTTGATAGTTGCATTTGTGTATATCTTACTTTTGTGTGCAAAGAAAATATATCAATTTCTTGATTCTTAGATTCACTTGTGTCCCCCCTCCCCCCGCTATTGTTTTTCTGTTAGGATAATGATTCTTTTCTGAGCTCTTCTTAGAGTTTAAAATAAATACAAATGAGAGCTCTGTAAGGTTACATTGGGACCATTAGGAAAAGCTAAAGATAAAGATGCTCAGTTTATCTATCGTGCCTGCAAAGCTAGAAATACATGTTTTGCCATCTAACTTGACTTAGTGAAATAAGCCTGATACCTAACTATTAAGTGAGAAAAATGTCATAGTTATTTTCTGGAAAATCTTTTTCCAGTTTCTTTTTAAGTATCATGAACAAAACATTTAAAAACTTTTCATTTACAAAAATAAAAAAACAACTCACTGTGTTGACATTTTTTACAGCTGGAGAGACAGTTGCATGAGGATGAAGAGTTTGCCAGAACATTAGCCATGTTGGATGAAGAATCCAAGGCCAAAAAGGTGGCGGTGTTTTACCAGACTGTTTTCACTTTAAATATATAACACAGATCAGTATTTCCTTGCAGACCTCTGTGTTTGAGGCTCTGGAGATAAAACCATGATTAACTCTTTTAGAAAGAAGCTAAATTATTTTAATTTATAAAAAGGTTTTTGGGGGAGTTCCCGTCATGGCTCAGTGGTCAGTGAACCCGACTAGTGTCTATGAGGATGTGGGTTAGATCCCTGGCCTCACTCTGTGTGTTAAGAATCCGGCACTGCCCTGAGCTGTGATGTAGGTTGCAGACTCAGCTCAGATCTGGCATTGCTGTGGTTGTGGTGTAGGCCAGCAGCTACAGCTCCAGTTGGACCCCTAGCCTGGGAACTTCCCTATCCAGTGGGCATGGCCCCAAAAAGTTAAAAAAAAAAAAAATGTTTTTGGGGAAATTCATTGAGAAATTTACTCTTCCTAAAGAAAGGTTGATAAAGCCAAAGCCAGCCAGAACCTTTCTTCACAAAACAGCAGATTGTAACTTTTACTTACTCTCTGTCACAAAGGGGTTCTTAAGTACTTGTTCAGAGAATAACATTGATAAGGATTCCAATGGAATCTAAAGTTTATTAACTTTAATGTTTTTAAAGCATTATTTTGCTATTTCTGGTTAGCTGACTTTAAGATCTGTATTAGACAGTCTCAAATAATAATGAGTGTATTTTTGGGAATCATTAAAAGCATCAAGATTTTTTTAAAGCACTTGATCTCCAAAAACTTTGCCTTATTTCTGTTGGATCATATTTTTATCAGTATCTATTTTAAAAGATTTACAGGCGTTCCTGTCGTGGCTCAGTGTTAATGAATCCGACTAGGAACCATGAGGTTGCGGGTTCGATCCCTGGCCTTGCTCAGTGGGTTAAGGATCCAGTGTTGCCATGAGCTGTGGTGGTTGCAGACACTGCTCGGATCATGCATTGCTGTGGCTATGGCGAAGGCCGGCAGCTACAGCTCCTGTTAGACCCCTAGCCTGGGAACCTCCATATGCCGCGGGTGCGGCCCTAGATAAAGTAAAAAGACAAAAAAAAAAAAAGATTTTACAGCAATCCGGGTGTAAGATAATAGGGAATGGTAGGGACTCTGTCATTTGAAAAGCCTTCCTTCATGTAAAGACATTCAACTTGTAATTATTTTTTAAAAAAGCTCTTGGACCCCAATTTGTGACCTTTTTGTCAAATGGAGTTTTGAAGCATCAGTGAAGAGAATGGACATTTGTTTTTCTATTTAAAGAAAGTACTCCTTGTTTTTCTTTTAAGTTTTAGATTGTTTTAAATTTAGTCTTCTGGGTTGAGATTTTAGGTTTTTTTTTTTTGAGATTTTAGTTTTTAACTGCACGTTACTGACAATTTGAGAATTGAAGTGAAAGCAGCAGAAACAAGGCTTTCATATTCAGACTAGCAAGTGGGGAAAAACTGGCGTAATGTTTTTAGAGGTGTATTTTTATCACCCTTTCATCTGTTTATCTGTAAAATTAAAAGTAATAATGCTTCATTTGCTCCATAAATTTTGTGTATGAGTGAATGAAAATTTATTGTTTTGTTCTGCTACTTTAAAAGGTGACTTTTAATTTTTGGTAGTTTTAGCAACATATTTTGTAGTAATGCTTTTCCTGTTATTTGTCACACTTGACACTTTTTACATTTTCTTAGGCTCCGAAGGACCCAGAAGAGAGAGAGACATTTTCATCTATACAAGCTAATTTATGTAAAGCAGAAAAACTTAAATATCCTCATAAAGGTAATACAAATGGAAAAAAGTAAGCTAGGACATTTTATCTTCATAAAAGGAAATTCATGTAACTTTGTTTTAACATTCTTTTCAGTAATTGCCTGGTATTCTTAGGTAGACGTTATTTTATAGAATAGTAGTATGTTCTGCTTAGATGCATTGAAAGCTGTTTGTTTCAGCTTATGTGTATTTTTAGTGTTTTTTTTGGTTGTGCCCTGAGGCATGTGGAAGTTCCCAGACTAAGGACTGAACCGATGCCACAGCAGTGACCTGAGCCAAGCAGTGACAACGCTGGATCCTTAACCCTCTGAACCTCTAGGGAACTCTGTATTTTGAAAGCTGTTTGGATATTAGCTGGTGCAGAATGCCTGCTTGCTGCATGATTGTTGTGAGCAGTGTATCACAGCTCTTGGCCTCATTTTAATTTCCAGGTGTGGTGCTACTGTGTGGGCTTCAGTGTATAAAGACCAAGGACTAGATGTTTCAGTCAAGCTCATGGAGTTGACTTACAGTTATGTTATCCAGGTCATCTGAAGGTCTTCTGCTGGTTGTCTGTAGGTTTTATTTTTTTAGTGGTCCTGATATCTAACCATCTACCATTGATGGGCTTAATCTTAAAAATAAATCTGTTCATGTGGGAGTTCCATCGTGGCTCAGCAAACGAATCTAATGAGTATCCATGAGGATGCAGGTTCCATCCCTGGCCTTGCTCAGTGGGTTAAAGATCCGACTTTGCCATGAGCTGTGGTGTAGGTTGCAGATGTGGCTTGGATCTGGTGTTGCTGTGACTATGGCATAGGCCGGCAGCTGCAGCTCCGGTTCTACCCCTAGCTTGGGAACCTCCATATGCCGCCCTAAAAAGACAAAAAAAAAAAAATCTGTTTTAAAATCCCAGAATTCTTTCAAACTTTATTATAAACAGAATTTTTATGTGCTGTATTCTAATTGTAGGTTTTCTCTATGTGAATTTCAAATCATTAAGTTTGTCTGTGAAATAAAGTCTATATCCTCAGTAATTTATATTTATTTATTTATTTTTTATTTTTTGTCTTTTTGCCTTTTTTTTTTTTTTTTTTTTTTTTTTTTTTTTTTTTTTTTTTTTTTTTTTTTTTTTTTTTTTATGTAGAGCTGCACCCGCGGCATATGGAGGTTCCCAGGCTAGGGGTCTAACAGGAGCTGTAGCCGCCGGCCTTCGCCACAGCCACAGCAACACGGGATCTGAGCCGTGTCTGCAACCTTCACCACAGCTCACAGCAACGCCGGATCCTGAACCTACTGAGCAAGGCCAGGGATCGAACTTGCAACCTCATGGTTGTTAGTCGGATTCGTTAACCACTGAGCCATGAAGGGAATTCCACTCAGTAATTTATATTTAAAAGGACAGATAGATCCCTTAATTTGAACTGGTTATACAAAGAAGTAATACATAAATGTTTAATTTATTATTATTTTCTTTTGCTTTTTAAGCCCTCATCCACGGCATATGGAGTTTCCCAGGCTAGGGGTCCAATCGGAGCTGCAGCTGCTGGCCTACACCACAGCCACCTAGGATCCGAGCCGCATCTGCGACCTACACCACAGCAACGCCGGATCCTTAACCCACTGAATGAGGCCAGGGATCAAACCCACAACCTCATGGTTTCTAGTTGGATTTGTTTCCACTGCACCATGAAGGGAACTCCCATAAATGTGTAATTTTTTAAATTTAAATGTCCTATATAAACCGAAGAACTAAAATCTTAATGTGAATGTTATAAAATCATCGTATGAATTGTTTGCTACTAAGATGGTTCTATTGAAAAATTGAAAAGTAATCTTGATACTGGGTATCATTTTCCTAAAACAACAATCATAATCTTTTCTTTCTTCCTAATAAAAACAGAGCAATTTTCAGATGAAAGAAAAAACTATAGTCCTAAGAAGCAAAAATGTGAAAGTTCAAAAGAGTCTCAGCAACAGTTCAGGTCATCACCTTATAAAATAAGGGAAACTTCTTCTCCCAAAGCCAGTTCCAAGCTGGCACTTTTGAAAAGAAAAGACAGTTCTAATAAAGAAGCAGAGTCTGTGGCCTCAAAAAGGAAAGAAAATGCCATTGAATTAAAAGAGACCAGAACTCCTAAGAAAATCAAAAGCTCTCCAGCTAAAAAAGAGGTAGGAATTTTCTAAAAGCAGATCATTTTGGGGCTGTGTATTGATCTGGGTTTGATTGTTTTCAAGTTTTATTTCTAAGAAGTCATTATAGTACTTTTAAGATACCATCTTATTTAAAGGTGCCGTTGCAGAATATAGGTTATTAAAATATAATTACATTAGTCATTTATTAAAGGTTAATGTGTATCAGATACATGTGGTATGGGATGTAATCTTCACAACCGTGTGAGATATTTATTTTTATTGTTCAACTTTTGAAGATGAGGAAACAGGCTTAAAGGGTTTAAGTAACTTTTCTAAGATTCTCAAGCTAACAAGTAGCAGAGCCACTTTGAACTTAGGTCTGCTGAGGCCAAATAAAGCAATACAACATGGTAGCTCTGAGCGTGGACTCCAGAGCCAGTTTCAAATCATAGTCCTGCCACTGAACAGATGTGTGCCCTTGATCTGGTTACTTTCCTTTTCTCTGCTTTGGTTTCCTCATTTGTAAAATAGGGATTGGAATTCTTGTTGTGGCTCAGCAGTAATGAACCTGACGAGTATCCATGAGGATGAGGGTTTGATCCCTGGCGTTGCTCAGTGGGTTGAGGACCCAACGTTGCTGTGAGCTGTGTGGAGTTCGCAGATGCGGCTTGGATCCCGCATTGCTGTGACTGTGGTGTAGGTCAGCAACTGTAGCTCTGATTCAACCGCTAGCTTGGGAATTTCCACATGCTGCAGGTGTGGCCCTAAAAAGCAATAAATAAACAGGGGTAATAATAGTAACTAATGAATTAATGTGTATAAACACTTGGAACAGTACCTGGTACATAAGTGCTATGTATGTTTTTGCTATTGTCATTAAAATAACAATTATTTGGATTTGTCCTGAATGTACTCCTTTTTGCTCCTCTTTAGCAATGTTGAGATACTGAAATCATTTTCGAAGGAATAAACAGTGAAATAATGGAGAATGATTTTCAGAAGGTTTTTTTCCCATATATTTTTGAGAATTGAATGGCTTCTTAGATTCTCCAATATGGAACCACTTTATTAGAATTGTAATGAGAAAGCACCATTTCTTCAATCGTTTTAGGCATTTGGAGTTAAAAGCAGAATATTATCTATTTTAACTGCTCATGACCGTTATTTTTTAGTGCAGAACTATGAAATGGTGATGATTTCTAAATGCTTTTGTTTTTGGTTAGTGCTCATAATATGCTTAAGGGAACAATTAACTTTTTGATCTCAGATTTTTCTTCACTAAATAGTTGGCTGGTGGGTGAATGTTTTTCTTCAGGCACACTAAATATATTCAGTTTATAGAGGCTTGTCTATTTTTATTAAAGGAGAAGAAATATTTAAATGGCATTGTTATTCTTTGACCTAGTTTTTCAAGTTTGCAATAGAAATGATTCAGAATTTTTACTTAAGTAGTTGGAAATATGAAAGTCTTTCTTTTTTCTTTGATTTGCTGTTTAGAGCCGCATGGCATATGGAGGTTCCCAGGCTAGGGATCTAATCAGAGCTACAGCTGCTGGCCTACACCACAGCCATAGCAATGCCAGATCTGAACTGCGTCTGTGACATGCACCACAGCTCACAGCAATGCCAGATCCTTAACTCACTGAGTGAGGCCAGGGATTGAACCCGTAACCTCATGGTTCCTAGTCAAATTCATTTCTGCTGTGCCATGATGGGAACTCTTGAAAGTCTATTTTATAAATTAAATCTATCTCAGTTAAATAATTTTGATTTTGTAAATTGTTATGCTTCAAATTTATTTTAAAATTGATTTATAATTCAGAATAGTTTTTTTCACAGAATTAATGTTATATATGAATAATTTTTCCATTTTGGCATGTATTGGACTTCCCTGTGAGGCTTGTTAAAAATGTGACTTGCTAGGGCATGTGGTCTGGGCAGGTGTGTTTCAATAAGATCCTCAGATGATATGACTATACGCCAACGTTTGAGAGTCACTGTCAAAAAGTAGGGTTAGAGTCTAGGACTAGCCTGTAATGGCCTGTTTAACTCAAAACCAAAGCAGTTTATCGTGTTTTGATGATTAAGTCATTTGTATAGAAGTAGTATTTGTCTGCTCTCAGAGGGATTTGAGGTGACTTACAAGTTAAAAATAATGGGAGTTCCCGTCATGGTGCAGCGATTAACGAATCTGACTAGGAACCATGAGGTTGAGGGTTCGATCCCTGGCCTTGCTCAGTGGGTTAAGGATCCGGCGTTGCTGTGAGCTGTAGTGTAGGTTGCAGACACGGCTTGGATCCTGCATTGCTGTGGCTGTGGCGCAGGCTAGCAGCTGCAGCTCTGATTAGACCCCTAGCCTTGGAATCTCCATGTGCTGTGGGTACAGCCCTAAAATGACAAAAAGCCCCCCCCCAAAAAAAGTTAAAAATAATGTAAAATGGGAAGTTGAAAAGACAACAGAAACCTTTCTAAATGGTCTGGTTCTTAAGTCAGAATTATCTGGAATGCTCTTCCCTCAAGTACACATGCCCTAGTCATGCCCCCTATCTCTGACTCAGAAACGTGGAGTGCATCCAGGGATACATAGTTTAAAAAATTTCCCCAGGGTTTTCTTATGTATATCCATGGTAAGATCCTCTTGAGAGAAACAGAATAGGAGAGCTTAAACACTGAAGGCAGAGCGGTGGTGTATAGAATGTGTCTGATTTTTGGAGGAAAGTTTGCCCTCGTTTGAGCCAGCTGTTTATATGCCATTAATCTCAGACTGTAGCATTCACATACCTGGGGGTATAGGGGATAAGTTATTTTAAAGGTGTAAAAGGCCATTGGATAAAAATTGGATATTTTCTTGTGTGATCAAGTTTACTTGGGAAAAATGAATTTTTTCATTAAAATGAAGATGATATATTATGGAGTATAATTTTTTTTTTCTTTTTAGGGCTGCACCTGAGGCATATGGAAGTTCCCAGGCTAGGGGTCGAATTGGAGCTGTAGCCGTCAGCCTATGCCACAGCCACAGCACTGCTAGATCCGAGCCGAGTCTGTGAACTACACCATAGCTCAGGGCAGTGCTGCATCCTTAACCCACTGAGTGAGGCCAGGGATCAAACTCACATTCTCATGGATACTAGTCAGATTCATTTCTGCTGTGCCATAGCGGGATCTCCTAGAATATAATTTAAAGTTGAGGAGTTCCCGTGTGGCACAGTCTCTGAAGAGCCAGTATGCAGGTTTGTTCCTGCATAGTGGGTTAAAAGATCCAGTATTGCCAAAGCTGCAGTGTGGTTACAGTTGTGGCTTGGATCTGATCCCTGGCCTGGGAACTCTATGTGCTGTGGGACAACCAAAAAAGAAAAAATAAATAGAAAAAGTTCACATGTAATTTTGAATTAACACACATTTTTTTGTTTTTTTTTGCTTGGGACTAGCAACCTGGCTTATACACCCATTCGACTTGGAGGTATATACCTTTAGAGAGAGTTGAAAGATTTGAGAAGGGCTGATGCAGGGATGTGTATAATCCAGACACGTGTAAATTGGGGGGTTAGCTCGTAGCTAAAAATGTTAATTTCAGGACCAAGCACTGAGGTGTAATTTAATGTTTATTTATCTGTGTGTATTTTTTATTTTACATGAATTTTGTATAAGTTTGTTAAATTTCCTTTCCCTCTCCCCGAAGTCCATAAGTCCTGAAGATTCTGAAAAGAGACGTACTAATTATCAGGCTTATCGAAGCTACTTAAATCGAGAAGGTCCCAAAGCTCTGGGCTCCAAAGAAATACCAAAGGTAAGAGTACTGAGAGGACGTGTCAGGGCCTCCAGCCTGTGGGCCCACGTATGTGTTCACCATGTTTACAGCAGCAGAGAATTAATAATTAAAAGTGAACAGAAAAGCCTTAGTCACCATCTTAAATTAGTGGTGTTTATTCACCTTGTGAGTTACTGCTTGATAGGCAGAAAAATTTCCCTTTAAGTAACATGTAGCCCTGCAAGTGCTGAGCTTTCAGGATATGGCAGTCACAGGATTAATTCTCCTTGCCTTCCTTGTGCTTATGGTCTAACTCAAGAAAGAGGCATTAAATAAACTGTTATTTAATTATAATTATGATATATGCTATAAGGGAAAAATCCAAGATGCTCTTAGGGAGTATAATAGAGGAACTTGGCCCTAAGGGGATGGGGGACTGGCATCACCAGGTTTGCATTTCAAATGGAGCACTCTGGCTGCTGAGTATGGAGTACACTGGAGGTGGAGGAATAGACACAGGGAGATCAATTAGGAGAGATGGTGAGAAATAATAGAGCCTTTTCTAGGGTAGCAGCAGTACAAGTGCTGAAAAGTGAAGTAGTTTCAATGGATAAGGTAACATCTGTAGGACTCGGTGATAATTGGAAGTGGGAAGTGAGAAAGAATGAGCATCAGGGATGATTTCCTGGTTGTTGGCATGAGCATCTGGGTGGCTGCTGATGCCGTCGGAGACAGAGCAGAGCTGGAGAGATGATAATGAGTTCATTGTGACCACACTGTGCTTTAGATGTACGTGAGATAATCCACGTGGAGGTGTTCAGTAGACGGGCATGTGCAGGACTGGGGCTCAGAACTGAAGTCAAGATGCGATGTAAAACTTGGGCATTATTGGCATGTAGGTAATGTTTGAAGGGATCGATGTCGCTTGGCAAACAAGGACAGAATGAGAAGAGAAGGGGGCCTGGGGCTTAGCTGCTTCTTGAAGTAGAGGAGGGTGAAACCCGAAAGCAAACTGAGAAGAGCAGCCACAGTGTGGGAGAGAAGCTAAGGGAAGAAATGACGGCGGCAGAACCTGATGGAAATGGGTTGAAGAGGGAGTGAGCAGAGATAAAATGGAGGCAGCATAAGTAGATGATATTTTCGGTGAGTTGGTTGTGATGGGGAGAGGAATGAGAGGACTCTTAGCCACAAACGAAAGTTGGAATTTAGGGGGAAGTATGAGTGCTTTTAGGGTAGGTGATACTAAAGGCTATGTTTTTGCTGTTGGAATTGATTTACTAGAAAAAGAGAGATAGGAGATAATACCAGAGAAGAGGGATGATCAAATGGAGTGTGAGATTTCTGAGAATGTGTAAGGGCAGGGGAATCAGATCACAGAGAGAGATTAGTGGTTCCCTTAATAGAGGAGAGAGGGAGGATGAGCCTTCAGGGGCTAGTGGGTTGTCTAGGAGGCAAGAGGAAGATGCTGGCCTTGCCTCTTGTGCATAGTGTATGAAAGACCAAAAAAGCCTCTGCTTGAGAGGACCTGAGGCAAAGTGGTGTTCTTTGGGGTGTAGCCAGGTTTCAGTGAAGGCAAGACTGTGGAGGAACTATTACAGAAGAGGCTGGAGAGTTGGCTGGTCTGGAGTTCTAGAGTGGAGGGGTTTAACAGGGAGGCTAGAAGTGCTGAGATTGGATAAGGAAATAGATAGAACCATAATGGGTTCAGGAGATGATAAGTATTGGGGTGTGTGGGATACGGGTTTGCATGTAGAATTTTCCAGAGTTATTTTAAATTTGTTGAGAAGAATTTACGTACTGTAGTATTCACAAGATTGTTTCAGTCCTAGAATCGTAGGGACCTTGAGATGTTGAGTGTCAAACCTTTTCTCTCCAAGCAGATTGATTGCTTTTTTTCCCAAGAGCAGTTCTTCACGTGGATGGTGAGGATTAAACTTGTATTGGGGTAGTCTTTGAATTTTGTTTAGCTTCTTCTTTTCAAGCCTGTTTTAATCTGTGTTGATTTCAATTCTCTGTTCAAAGAGTAATAACTGGGAATGATTTACATAATTTCATTTTGCTTGACTGTACCATATTGAATCATTGCAGAAGTTTAAAAATCTGTAACTATGCACAATTCCAATTAAGGCTATGTGTCTCTTCCACTCAGCTCCCTTTGGCAAGTGTCTTTTGTATTATCAAGTTAACTTTCCAAAAAAGAGATCATATGATTTTGCCTTTAAGTTCCTCGCAGGTTTTTAGATTTACTATCATAAAGTAAGCCAGAGAGAAGGGCAGGGGCTCAAACTTGTTTAGCTTCTTCAGAATTGAAACTTTCTCTTTTTTAACAACAGCAAAGTATTTTGTAGGCGCATTGCATCTGGTTGTTTACCTAAAGTTATACAAGTTACCAAGTAGTTTAAATATCTTAAAAAATGAGAATAATATGAATGGATAGTTTTAATAAGTTTTCCTGACCATATTGGATGTCTGTGTTTTGTTGCTGGTTTTATTGGTTTATTAAATGTTAGCCTATATAAGAATTTCTTAGGACTTGATTTCAGGTTCTGCTTATTTGCTGTAAATTTCCTACAGGTTTTTTCATGCTGAGGCCATTTATGATGTCAAATGAGAAAAATCAACTTCCTGTAGTTTTGATGCCAAATATTTCTTTGGAAAGCTACCATGTAATTTCCTCTCTGCTTGAACATTTTGATTTTTAGGGAGCTGAAAATTGCTTGGAAGGCCTTACGTTTGTAATCACAGGAGTGCTGGAGTCCATCGAACGAGATGAGGCCAAGTCTCTAATTGAACGTTATGGGGGAAAAGTAACAGGAAATGTCAGCAAGAAAACAAACTACCTTGTCATGGGTCGCGATAGTGGTCAGTCCAAGAGTGATAAGGTGGGTACTGCTGTGTGCTCAGCACAGTGAAATAGCCTGCTTACCTTGGCAGGGGCTCGCATGTGACCGTTTGTCTTTTACATGGAATAAAATGAAAGAAAAAAATGGAAAAGTAATTTCTTTCCTACATTATTTCTTCTCCAAGGAAGTATTGTTTGGCTTTGACCCCAGGATTTTGGTTTTCCAGCTGAAGGCACAGTTCCTGTTTACTTGGCTTTCTTAGTGTAGTGTTCTAGTTAAAATATTTTTTTGAAGACAAGCAAATGCAGTTAGTTATCCTAATAAGTATTGCTTTATGTGCTGCTTTGGACTCCATCTTGGTTTTTTATTGAAAGCTCTTTTTATTGGAAGGTATGTTGTAGGATTGCATTTAGTTCCAAGTAATAGAATACCTGACTTACTGTGGTTTTGACAAATAGCTGCTGTTTCCTTATCTTACAAGAGTTCTACAAGTAGGCAGGTGCAGCAGCTCAGGGTTATAGCTAGGCTAGTTCTCTCCTCCACTTCTGTCATCCTTATTGCATTAGCTTTAGTCTTCATGCTTGTTACCTTGTGTTGCAAGGTAGCTGTCCCTCTCAAGTTCACATTCCAGGAAGGAAATAGGAAGCAGATGTTATACTAGCTGGGAGTGACCTTATAAGAGTTTTTCCGGAAACACCTCTTGTAGAATTCCACTTAAGTCTCATTGGCCAGAGAGCATCACATGGCCATTCAGAGCTCTAAGGGAGGATGAGGAGGATGAGGACTTTTTTTTGCTTCCATTTTTTTTTTTTCAGGGCCTCACTTGCAGCATGTGGAAGTTCCCAGGCTAGGGACTGAATTGGAGCTATAGCTGCTGGCCTATGCAACAGCAACACCAGATCCTCAATCCACTGAGTGAGGCCAGGGATCCAACCTGCATCCTCATGGATACTAGCTGGGTTTGTTTTCCCTGAGCCACGACAGTAACTCCCCGGACTTTTGTTATTCGTAGACCAGTTATAACTCATCACTTGGTGATGGACACTTTGGTGTTCTGTTGGCAGGGGAGAAGGTGGGAGAGAGTGTTTGCCAGCAGGTCAACCCTAGGCGAGGGTGTGAGAGCTTGAATAGGCCCTTGTGGCTTTGCCCTTTGTAGGGTATTGGGAAAGGGAAAGCAGTCCGCAAAAGTGGAGTGTATAGTTGAAGTGCCGATCTGCCACTCCTCGGGGAGGTATCTGTTATTTTCTTTCTTTTTAATGTTACTTTTTTTTTCATGAATACGGTTTTAAAAAATATTCCAGTATTAACTAATTTATGAATTTTTTTCACCTGACAAACCCGAGAATCAAATCATATATATATTTGTTTGTGTGTGTGTGTATATATATATATATATATATTTGCAGAAATTAATGGTTAAGATGTGGTTTCAATGATTTGCATTTTTTAATCAATAGGCAGCAGTCTTGGGAACAAAAATTATTGATGAAGATGGCCTATTGAATCTGATTCGAACTATGCCAGGCAAGAAGTCCAAGTATGAAATAGCAGCTGAAGCTGAGGTTTGTATGAAACTAACTTTATTTATTTAAGTTGGTGTATAGCAGCTTTCCTGTTTCATAGAGATATTTCTTGGATGGATACAGACCTGTGGGCTAAAAGACTAATTTCTTCTTCTATTGCAAATGAACTCCCTTATTTCCTTTTGAATTGAAAAAATTTTTTTCTTTTTCTTTTTAGGACTACACCCATGGCATATGGAAGTTCCTTCTATTGCAAAAGAACTTCCTTATTTCCTTTTGAATTAAAAAAAAAATTTTTTTTTTCTTTTTAGGGCTGCACCCGTGCCATATGAAAGTTCCTGGGCTAGGGGTCGAATTGGAGCTGCTGGCCTACAGCACAACCACAGCAGTGCCAGATCCGAGCTGAGTCTGTGACCTACACTACAGCTCATGGCAATGCTGGATCCTTAACCCACTGAGCGAGGCCAGGGATCGAACCTTTATCCTCATGGATACTAGTTGGCTTCATTACTGCTGAGTCCCAATGGGAACTCCTCCTTATTTCCTTTTGAATAGGTGGACTCTGCTTTAAGGCTGTTGTCTTTGACATATTTCCTTACCTTTCTCAAAGGAGTGTGAGAAGAGAAAGAGGACAGTGTATTGCACTTGCTATATCTACTTATTAAACTTTTATTTTCCATATTCTTGGAATAACGGTACAAAGATTCTTGCTTAAGGGTTCTTTAAAGAATATATTTTAGGTATCAACATGATAAAATCATTTTCAGTTAGGACTGTATTAAGACTTTTTCAGTTGTAACACGAACCAGCTCTTATTAGCTTTAGCAGAAAGGGAAAAATTTGGACTCACCTTACTAAACTCTGGCAGAGTGAGTCTGATTGTAGGAGCTACTGAATCTACAGACTACAGTGCTTTTAGGACCCTTTCAGTTTCTGTCTCTCTACTTTTCCTAGTGTTAGCTTCATTTATTTCCTGTACATACAGGTCTTTTCCATGTGTAGATTATAGAGGTGCCAGCAGCCCAAGTTAAATGTCCCCAGCTCTGTCCCCCAAGTGCCAAGGTGGTCTTTCCATTTATTCCAATTAGGAAAATCTTGGAGAATGACGGATTGGCCCGTCATCCAGTGTCCCCCAATGCTAACAGCTTATGTGACCATAGTACAGTTATCAAAACCAGGACTTTAACATTGATACCATGCTGTTAACTGAAACTACACACGATTTGAACTTCACATTTTCCCCCCACTGAGCTTTTTTTTGTTCTAGGGTCTCACACTACATTTAGTTGTAACTTTTTAGTCTCCTCCGGTCTGTGATAGTTCCTCCGGTCTTTCCTTGTCTCTTTATGGCCTTGATTTGATGAGTACTAGTCAGTTGTTTGGTAGAATGTCTCAGTTGGGTTGCGGTTTCCTCAGCGTTAGATGAGGTTATGCCTTTTTGTCTAGAAGAGCACATAAGGGTATTGTGTCCTCCTCAGAGCATCATAGCAACTGTGCATGATGTTGATATATCTTATTATTGGTGATGTTATCTCTTATTACTTGGTTAAGATCTTGGCCTGGTTTTCTTACTGGTAAAGTGGCAGTTTTCCCCTCTAATAAATATCTTGGGGAGATGCTTTAATACTATGTTAGTATCTTGTTTTTCCTCAATATTGACCCACTAATTTTAGCATCCACTCACTAGATTTTTTTTTTTGAGACATTATTAATGCATCATAAAATCCAGCCTTTAAAAGTATATACGTTAGTTCTTTTTAGTATATTCACAATATTGTACAGTCATCACTGCTGTCTCTTCCAGAACATTTCCTCATCCCCCTTCCCCCAAAACCTTGTGCCAATTAGTAGTCACCTTTCATACCTATCTCCTGGCAACCACTGTTGTACTCTCTGTCAGTGGATTTGCCTCTTCTGGATGTTTTGTATAAAGGAAAACATGTAACATGTGGCCCTTTGTGTCTGGCTTCTTTCAGTTAGCATCATGTTGTCAAGGTTCAGCTATGTTGATGTGCTTCAGTGCTTCACAGCTTTTTATTATTGGTCGTTAATATTCCGTCTTGTGGACATGTCACGTTTTGTTTATTCATTCATCAGTTGATGGTCATTTGGGGTTGTTTCCATTTTTTGGCTATAATAATATAGTTGTATATATGAAGTGTAAGAATGCTGCTGTGAACATTTGTGTACAAGTTTTTTGGAGGAGTTAAATTTTAACTAGTCAGAAAACAAAATTCTTATTCCTTCATCTTTTTTTTTTCAAACTGATTTTATAATACTTATTACTTTAAAAAAAACCTAATATGTTCTCATTTCTAAAAATGCATTTGGGTGCTTTTTGATGTGTTGTTAATTTTTATAAAAGTTGGAAGGTGGGGATTTCACAAACTACAGGGTCAGTTGTGAAAAGACAGACTTGGGTAGCTCACTTGACTATCTCAGACTGCCCTCTAAAGTGCGTTTAGCAAGGTAGAAATTCTCTATATCTCATCAGGTTTCTTTTTTCCTCATTTTCCAATTTTTAAGATGAAGAAAGAAAAATCCAAATTGGAAAGAACACCCCAAAAAAAGGACCAAGGAAAAAGAAAAGTTAGTCCAACTAAGAAGGAATCAGAATCTAAAAAGTGCAAACAGACTCCCAAAAGGGGAAGCTCTATAAATTCAATAAAAAAGGAAACAAATGTGTTTCGAAAAGGCCTGGACTTCAAGGAGCAGGTGGCTGAGGAGACAGATGGTGACAGCCGGGCTAGGAATTTGGCTGATGGCAGCAGTGAAAACAAAGTGGAAAATTTGCTCTGGGTGGATAAATATAAGCCAACCTCGCTCAAGACCGTAATTGGACAGCAAGGTGACCAGAGCTGTGCCAACAAACTCCTACGCTGGCTCCAAAACTGGCACAAGAGTCCATCCGAAGATAAGAAATGCGGTGATTTTACAGCTTCATTCATTTTTTTGTGTGTCTGTCACCATGTAATTGCTCAGTGACATGTAGGTTAGGAAATAGTTGGTTCAGTGATCTCTCAGCAAGCATTTATTGAGAGCCTGCTCTGAGCCCAGGTGCTGTACTAGATCCCAGGGGTGCTATTGTGTACAAAACCCAGTCTCCTTCAAGGAGCTCCCAGTTGGTGAGGAAGAGGGAGATGAACCAGCAGGTAAAACGTATTGTGCTAAGTACTGTTACAGGGTTAAGTGTACGATTCTAAGGGGAGGGAGGTTTGTGGTCAAGGATGGGAATGTGTGCACCCATCCCTCGAGGAAGGGGTATCTGAGCTAAGACTTGGAGACCTAAAAGGAGTTAGCTAGGTGAAGGGAGGGGCTGTTGGGTGGGAGAGAATACAGGTACCCAGGTCTGAGACATGCCAGAGTGAGGGCCAAGAGAGGGCCAAGGAGACTTGGAATCAGGGAAGGTGCCAATAAAAAGCTGAGGCACACTTACAGGGTAGGCAGCCTGAGAATCCCAGTAGCATGTTTGCTTTTGGTAGGCCCGACAGGCCTGGGCCTCTCTAGTTCTATACTTGCTCACAAGTGTTTATCATGGAAGATGAACGGTCGCAATATGAATTTAATGTCCAAAGTGTTATTATCGGAACTGAAGTTTCCAGTCACAAATGTAAGTAGTGTTTTCTTGAGCTTCAGCCATAGCCCTTGGGGATATTATGTGAAAAATAAGAAGGAAAAATTTAGTGAGCATCGTACTGAGTTCCCAAAGTGATGAGTGGGTTATTAATATCTAGGTGGTCATTAGACATTGGCCTGCAATGCCAGTTTATTTTACTTAAAATGGTTAAACTTAGGCTGACTCCTTTTGTTTTTCCATAACAAGATAAAAGCAGTGTAAGTGCTTTGTGTGCCTGGAGAAGTGTCCCTTTTTCCATGCCCGCAGTGGGTCTAATCACCTCTCAGTCGTTGTGTATGTATTGAGCACCCATTATATGCCAGGGCCAAGTGACAAGGGGAGGAAGAATGCTCTGTAGTTGAGTGGGGCAAGATAGATAGTTGCACATAAGACATTTTCAATCCATTCTTTTTGTGATCATTGTAGGTGACTATGCTTGTTAAGATTTATTGAGGCTCGTCAGGCTCTGCCCAGCATGCTCATCCTCACAGCATCCCTGCCAGGCACATTACTCTTGTTACCCTCATTGTACAAAGGAGGAAGCAGCTATGGAGGGGTTAAGTCACTTCTGAAGTTGCTGAGCCGTGGAGTTAGGATGGCTGGAGGCAGGATCAGGGCCTGTGCTTTGTAGGAAAGAAACTCAAAAATATTGTTTCGATTCAGAGTTTTAAAATTAATTTTAGTTTTTTATTTTGAGTGAAAGTGAGATTGGGAGTAGAATTTCACTAAATGCTCTGGAAACTGTTGTTTATACTTTGTAGAAAATACTCTGTAAATTTAGAAGTAAATTGGAGGACTGCTCTTGATGCTAACTTTATGCACAGTTACTCCTGCTATTCTTGTGTTTCTTTTGGGTGGTATAGGTTAACGTTCTGAAACTTTTTTCCTAGCAGCAAAATTTGGTAAATTTGCTGGCAAAGATGATGGTTCCAGTTTTAAAGCTGCATTGCTCTCAGGCCCTCCAGGTGTTGGCAAAACAACTACAGCTTCTCTGGTTTGTCAGGTAAGTGTTCTATTGTTGCTTTTCTTTTTTTAAATATTTTTTCCTTTTTAGGGCCGCACCCATGGCATATGGAGGACCCCTAGGCTAGGGGTCGAATCGGAACTGTAGCTGCTGGACTACATCACAGCCACAGCAACACCAGATCCGAGCCGTGTCTGAGACCTACACCACAGCTCACGGCAACACCGGATCCTTAACCCACTGAGCGAGGCAGGGATCAAACCTGCATTTTCATGGATTCTAGTCAGATTCATTTCTGCTAAACCACGACAGGAACTCCTATTGTTACTTTTCTAAACTCAAACCTCTGCAATTTGCTTGGTTCTGGGCACATCTGTCCCTTTTATCCTTTAAAAAATATTGGTAACAATAATGATAGGTGATATTTGTGTGCCAAGCAGTGCACTAATAAGCCCTTGTGTGTATAATGTCTTATAGACGCTTACAGATAGAGATACCTTATATACCCTTGTAGGAAGAAATCTGTGTGCTGACTATATGTACTGTTGCCATCCCCATGTGACAAATGAAACAGGTCTATAAGAGGAGGGTGGAGGCACAGTGTGAACCCAGGTAGTCCAACTTTTTACTGCTCTGGAACCCTGCTTTTGCTCTTGTCGTCTTCATGGCTGCCATATCTCTAGATGGTGAGAGGACAAGACACCTGGCAAACCAGGGCTCACGTATCAGAATGGTATGAAATGATACGTGAAGTGGTATCAGAATGATAAAATGTGGGATTTTAAATTTGCTTTAATTTTATTGCTGGATTTCCCAACCCTCTGTCCCATAAACTGGTGGGTCTTTGTTGTGTGGACCAGAGCATAAATTTATAGCTGGTATAGTAATTATATATTTTCCACTCTTTATGAGTATTAAAAAAACAACAGAAATTTTTTCACCTAGCTTCTGCAGTTGTGAAGATAACTTTTCCCCCTTGATTATTATCATTTGTTTTTGGGGGATTGCATTAGAACCTTTCATAATGCCTAATGATCAATATAATGCTCAGTTTTGGGAAATGAGCCCGAATTACTTGATTTTTCACAGTTTGAGAGGAAGATTGTGTATTGGGATAGCTTGACAAAGAATGATTAAACTATATTTTTTATTAAGGAATCAATAATTTTTGGTATTTTAGCATAGATTAATTCTGTGTCTGATAGTGAAGTTTTGGGATGGCTATATTTAATTCTTTTGAAGACTTTAAGAAGCAAACTTTTTTAAGATCAAATGTGTGTGTTTATATGTGTGTGGTATGTATGTATATTTTAAATGTCTCTTCTTATTGTGAGGCCTATTAGAGTTAGTCTTACTGTCTGTTAGTATCCTGCTTTCTACCTATGGTTACTTATGTGATCTTTCTGTCCTCTTTCTCAATTGCCTTCTTTTGGGGGAAGAGTTAATAATTTGCATTGTGATAGTAATGGTTTCCAATATTTTGATTAGGAATTGGGATATAGCTATGTGGAGCTGAATGCAAGTGACACTCGGAGTAAGAACAGTTTGAAGGAGATTGTTGCTGAGTCGCTGAATAATACCAGCATCAAAGGCTTTTATTCAAGTATGTGGGTTTTTGAACTGCTTTGGGGGGAGGAGGGTTTTGTAAGAAAAACAGGTTCAGTTCCATGTCCATTAACTAGTATTGAACCTTACTGTGTGCCAGGCACCCTTCTAAATCCCGGGGCTAATGAGAAAATAAAAGCCTATGATGTAACTCTTACAGGACAGTAATTCACCTTCCTCCTTCCCCCCCTTTTTTTCAGAGCTTAGTGGTTTCTGAAAATGTGATAAAAATGTATGCATGGACATGTTTATGCGTTTTGCATTGGTTTTAGAGGATTCACAGGTAAATCCTGTGACGAGGGGAAGTAAACAGATAACTAATGCGGTGTGATGAGTGAGGTGATAGATGCCTTTAGATGAAGGAATGGATTCTATTTGGAACTTTGGGGAATGCTACCAGTAAAATGGTGACTTTGTTCAAAGGGCCTTGAAGAATTAGAGTAGTTTGTGGATGGAAGAGGTTATTTCAGGCAAAGGTAGTAGAGGAGGAGAAAAGACAGTGTGAAAGTGCCGCTGTGTTTCGAGTTGTAGCTTTTAGTCCTGATGTAGCCAGAGTTTATGAGGAAAATAAGACGCCCATATTACAGACTGTACTGCATGTTCAGAATCTGTGGTATTTTGCACAATCACCTGAATTCTTGGTACTTTCAATGGTAGAAAATCATTGTTAAAAAGAATTTTCCTAGCAGATGTCACTCTTATACATGATTGGTGGGAGTGTAAATCAGTACAACTCTGGAGCACGATCTGACAGCATTTCTCAAAGTTAAATTACACATAACCTTTAACCCAGAATTCCCATTTCCTGGAATTTAGCAACTGTTATACTAGTATATTTGCAAAATGACATAGATAAGTAGGGATATTCATTAATTACGATTCATAATAGCAAAAGATCAGAAGCTTCTTCATATTTTATCACTGGAAAGTGATGAATTATGATGTGTGTAAAATGGAATATTCAAAAAGCCTTAAGAATGAGCCGATCTATATCTACAAGATGAGAAACAGGTCACCAGAATATATTAAATGATAAAACCAAGGTGTATAATTTTAAGTACACGTTTTTAATATGTATAGAGTATCTCTTAAGGAATATATATACATGAAACTCTTCACGTTGTTTACTTCTAGACAGTGAAACTGGGTACCCTGGGGGGCAGAGGGGGGAGACGATTTCTTTTCACTGCTTACTCTTGTGCCTTTTTTTTTTTTTTTTTGTCTTTTTAGGGCTGTACCTGTGGCTTATGGAGGTTTCCAGGCTAGAGGTCCAATCGGAATTGCAGCTGCTGGCCTACACCACAGCCACAGCAACGCCAGATCCTTAACCCACTGAATGGGGCCAGGGATTAAACCCACGTCCTCATGGATACTAGTTGGGTTCACTAATGCTGAGCCAGAACAGGAACTCCTCTTATGCCTTTTGAATTTTGTACCATGGACCTACATTATCTTATCAGTTTAAAATATTACATATATATATATTTTTTCTTTTTAAGCAGCAGTGTTTGAACACTTGTTATTTTGTTTTTGTCCCATCTCATTGCTTCTCAACATGGTTCAGGTGGAGCAGCCCAGTCAGTAAGCACGAAACATGCTCTCATCATGGATGAAGTAGATGGCATGGCAGGCAATGAGGACAGGGGAGGAATTCAGGTAAGGAAAGCACTGTATTTTTGCAGTTTCACTCTTTTTTTTTAGATTTTTATTTTTTCCATTATAGTTGATTTATAGTGTGCAGCTTTACTGTTGATTTTTAGGTTTTTTTTTTTTGCTGTGATATTTACAGTAATTAAGGCATGTTGCCTTTTAAAACCTAAAATACATACATTGTGTCATACTTTGTTGATTTTTTTAGATAATTTTTGTGTTGCAAATTTGCCTTCCAGGAATTAATTGCCCTGATAAAACATACAAAAATTCCCATTATTTGTATGTGCAATGATAGAAATCATCCCAAGATTCGCTCCTTGGTTCATTATTGTTTTGATCTTCGTTTTCAAAGACCTCGGGTTGAACAGATTAAGGTATGATGATTGGATTTTTTTCCTCCATCACCCTTACCCTATGTATAAAAAAATATATATAGGGTGTGTGTGTGGGTGTGTGTGTGTGTATAAAATATAGTCAGTTTTTAAAAGTACTTGATGGGAGTTCCTATTTTGGCTTTAGCAGGTTAAAACCCAACATAGTCTCTGTGAGAATGTGGGTTTGATCCCTGGCCTCAGTGGGTTAAGGATTCAGTGTTGTTGCAAGCTGGCTGCGGTGCATGTTGCAGATGTGGCTGGGATCCAGTGTTGCTGTGGTGTAGTGGTGTAGGCTGGCAACTGCCACTCCAGTTCGACCCCTGTCCCAGGAATTTCCATATGCCACAAGTGTGGCCATAAAAATAAATTAATAGATAAAAGTACTTGATAAATATTTTTAAAAATCTGACTGTGAATTTTAAGAAAATCATAGAAGGTTCATTCCCCTTTGTCAATTTCAGGGTGCTATGATGTCTATTGCATTTAAAGAAGGTTTAAAAATCCCCCCTCCAGCTATGAATGAAATAATTTTGGGAGCCAATCAAGATATCAGACAGGTAAATTAAATATATATTATGTAACAGTTAATGATTCTTTTGAATTGGTGTCTTCAGTGTTTTTGGGACAAAGAATGGCAGTATTTCCCTGTCTTTGACAGTGTCTTACTTGTGATTCTTTTAGGTTTTACATAATCTGAGTATGTGGTGTGCACGAAGTAAGGCATTAACCTACGACCAGGCTAAGGCTGACTCTCATAGAGCCAAAAAGGATATCAAACTGGTAAAGTAAATTTCCATTTCTTAGTTTCTTTGCCAAAATACTACTTCTCCTGTCAGTATTAATTTAATAGAAATAGTTATAGTTCCTTGAGATAACCTTTAGAACCTGTGGATATTTATAGTAAGAGATTTTTGACAGTTGTTAAAAGTATTTCTAATACAAATGACTTTTTTCTTAAGGACTGTCAGTGTAATGTAAATTTTGAGAAGGGGACATATTAAATTATACTCATGCCTTAGCAGTTGTAAAATGGCCTTTCTAGAGTCTCTTATGTATGGATTTCATGTTATGAGTGGTTTGTAGCTGTTTAGAATAATCTTGTTTCAAGTAGTTTTTAGTTTAATGACCTCTCTGAAGCTAGAATAGAGGTCTGTATTAATTATCTCTGTGTTCTGTTTCACCTAAGAATTTATTTTTTAAATTACTTAATGAATTTTATTACAGTTCACCTAAGAATTTATCATTGCAGTTAGAGCAATGATTAAACAGTGTTTTTCTTCCTCCCTCTTTTAAAAAATTTAGTAAACATTTTTAGAGTTGTTTTAGGTTCATAGCAAAATTGATATTTCCTGTATATTTCCTATCCCCATAGAATAGCTCCCCCCACTGTCAACATCTTGCACCAGAACAGTACATCTGTTACAACTGATGAACCCACACTGACACGTCATCATCATCATCACCTAGAGTCCATACTTTAACATTAGGGTTTGGTCATGGTCTTGTACATTCTATGGATTTTGAAACATACATGTAGTATCATGTAGAATACTTTCACTGCCCTAAAAATCCTCTTTGCTTTGCCTATTCTTCCCCCAGCCCTTGGAAACCAGTTTTTTTTTTTCCTGTCTCCATAGTTTCACCTTTTTAAGAATGTCACATATTTGGAATCATATATGTTGCTTCTTCTGATTGACTTTTTTCACTTAATATACACTTAAAGTTTCTCCGTATCTTTTCATGGCTTTATTACTTTTTATTGCTGAGTAATGGTCCAGTGTCTGGATGTACCATAGTTTATCCATTCATTCACCTATTAAAGACATCTTGATTGCTTCCAAGTTATGGCAGTTTCGAATAAAGCTGCTGTAAACATTCATGTGCAGGTTTTTTTGTGTGTATGTTTTCAGTTCATTTGGGTAAATACCAAGGAGCACAGTCTTGAGATGGTACAGTAAAATTATATTAGTTTGTAAGAAACTACCAGTTTGTCTTCCGAAGTGACTATACCATCTCGCGTTCTTACCAACAGTGAAAGAGAGTTGCTGTTGCTCCATGTCTTAGCCATCTTTTGGTGTTGTCAGTGTTTGGATATTGGCCATTTTACTAGGTATGTCCCTCTCTCTTTTTAGGGCCCATTTGATGTTGCCCGGAAGGTGTTTGTAACTGGAGAGGAGACTGCTCATATGTCACTTTTGGATAAGTCAGATCTCTTTTTCCATGATTATTCAATAGCACCGCTCTTTGTCCAGGAGAACTACATACATGTGAAGCCTGTAGCTGCAGGGTGAGTGTTCAGAGCGAGTGAGGGGTAGAATTAGTACCCTCCCAGTGCTGCAAAGGCCAGATACCTGGGATGGAGGGGTGTGGAGTGTAGACAGTAGTGTAATCCAGATGTGTTTTCCTGCAGAGGTGACATGAAAAAGCACTTGATGCTTTTAAGCAGAGCAGCAGACAGCATTTGTGATGGTGACCTAGTGGACCGTCAGATCCGGAATAAGCAAAACTGGAGTCTTCTGCCCACACAGGTAAGCACAGGGCTCTCCTTAGAGCACAAACCCTGCCTTAGTTAGAACAAAATAGCTTTTAGCTTTCCTGTAATTATTTGAAGTATCAGATAAACCTTATAGGCTCTTAATGGCAAAAATTCTGTTAAGAGATTAAAATGCCCTGTGGTCACTATTGTCTATTTTCTTTCTTTCTTTCTTTCCTTCCTTCCTTTCTTTTGTTTTCTGTTTATCTTTTTATAATCACACCTACAGCATATGGAAGTTCCCAGGCTAGGGGCTGAATCAGAGCTGCAGCTGAGGCCTACACCACAGTCACAGCAACCCCAGATCCGCTCTGCATCTGAAACATATGCCACAGCTTGCAGCAATGCCAGATCTTATCCCACTAAGCAAGTCCAGGGATCGAACCTGCATCCTCACGGACACTATGCTGGGTTCTTAACCTGCTGAGCTACAATGGGAACTCCTTGTTTCTTAATATAGCTTTGTTTTTGTTTTTATGCAAATGGACATAGTTGGGAATGTTAGATTTTAGTCACAATTAAGATGTGAGTCAGAAGTTTCATTTGCCCTGTTTTGCCTTAATATCGATTCCTTTTTTTGGTCATTCCTGGCTTTCCCAGATTATTACTAAGTAGCTCATCCTTGAGGAAATGTACAGATCAGGAGCCTCTTCTGATACATGAATTCTGATTTTTCTGTCCTCTTCTGTGCTAAAGAGGCAGCTTTATATTGGTCCCTTTATTTAGGTTGGTATCTTTTACACAATAGAGAGTTTTGCAAATTTTCATCATTAGGAATGTTATTTGTTCTTGAGTTTTGCGTATTGATATAGTATTATTGACCTGATTAACAAGCAAGGGACTTCTGGAAGGTTTACTCCTCTATTAAAGAATCTTTACTTTTATGTATTAAAAGCGTTCATTTTTATTTGACACCCAATAATTTTACCCATTAGAATTTATCCTAAAGGAATAATGTTTTAATTTTTTTTCTTAATGGATTTTATTTCAATTATAGGTGTACATAAATCATCACAAGTCAATTTGACAGATTTTGTATCCCAAACCCCCAGTGCATCCCCCCCACCCCCCAGATTGTCTTATTTGAAAAACCAAGGTTTTCCAAAGTCTGTGAGTCATTGTCTGTTCTGTAAAGAGGTTCATTGTGTCTTTTTAGTTTCCACATGTAAGCGGTAGCATTGGGTGTTGCTGTCTAATTGTCTGACTAGTTTCACTTCGCGTGATACTTTCTAAGTCCATCCGTGTTGCTATAAATGTTGGTAATTCGTCTAAAGGAATAATGTTAAGCACAGGATAAGTTTAATGTGCGAAAATACTCTCTAAAGCATTAATTCTTCTTTTATTTTTTAAAGTCTACACCCGTGGCATATGGAAGTTCTCAGGCCAAGGATTGAATCTGAGCCACAACTGTGACCTACGCCACAGCTGCAGCAATGCCAGATCCTTTAACTCACTGTGGTGCTAGGTCAAGGTTGAACCTGAGCCTCTGCAGTGACCAGAACTGCTGCAGTTGGGTTCTTAACCCACTGTGCCACAGTGGGAACTCTTCCTAAATCATTAATTCTGATAGCAAGAAATGGAAGAAAAGTTCTGTTTTTTTAGCAATAGGAGTGTGATTATAATATAAAAAATACTTATGCGAGAATATCATTAAAGCAAGATACAAAATTTATGTATAATTCCAGCCTTTAAAAAAAACGAACCCTAAATATAGGAGATATCCAAGGATAATTTCAAGAACTTTTCTTGGAGTTCTTGTTGGGGCGCAGTGGAAACGAATCCAACTGGTAACCATGAGGATGCTTGTTTGCTCCCTGGCTGCACTCAGTGTGTCAGGCATCCGGAGTTGCCGTGAGCTGTGGTATAGGTTTCAGATATGGCTCAGATCCCACATTGCTGAGGCTGTGGTGCAGGCCGGCAGCTGTAGCTCTGATTTGACGCCTAGCCTGGGAACTTCCATATGCCGCGGGTGTGGCCCTAAAAAGCAAAAAAGAAAAGAACTTTTCTCAAGTACCAGTTTACTTGATTCTTTAATAATTAAGATTTTCAGGAGTTCCCTTCGTGGCTCAGTGGTTAACAAATCCGACTAGGAACCATGAGGTTGTGGGTTCGATCCCTGGCCTTGCTCAGTGGGTTAAGGATCTGGCGTTGCCGTGAGCTGTGGTGTAGGTTGCAGACGCGGCTCGGATCCCGCATTGCTCTGGCTGTGGCGAAGGCCGGCGGCTACAGCTCCTGTTAGACCCCTAGCCTGGGAACCTCCATATGCCGCGGGTGCGGCTCTATGTAAAGGCAAAAAGACAAAAAAAAAAAAAAAAAAAAAGATTTTCAATGTTTGAACCACCTGTTCTATCAGTAGTTTTAAGTTAAAGACAATCATATTCCTCCTAAAGTATTTTCTGTGGCACTGGCATCATGAGGTAACTGGTGTTTGTTGAGTTCAGGTGGGTCAGGAGGCTGGGGAAGCAAGACGATCTCTGAGGGCCATACGTGACATGTTTTGGACCAAGGCAATTCCTGCAATTAGTTGTTTTCTGAGGTTGAATTTTCCATAACCAGCTGATCAGAGAGAGAGAGGGAAAGGCCTGACCACCCTGGAATTTAGGTACCTGGGCAGTGTCACTTCATTTTCCAGGGGCTTCTTGGAAGTTAACAGCTGCTTAAGAAGCAACTTTTTGCCAAGTTTAAATTGTGAACGGCAATTAATTTTTTTTCAGGCCATTTATGCCAGTGTTCTTCCCGGAGAGTTAATGAGGGGGTACATGACCCAGTTTCCCTCCTTCCCAAGCTGGTTGGGGAAGCACTCATCTGCGGGCAAACATGATCGTATTGTTCAGGACCTAGCATTGCATATGAGTCTCAGGTAAGTGGTATTGCTTCATGTCTGGCATTTTATCAATATAGTAGTATACTTAACCTTTAGCTAATAAGGATGGTATGAGTCACAAAGATTTATGTTTTAGTCTTGATTTTATTGCTAACTAGATAAATTATATTTTGTGGTTCTGAGTTTTATTGTCTGTAATTAGGATAACACTTGCTTTTATTACTTATAAGGATACTTTGGAGAATAAAGCCAGATGGTAGATGTGCCATAACTTTAAGATAAATTTTTTACAACCACATACATCTAATGTAGTGTTATTGTGACTGTGCCTGTTACTAGTAGGCATACATAATGTCTTGGCCTCTAAATAACTTCAATAGGAAAAAAGGCACTATTTAAATAAACGAACTAGTTTTTACCTCCTATCCGAATAGTAAACTGACCCAGTCATTTGGGTTAGGGGATACAGTTTAGCATATAACAGAAGATGGATCCTCAGGTAACTGAAAACTGGTGTCTTTGGAGAAGTTTAAGGAAGTCCAAAAATTTTTATTTAGTAAGATTTTGTTAAAGTTTAGAGACTTAGGAATGTGCATGCACACAGATATTAAGTGAGTTTTAGGGATTTATTTTTAACCATGAAGACTTGCTTGAGCAATCTTATTTCCCTTTCTGGTCCCTGGAGAGAATATTAAAATGTCTACCCTTAACTTTTGGTTAAAACTGAACTGAGATAGCCCCTTTTTTCTATTCCTGTGGAATTCTACTTTCTACTACGTTCCCTCTTCATAGCCTATGGTATGGGTCTTTTTTTTCCCCCCCCACCAATATTAGTTTTGTTTTTTTTTTTTTTGTTTTTGTTTTGTTTTTACAGTTTTATGAAGCATAGTTGATTTACAAAGTTGTGATAATTTCTGCTGTACAACACAGTGATTCAGTTATACATGTACACACACCCATTCTCTTTCAGATTTTTTCCCCATATAGATTATCACAGAATACTGGGTAGAGTTCTTTGTGCTATACAGCTGGTCCCTGTATTAGTTTTAGCAATAGAGCTGCTGTAAGAAATGACCACAACTTAATGGCTTAAAACAGCACAAATTTATTCCCATCTGAATATTGGAATGGGAATATTGGAGTTCCCATCATGGCTCAGTGGTTAACAAATCCGACTAGGAGCCATGAAGTTGCAGGTTTGATCCCTGGCCTTGCTCAGTTAAGGATCCAGCATTGCTGTGAGCTGTGGTGTAGGTCGCAGATGTGGCTTGGATCCTGCCTTGCTGTGGCTGTGGTGTAGGCTGGTGACTACAGCTACGATTAGACCCCTAGCCTGGGAACCTCCGTATGCTGCGGGTGTGGCCCTAGAAATTAAAAAAAAAAAAAAGGAAGACGGGAATATTATCTTGGATTATCTGGATGGGCCCAATGTAATTATAAGGATTAAACAAACAAACAAAAAGGAATGAGGGATAGGTAGCAGAGTCAGTCAGAGACTTGAAGATGTTCCACTTCCACTGCCATCTTTGAAGATGGAAAAAAGGACCATGAGCCAAGAGATGGAAGTGGCCTCTGGAAGCTGGAAGGAGCACTTTCCCCACTGCTCTTCTCATTGCTCAAGCTGAAGGCCTGCCTCTCAGCCCTTTTTCTGTTCTCTGCCCATTGCTTTTTAAAGGTGATGCATCATATGCCCCCAGGGGTGTCCTTCTTTGATGCTTCCGCTATATTTCTGTAGATCCACGGGAGTTTATCCATTACCCTGGTGGGGTAGCGCTGAGCTTTCCCTCCACCAGCTATTAAATACTAGGCATTCGCGTTCCACTGAGCATGATTAAAAAGGGTTAAACTCCAGCAAACTATGAGTTGGTAGTTTGCCATTGACCATAGGTGTATCTCTTTTGTTTTGGTTTTAAGAACTTACTCCAGCAAAAGGACTGTAAACATGGATTATCTGTCACATATAAGGGATGCACTTGTACAGCCCTTGACCTCAGAAGGAGTGGAAGGAGTACAGGATGTTGTTGCCCTTATGGACACATATTATTTGATGAAAGAAGACTTTGAGAATATTATGGAAATTAGCAGCTGGGGAGGCAGACCTAGTCCCTTCTCCAAGCTGGATCCCAAGGTAAATTTTACCCCACTGATTCTCCATCACTTTGTAATTACCGTGCACTAGGAGTACCTCAGAGATGTTTTAGAGGCTTTTAACAATTTAACTTTTTTTCCTTTTTTTTGTCTTTTGTCATTTTAGGGCCACACCCAAGACATGTGGAGGTTCCCAGACTAGGGGTCCAGTAGGAGCTACATCTGCCGGCCCATGCCACAGCCACAGCAACACGGATCCGAGCTGTGTCTGCAACCTACACCACAGCTCATGGCAATGCCGGGTCCTTAACCCACTGAGTGACTGAGGTCAGGGATCGAACCCACAACCTCACGATTCCTAGTTGGATTCATTTCTGCTGAGCCATGACGGGAACTCCTAACTTTTTTTCCTTAAATGCCTTTTGCTTATGGTCTGTGCTTTCCAGGGGTATCATTCCAGTACAATATTCAGAGTAGACTTCGAGGTTTGACTTGATAATTTATAGTTTTATCTTTGCTTTATGCTGAGTAGAAAAGCAAGATGTGAAATCTGAGGAGCAATGTCAGCGGATTCCTTATAAGGATGGGCAGATGAGCCTGGGAGGAGAAGGTGAGGTGGTGAGAACACATTACGAAAAGAAAGATGTTTACTGACTGAGCATTTTTAGACTTTTTCTTAGTCTGCCTAATCTGTGGCTTCAGTGTATTTATTACATTTGGACAGTCTATTATATAAAAATGTATCCCCTCCTTTATATAATAAACATGAAAAAACTAAAGTGATGGAACATGATTTTGTGCTATCCACCACCTTACCCTTGTGCCTTATTTGGTGCTGTTCTGGAGGACATTTTCTCTGTGGCTTGCTGACTCTAGAATTCTGAACTGACCTAATGGCTATGGGCAGATTCTCATAAGAGACATCCATCGTTAGAATTTGTGGACTCATTCTACAGTTAGGTTTAGAAGCTTGAAGTTAAGGCTTTTCAAGTTACTTAGTATTTTTAAATAATCTATTTTTATGGTAAAGGTAATTTGCATATTTTGTGGTAATTAAAGGCCAGTTTTTAACTTGTACCTTTTTTTTTATAAGGCTTTTTTGATTTATTGGTTCACTAACTTTTCCTTATCACTTTTTAGTGCTGAGAGCACTGAATTGATAAAAATGATGACTTAAGTAAACTTTTTAGTTATTTTGGCCGCACCTGTGGCATTATGGAAGTTTCTAGGCCAGGGATTGAATCTGAGTCACAGTTGTGACCTATGCTTCAGCTTTAACTCATCAACTGGACCAAGGATCGAATCCTTGCCTCTGTAGCAACCTGAGCCCCTGCAGTTGGATTCTTAACCCACTGTGCCACATTGGGAACTCCTAAAGTAACTTAAAAATCTGCCTAATGTTCCCAAATACTGACTCTTATTTTTTTGAGCATGGGCTCTTTTAAGGATGTCATGAAACATGTGAACTTCTCTATAGAAAAATGCACATGCGTACACTTAAATGTACTCATATATTTTACAACAATTTCAGGGGGCTCCCAGGGTCTCTCAGATCCTCTAGGCCTATAGAACTTAAAAGGATTGTTTGGCACTTTAGAGTTTTAATAATCTTCCTCTGTTCCTTTCATGTAGGTAAAAGCAGCCTTCACAAGAGCTTACAATAAGGAAGCCCACCTTACTCCATATTCACTGCAGGCAGTAAAGACACACAGACACAGCACAGGTCCATCTCTGGATTCTGAATACAACGAAGAGTTAAATGAAGATGACTCTCAATCTGATGAGAAAGATCAGGACACTTTGGAAAGTGATGCTATGATCAAGGTAGTATTTTAATGTACAAATAGAAGCTATGATACTCTCTCAGAATAGCTTATCTTTTCTTGTGTATAACTAGCCTTTTGAAATCATTCAGGGCCCATTTAGCAAATAGCAGAGGAAGCTGAAAGTGCTTTTAAGTTTTTTGTTCATCACAGTTCCGTGGGTAGAGAGGGTATAGATTTCATTTTTATAAACAACCTCTATAACAGTGGAAGAGCCTAATAAGAAACTAGCCATCATATTGATGGTCATATGCTCTGTTAGAGAAAGGACAGTTTTTATTTATTTGCCATTGGTGTGTGCTTTATGCACAGATACATTTTCATAGCAAAATAAGCGTTTTTGGCAGAACCATTTTTCCCACCTATTGTTTTGTCCTATAGACATTGAATTGCCTATAGAAGTTTCTCAGAGCAAAATATCCTCATCTTTTGCTAGGAAAGATTAAGATCATGTGTAATGTCGGCCCACTATTTGCCATTCGCCGAGGCAAAGAAATCTAGTTTGTATCCTCTTCTGTGCTTAGTGCGTGTGTGTGTGTATCATTCTCAGCCCCTGTCTGTGTTCCGGTTTCTGTGCGGGGTGGGAATATCAGCCTTTTCCAGTGAGGCGCGCTCTAGTCCTGCGTAGCCCTAAGAAGTCTGCCTTTTTCCCCTGCTCAGAGTGAACATGTTGGGATCTCTAATCTGAAACTGAAAGAAAAGGAAATTCATGAGGACATTACCCATCTATAAATTATCTCTTGCTTGTCTTTCTTAAATATATTTATGTTCTGTGTTTTGAGTCAAAGAAAATACACACTGGGGAAGATATCCTAGTTCTAGAGTCTAAATAGATCTTTAGTAGTTAAAGGCTACAGCCAAGCCCCTTGTGCTAGTAAGCTCATCAGGGTAGCCATCGTTCAAGATCTGGGTGGTTGCAACCTTTCTCTTTTATTAAGTTACAGGTAAAGATTTGATTTACTGTAGAGATGAATTTATTTCATTACCCATAAATTGCTATTAACTATTTTGTGCATCTTTCCCTCCCAACAGAAAAAGACGAAACCTTCAAAATCAGAAAAAGATAAGGAGTCCAGAAAAGGAAAAGGAAAAAGTTCAAAGAAATGAAACTGTTTTTCACTGCTGACAGCTACTTTTTACTCACCCTGCTGACCAGTCTAGCTGGTCTAGAGAATGCCTTGTTTTTCCAAAGGAACCATGTTGTAGTGTAATGGGGCAACCTCACGGTCCCATTACAAATCAACAGCAGAAGGATGCAAGCAGTAGGCTGGTATGCACCTCTTATAGAGGTTGATAGGACTCCTTGGGTCCTCCACTGTCCCTTGTCAGTCTAATGAGATTGTGCTTCAAAATGACTGTATAATCAGAATTTGGAGTCAGACTGTAGTTAATGGTAATATGTCTGGGAACAGAGGTACTGAGGTGGCTTTTGTAGGCTTAAGAATTTATCCTAGTGGCCATTAGAGGACCAGTGCTGATTTTTTTTTTAAAAAGGGTAGTTAACTATTATGTGGTGAAATTTTGTAAATAAATTATAATACAAAACAGTCACCACCTAGAGCTGGATATTCTTTGTACATTGTCAGATATCTTACAAAATATAAATTAGGAATAAGAATATTCCACATGATACATGTACAAATTCTTAAGATTGTTGTCTTATATAGTAAAATATTGGTATATTTTTTCCTTATTTGCAAATGATTGGATTAAAAAAACTAAGCCTATTCCTACTAACCTTTGTGTAAAACATAACTTTGGCAATAGAAGAGTCAGAACTCTAATTTGCAACTTCATTGCCCCACAAGGGTCAACCACACCTCTGCTGTGAATAGAATTTCATGGAGAGGCCGCCTTGTTATTACTAGGGGCTGTTGTGGCTGCAGAAAGAGTGTCATACATTCCTGTCCTTCCAGAGTCTCAACTTATCAGTTTCAAATCAGCAGGGTGTAGGCTGGCTCAGACTTTTCTCCTCATTCTGGTTTGGGACAAAACTAACACTGGCTTTTGTTTACTTTTTCTCTGGGAGATCCAGTTCTGTCCTGACAGGAACCTCAGACCTTACTGGAACTTTAGATTGCACCTGTAAGTATGCTTGTTGAGGGGCCCTGAGGCTGTCTGTGGAGCTAGCTTGGGATTTGAGTGTCTAGTGATGTTTTTTAATCCTGTCAGTAAATGCTGAGGGGTTTGTGTTACTTCTCTGAGGTAAGTGCTGAAAGGAATGTAAAATCAGGATTCTGTTCCCTGCTTTTAAGGAACTGATCGTTTTGTTTGGGAAGTCAGACAAAGTTGAGACTTTTTTCCCCCTTTTTGGGCCACCTCATGGCACATGGAGTTCCCAGGCCAGGGATCAGATCCGAGCCACAGCTGTGACCTATGCCACAGTTGCAACCTTCACCGCAGTTGTGGCAATGCTGGATCCTTAATGTGGTGGGTCAGGGATCAAACCTGCGTTCTAGCACTCCAGAGACACTGCTGATCCTGTTGCGCCACAGAGGGAACTCCAAGACATTTAAAGTGTATTTACGAAGGTGAAAAATGTCTTCCTTGTAGGTTGTTTGTTATGGGAATAAAACATTACCTAAGCCTTTGCCTACTAAGCCATGTCCCTTTCTTTGTTAAAGCCCTGCTTCAAACTTCTGCTTCAGTGAAGACTTCCTTGATTGATGACTGCCTCACCTTGCCAGTGGGGTGAGCATAAATTTTTACTTAGGCATATTCTTCCACTTCTATTGCTTTTGGATATGCAGATCATATCTGCTTAGTTGCCCTGTACTTCCCAGGAAAGGGGCTAATCTCCTTGCTGTCAGAACAACTGACAGTGTCCTTTACTTGTTCATTATGATTTGGGGCAACCGGTAAATCCTTATTGGAGCCACTGGATGCAACGTATCTTTGCAGCATAAAACTGTATACTTGCTTTTTTGAGATCCATTGAGTCTTGCCATTGGTAATCTGTAGCAAACTATGACTATTACTATGTCTAAGGCCTATACCTCGCCCAATGTGCTTACCCTCATAGATCCTTGTCTGCTTATTCTAATCCTGTAACCTGCAACATCTCTTGAATGATAACGGAAAACAGAGGGACTAATGGGTGGGTCTTAACGGTAATGACTTGTATCACTTCGTAAGCCCAAGGCCTCTACCAGCCTTTGGGAGGGAGGAATGGATCATAACACACTGGAGACATGCATATGGATAACTGGATGCTATAAAACTTTATTGGCATTTTGGGTTCTACTCTAGACTCTAGGTATCTCTCTTAATGCTCAGGATGCTGGTGACTATACTGTAAAATCACATCATCTGACACAAAGGCTACATGACTGTCAGCTGCTCAGACTTTGGTATGTCAGCTTTGGATGGCAAGGAAGCACACACCGATGTGTGTAGTATGGGGTGTGTATGATATGGGGACGGGCCTTCCAGCCACCTTGGGGAAGATTCTAAACTTAAATCAGTTAACTTCTCCTGAAGATGTAATTTTGTGACAGGAATTCCATAATAGTATGTAGTATAGTAACTCAAGAGACATAATATGTCTAGTTTCATTCATTCTTTCAAATGTTGATTTTACCGATTTTTGATGTTTTTATTCTAGGACTGATTCTGTTAGAGATCTAGTCTTTGTGTAAGTCTCTTACTTCAAACTTTTTAACACTTATTAACATCTGTGCTGCCCAAACTTCACAATATGCTTCAAAGCTACCTTTATTTCTTTTTCTGTCTTTAAATCCAGGAAAATATCTAAACAATAAGTTTATTTTAAAGGAGGTATTTCAAAATATAAAAGATATCAAAAAAGCTGAATATTTACAGTTATGTCATAGGTTACTATTACCAGCGCAGAGCTTAGACTGTGTAAGATTCAGAAGAGGAAATATACAAAGTATAATAAACAGCATGTTACATGTCACTGTTTTGCCACTGTACAGAAGGTGAAAATAGTGACCTGGAGAGGTGATCTTTTTTTTACCTCCTGTATCCAGAAAGGACTATCTCTAAATCTGCCAGGGGTAGGAACACAGCCTCCTGTGGAAAAATGCTATTTTCTCAGGAACATTTTACCTAGAAAGGACACAAAAACCAAAAAACACACTTTTAGAAGGGTTTCAAATAATGACTGGCATTTAGTTAAAAACCAAGCATAATAATAAAGATTTTTTTGCTCATTTCTGGAATGTGGAACAGTATCACTACATTCAGGTGAGAAATTTCTAGTCTTTAATTAATACTGTTTCAGTCTTACCTTTCAACTGACTAAAATTGGGCAAGTTGCTTAACTGTACAGTTATAAACTGAAGATAAGGATGATATAGCCACCTTACTGTGATGAGAAAATGCAAAGTTAGTGTTCAGCAACTCAACCCGAAGAGACCCATACCAAGACATATAAGTAAACTGCAATCATTTAAAGATTTAAAGACAAGAAGAGAACCCTAAAAGCAGCAAAAAAGAAAATAACTTGTTATGTACAAGCAAAACCCTCTCCCCCCATAAGACTGTCAGCAGATTTTTCAGCAGAAACTGCAGGCTGAGAAGAGAGTGGACTGATAATATTCAAACTGCTGAAAGACTACTGTAAACCAAGAATACTCTTACCTGCCAGAGGCATCCTTCAAAACTGAAGGAGAGAGGTAAGAGTTTGCCAACAAGGAAAAGCTAAAAAGGTTCATCACCACTAGACTGGCCTTTAGTATTAAAGAGAGATTTCTTGAAGCCAAAAGGTAAGGACACTAATTAATAAAAGGAAAATATGTGAAATTTTAAATTTCGATGGTAAAGGTAGACAGTTCAGAATAATCTAATGTAATAGTAAGTACTTATAAATCTAATGTGAAAAAAGTAGTAAAAATAACCATAACTACAGTAATTTGTTAACAGATACACAAGATAAAAAGGTACAAATTGTGACCTCAAAAATAAAGAATGTGGATAAGAGTAAAGTACAGCTTTAGGATGCAGGTGAAATTAAGTTATCATCAACTTCAAATAAAGTGTTATATTCTATGTAAGTCTTATGGTACCCACAAAGCAAAACCGAGAGTAGACAAAACATAAAGGAATCTAAGCATACCAGTACAGAAAACTGTCAAATAACATAAGGAGGAAAGAGAGCAAGAGGAATATAAGAATTAAAAAAAAATCCAGAAAACAAAGTGGCAGTAAGCCCCCATCAACAACTTTAAATATAAATTCTCTGATGAAAAGACAGGATAAAAACCAAGATCCAACTATATGCTGCCTACAAGACACACAGCTGCCTACAAGATACTCAGCTATAAGATCACAAGATGAAGTGAAGAAATGGAAAGAAATACTCCATGCTAATAGAAACCAGAAGAAAGGTGGAGTAGCTGTACTTACATCAGACAAAATCAGACTGTAGTAAGCGACAAAGAAGGCCATTATATGATGATAAAGGTCAGTCCACAAGGGGATAAAACATTTGTAAATGTTTATATATCCAACATATCAGCACTTAAATATATAAAGCAAATACTAATATACCAAAAGGGAGAAAGAGTAATAGGGGGCTTCATTACCCTACTTTCATCAGTGAGTAGATTCTCACTGACACAAAATCAGTAAGGAAACATTGGACTTATATATGTTAGACCAGATGGACTTGACAGACATTTGGAGAACATTGCATCCCAAAGCAGCAGAATACACATTCTTCTCAAGCACACATAGAACATTCTTCAGCACAGATCATAGGTAAGGCCACAAAACAAGTCTTAATAAATTTATAAGACTGAAGTCATATCAATCTTTTCTGAGCACAATGGTAGAAACCAGAAATCAGGTACAAGAAGAAAACTGGAAAATTCACAACCATGTAGAGTCAACAGACTCTCAACAACCACCAAGTCAAAGAAATCAAGAGAAATTAAAAATACCCAGAATACATGAAAATGGAAATATAGTTAGCTCTCCTTATCTGTAGGTTCTGAATCTCCAGATCCAACCAATTGTGAATCAAAAAATTAAGGGGAAAAAAGTACTAGAAAAATCCAAAAAGCAAAATTTTAATTTGCCATACGCTGGCCAAGTATTTATGTAACATTTGCATTGTATTAGGTATTATAAGTAACCTAGAGATGAACTCAGGTATATGGGAGGATGTGCGTAAGTTATATGCAGACACTACATCATTGTATATAAGGAAATTGAGCACCCATGGATTTTGGTGTCCTCTAGGGGTCCTGGACCCAATTCCCCATACATATTGAGGGACAACTCTACAACATACCAAAGCTTATGGAAAAAAACAGTTCTAAGAAGGAAGCTTCTAACACCCACATTAAGAAATAATAAGATCCTACCCTATGGTGCAGGGAGCTATATCCAATCTCCTGGGATAGACTGTGAGGGAAAAAAATAATAAAAAAGAAATCTGTGTATAATTTATATGTTTGTATAACTGAGTCACTTGGCCATACAGCAGAAATTGGCACAATAACTGTAAATCAACTATACTTAAAAAAAGAAAAGATACTAACTTTACACCTTAAGGAACTAGAAAAAGAAGTCCAAAGTTAGTAGAAAGAAATATCAAAGAGCAGAAATAAATGAAATGGAGACTAATAGAAATGTTCAATGGAACTAATAGCTGTTTTTTTCAAAGACCTTGTTAGCTAGAATCAAAAAAAGGACTCAATCAGAAATGAAAGAATATTAAAATTGATACTATGGAAATACAAAGGATTATGAGACTACTATGAAATATAACTCCAACAAAATGGACAACCTAGAAGAAATGGATAAATTTCTAGAAACAACATTCTAAGACTGAATCATGAAATAGAAAATTGGACCATCAAAGAGTAAAATTACCACTCAGGAGTAACTAGCAATCAAAGACCTCCTCACAAACAAAAATCTACGATTCACTGGGGAAACCTACAAACCGTTTAAGAAAACTTAACACTAATCCTTGTCATACTTACCCAAAAAATAGAGGAGGGAACATTTCCAAATTCATGGAGCCAGCCTTGCTCTGGTACCAAAACCAGACAGGGAAACTAGAACAAAATTACAGGCCGGTATCTCTGATGAACATAGTTGTGAAGACCTTCGGTGAAATATTAGTACACTGAATTCAACAATACATTCAAGGAATCATATACCACAATCAAGTGGGATTTATTCCAGGAATGCAAGGATAACCCAGCGTCTAGGAATCAATATATGCTATATTAACAAAATGAAGGATAAAAATCATATTTTGATAATCATATGATCATCTTGGTATGGAGAAAGCATCTGACAAAATTCAACATCTGTTCATAATAAAAACTTTCGCAAAAGTGGGTAGAGAGGGGGCATACCTCGTAATAAAGGCTATATAGGACAAGCCCACAGTTACACCCACTGCTGAAAAGCTCAAAGCTTTTCCTTGAAGGTCAGGAACAAGACAAGGATGTCACTCTTGCCCTAGGTAACAAAAAGGCATCCAGGTAGGAAAAGAGTAGGTTAAACTGTCACTTTTCAGATGACATATTATATGGGAAGCCCTGAAGACCACCAAAAAGGTGTTAGAACTAATAAATTCAAAACTGCAAGGTACAAGCTCAGTATACAAAAATTTGTCTTTCTATATACTAATAACTAATAGAAATTAAGAAAGTACTATTTATAATTGCAACAAGAAGAATACCTAGGAATGAATTTAACCAACGAGCTGAAAGACCTGTATACTGGAAACTGCAAGACAAGGATGAAAGAAACTCTAGACAAATGGAAAGATATTCTGTGCTTGTGGATTGAAAGTATTCTACTCAAAGCAATCTACAGACTCAATGTAATTCCTATCAGTTTCCAATGGCATTTTCACAGAAAAAGAACAATCGTAACTGCAAAGACCCTGAACAGCCAAAGCAATGTTGAGAAAGAACAAAACTGGAGGTACCACACTTCCTGATTTCCAACTGTATTATACAATTATAGTAATCAAAACAGGATAGAGAGCCCAGGAGTATACAGTCAATTTAAGACAAAGGAGCCAAGAATGTATAATGGGGAAAGGGCAGTCTCTTCAGTAAATGGTGTTGGGAAAACTAGACAGCCACATGCAAAAGAATGAAACTGTACCAGTCTTAAATCATTTAACTCAAAATGGATTAAAGATTTGAACAAGGCCTGACAGCATGAAACCCTTAGAAGAGACCAGATGGGGTAAGCTCCTTGACTTTGGTCTTGGTAATCATTTTTTGTATTTGGCACTAGAAGCAAAGGCAACAAAGCAAATATAAACAAGTGAGACTACATTAAAGAGCTGCTGTACAGCAAAGGAAAATAATGAAAAGGCAACCCACAGAATGGGAGAAACATCTGAAAATCATATATCTGATAATTTGGATTAATCAAAATATATATGGAACACCTACAACTCCATAGGAAAAAAGTCTGATTAAAAAACAGGCTAAGGATCTGAGTAGACATTTTTCCAAAGACGTAGAAATGGTCAATAGGTACATGAAAAGGTACTCAACACCACCAGTCATCAGGGAAATACAAATCAAATCCACAATGAGATATGTTAAGAGTGGCTATTATCAAAGTAACAGAAAATCACAAGGGTTGGCAAGGATGTGGAGAAAAGGTATCCACTGTGTACTGTTGGCAGGAATATAAACTGATGCAGCCATAATGGAAAACACGAGATTCCTCAAAAATGTCAAAAACAGAACCACTGCAGGATTCAGCAATTCTACTTCTGTGTATTTTCTTTTTTTTCTTTTTAGGGCCCGGGAACATATGGAGGTTCCCGGGCTAAGGGTCAAATCGGAGCTACAGCCGCTGGCCTATACCACAGCAACGCAGGATCTGAGCGTCTGTGACCTACACCACAGCTCATGGCATTTCTGGATCCATAACTTACTGAGCGAGGCCAGGGATCAAACCCACAACCTCATGGTTCCTAGTCGAATGCGTTTCCGCTGTGCCATGATGGGAACTCCTAATCTGTGTATTTATCTGAAGGAAAATAAATCACTATCTTGAAAAGCTATCTGCACCCCAATGTTCATTACAGCATTATCTACAATAGCCAAGCTATGGAAATGACCTAAGTGTCTACTGATACTGGATAAAGAAAATGACACTGGAGGAGTTCCCATCATGGCTCAGTGGTAACGAACCCAAATAGTACCCATAAGGATGTGGGTTTGATCCTTGGCCTCGCTCAGTGGTTTAAGACAAATACATATGAGTTCATTTATATGTGTAATTAAACAACTCTGAACTCATAGATACCAAACAATTTGTTGGTTGCTAGAGGCCTAGGGTGGGAGGTAGGTAGAACGAAGGTGGCCAAAAGGTATAAAATTTCAGTTACAAATGAGTTGTGGGTATATAATATATAGCATGGTGATTACAGTTAACAATAATGTATATTTGGAAGCTGATACAAGAGTAGATATTAAAAGTTCTCATTAAAAAAATAAATACATATGTGGTGATGGATGTTCTGTTGTCATGTAGCAGTGGAAAAACAAATAGATCCCAATCATAATTTGAGCTAGGTTCCCCCCACCCCGCAACATATGAAGTTCCCTGGGCCAGGGATCAAACCCATGCCACAGCAGTGATTCAAGCTGCTACAGTGGCGATGACAGATACTTAACCGTCTGCACCACAAGAAAACTTCCTGAGCAAGCTTTTAAAACAGAATTTGACAAGCTGAATCTCAAATTTTAGGGAGAAATGGAAAGAATAATTAAAACAATCTTGGAGAACAATGACAACAAACTTGGAAAAGTTGGAGGATCTGCAATACCTGGCTGTAAGATATACTGTAAAGTCATAGTAATCAAGACAACGTATTATAAAAATATAGGGCAAACAGAGCGATGGAAAAGAAGGGATGGTCCAGAAGTAGACTCATACTTAAAACTGAACTGATCTGCAACAAAGGCATGCAAGCAGTTCAATAGGGAAAGGAAAGACTTTTCAACAGATGGTGTTGGAAGACTGGATATCTGCTTGAGGGGTAAAAAAAAAAAAATCACACCATAAACAAGAACATCAAGATGGATCAGAGACCTAGAGCTTCTAAAAGAAAACACACTATTGCCTTTGGCATGGAAAAGCAATGAGATCCTGCTGTATAGCACCAGGAACTATGTCTAATCACTTGCGACGAATCTGTACATATATGCGAAACCAGGTCACCACACTGTACAGCTGAAAAATTGACAGAAAACTGTAAACCAGCTATAATGGAAAAAAAAATCATTATATATATAAAAAAATAAAAACAGCTGGATTTATCTGTTAAAAAAAAAAAACCACAGGCAAATATGCTGACTTCTGAGTAGGCAGATGTTTTTTTAGACACAAAGTGATAACCATAAAATTAAAAACTGATAAATTATAACATCAAAGTCAAAATCTTATGCTCGTCAAAAGACCATTAATAAAAAGAAGTAGGTTGGGAGTTCCCTTCATGGCTCAGTGGTTAGCGAATCCAACTAGGAACCGTAAGGTTGTGGGTTCGATCCCTTGTCTTGCTCAGTGGGTTAAGGATCCGGTGTTGCTCTGAGCTGTGGTGTAGGTTGCAGACGTGGCTCGGATCCCGCGTTGCTGTGGCTGTGGCATAAGCCGGCAGCTGCAGCTCCGATTAGACCCCTAGCCTGGGAACCTCCATATGCTGCGGTGCGGCCCTGAAAAGACAAAAAAAGCCAAAAAAAAAAAAGTGGGTGGAGTTCCTGCTGTGTTATGATGGGTTAAGAATCCAACTGTAGCAACTCAGGTTGTTGCAAAGGTGCGGGTTTGATTTCCAACCTGGTATAGTGGGTTATGGATCCAGTGTTGCCGCAGCTGTGGCACAGGTTACAGCTGTAGCTTGAATTTGACCGCTGGCCCAGGAACTTTCATATGCTGTGGGTGTGGCCAAAAAGGAGAAAATACGTGCAAAATAAATCTAAGGCTTATATCTAGAATATACAAATAAAGAAATTTTTTATAATAAAAAGACAACCCAGTAACAATGGGAAAGGAAGAGTTTTCAACAAATGGTGCTGAGATGTGTGGTCATCTACATGCAGAAAAGGAAACTGGATCCCTACCTCACATCACACATAAAAATGTAAGAGTAACAACTGTAACTCTTAGAAGGAAACACAAATGTAAATCTTTGTGACCGTGGATTAAGCAATGGTTTCTTAGAGATGAGACCAAGCACACAAGAACCAAAGGAAAAGAATTGATAAACTGGACTTCATCAAAATAACTTCTGTACATAAAAGAATACTATCAAGAAAGTAAAAAAAAATACCTCCACAGAATAGGAGAAGGCATTTGCAAGTCATGTATCTGATTAAAGACTTGTACTAGAACATTTTAAGGATTCTTGTAACAATAAAAAGACAACATACCTAGTTAAAAAATAGGCAAAGGACTTGCACTTTTAAGATATACGTATATGCTATAGTTTCAAAAGCCCATAAAATTGATTTGATAAAATACATTCTGGTTGGAACACATGATGCTTCTTGGCCCAATAACCTCTGTCACTATGGAGATGGTACATTCTGCAAATTAGCATTTTTTCTAAAGTACATTTGTTGTTTGGTCAAATCTGCCAAGTTACATGATGCACAAAAAGGAGCCAATAGCAATACACACTGTAAAGCTGTGTCTATGCTGCGGGCCTCATGCCCTGGGAAGGTGAGTGGAGGGCCTGGCACTTACCTGTACGTGCCAGTCACTGCTCCACTTCTGTCTGCAGGTACTGGGTATAGTTTGAGATTTTTTTCAGTTGAGCCAGGTTTAATCTTTCTGAACACATAGGACATGTGCTTTCAGTGTTTAACATGCTGTTAGGGGAGGGAAAGGCAGAGTAGATTAAATATATAATATTCCCTTATTTTTGGGTCATTGTGATGCAATGAAAAAACATTTCCTCTACTTCTTGGTACATGTTTATCATGCGATTTAAGAATTAAGGATATTCGGTCTCATGTAAGATCCTCCTTTAAGAAAAATGTACTCAAAGGTCACAGAAGGTTCTTCCAAGAAGACAATATGGGTCTTTAGGGATTTTTAGGGACACGAATAAAGAGACCTCAGAATAAAAGCGGTTGAACAGAAGGCCTATTTTTCGGCAAATCTGTATGGCTGAGTGAAATGAGGCACACTCACATTTTGAATTCTGAGTACAAAGCAGGGAAGTCACAGTGTGGACACACCGTCCAGTCATCCTTCAGCATATGTCGACCCTGGAAACAGTACAGTGAAGAGTAAAATTCGTCTTGATTTTTAAAACTCTTACCATTCATTGTTCAAGTATAACACGTTACAGTATAAAAGCCTGGTCTCTAAATTATGAAATTATTGGTATTTCACATAGGTGGGCAACTGAATAGAAAGCGCACCCAAAGGACTAAAGCCACATTTATCAAGTTAATATATAAAAGAATAATCGTCAATATTGTGACATTACCCAAGTATATTTTCCTTTAAGATAAAGCTTATATTAGCCAAATGATTAATAATCTGATATTTAAAATTTTTCTCATAGGTCTTAGTATTATAATTATAATAAAAACTGCCACTTGTTAATGGCTGCAGCATGCCAGGTATTGTATTACAGCTTCATAAATGTTCTCTCATCAACCTGCAGTTTATCTCAGTAGACAGGTACTGTTCGGATGGGCCTAGCAACATAAAAGCAAATCACACCAGGTTATATAGCCAGTAAGTGGCAGAAAAAGGATCTAATTAAGCCCAGGACTGTCTGATCCCCAAGTGTGTGCTATCCTGCCCCCCAGTGCCTTTCTGATACTCAGATTATATGCCATAAACAGAACTTTCAACTTTGTTGACCATGAAATTATATACTGTGTTGCAGGAAATTTGAGGGATAAGATTATTTTGGAAGTGAAGAACGTGTTGGCGTACATCAGGTTTTCAAATGGGTTTCAGTTACGTATGCAAAGAAAGGGAAGTGACGGTAAAGAAACGTACTGTTGCGATGCAGTACGGGATGTTGTTTTTACATCCCGGACAGAGGAGTTCGCACTCTGGGAGAAGAAATTTGCAGAATGGGCACGGGGTTGTGGCCTCTTCCGTCTCAGATGTATCGGGTCTCCTGTGAGGAAGAATCACACGTGACGCGCCTGCTTCTTCACAGTTAGGACTCTGAGACTAGAGGCACACGCTCCAGCCGAGCGAGGGGAAGGGCAACTAGGACTGGGCGGACTGGAGTCACTCGGGCCACCTTCGCCAGCTGGAGTTCACAGCATGTCATGTGGCAAAAAACAAGAGTGGGTCTGGCTGGCTCCTGTCCTTACCCTTGGGTGGTGAGCTTGCCACCTCTCTGCGGTGTCTCCCTTTGTGTACTGACGTGCTAAAGGGTGACCAGGGCTGTGCCGCACAGCTTCCGTTGTCAGGGGCAGTGTTCTAATTCTGTGCTCTTGATATACAGCCACGAGCCACAGGGCTGTGGTGGTATGGGGGACTACGTTTTACATGCTATTCTCTTTTCATTCATTTACATGCACACAGCTGCACGTGGCTAGCAGCTACCGCACTGGGCCTCAGGCCTATGGAGCTCTCTGGTGCAGGGAAGAACTGGCACCTTTTCCAAGCCAGCACCTAGGCTGGTATCGCTCTAGCGTGTTCTCCCCACCTCACTCTCCATGCTGGCAGGTATGCTGGGTCGGACTGATGTGTCTGAAGCTACACAGGCCTGTCACCTTTAAAAAGGGAGAGTGTCTGAGTAGGCCCGTCCAGGTCAGAGTTCTCTACACGAGCTCAGCTAACACTCAGTAGCATTTGCTTGCCTTGGCTATTACTGGTGCAGCCATCTCCCTTGGCTGAGATGAGAGTTCTGGGTCAAGATTCAGGCATACCTGGGTTCCTTGGTCATAATGGGTCTTAACAGGTACCCCAGATGTCATCACTGTGAACCAGTGGTAGTACAGAATTATTACGTGACTACAATTAATTTTTTCTTTTGGAAAGACGAGTGCTACTTTTTTCTAGTTTTTCTGTGGAAAACCAGCTCACTCTACTGCTTTCTGAAGTGAGAACATAACCCCTGTGCCTTTGGAGCCACACAGGGTTTAGAAATGAACTCTTCTCATAACAGGCTGTGTTTCTTACACTGAGAAACAGTCACTCTTTGTCCGTCTGTGGCAGACAGTGTCTGCTGCTGACAGCCATCCTTTCCTTCTTCCTTGCCAAGAGAACTTGGTTTTTACTCAGCAATATGCTTCACAGCTAGAGGCAGCCATGTGGCAGAGTACTGGCCAGGGAGATGTGCCTGGAAGTTCTGGGAGTGGAGGGCGTCCTTCCTAACTAAAATGGCCAAGACATTTTTTGCCATTTAATTTCCCTCTTTCTTCCCTCCTTAAACGGGGTACGTGATGTCAGACAACCACAACTGTGTGGTCGTGAGGACGAAACTTCTATGCCCTGGATGGTAAAGCCGAAAGGCAGAGGGGTGGGTCCCTGGGGACATCGGGAATCAGGACACAGCAGCACCAGCCCTGGACCATCATGCTTTGTACGTGAGTCAATTAAATCCTGACTTATTCAAGTTGGGTTTCCCGCTGCTGGTCGCTGAGTACAATCCTAACTGCTACCCCAACCTGTGTTGAGACAGCAGGAACAGCTGCCACCGCCTACCTGACCATCGCCTCAATCTTCTTTTTGTATTTGGCGTCTATCTTGTTGCGGTACTCGGGCCGCATCAACATGGCTGCAAAGCTGAAGGCAGAGTTCTTCAGGCCAGCCCTGTGACACTCGATGACAGTGGACGTCAGGATGGGCACGATGTCTGCAACGCACAGGGAGGGGCAGGAAGAGCACACTGCATCCACTGGCACGATGCCAGCACCGTACCTGTCTAAATTTGCTTTTTCTGGCAAAGAACCAGATCTGACCTGTTCAATGAGGAACTGGCACAGCAGTGGCGTCGGCTAACTGTCATCACAGAGTCCTTCCCCTGATTATACTGTGCTTTGCCTGTGACACCAGGACCCACATGCCCCCGAGGTAGCATTTTGCATGCATCCTTCCCCACCTGAGTTTCACATCTGACAGGACTGCTGACAAATGGGTAAAGGAGATTAACAATTTTATGCACTAACCTCTGCATTCACCTGTTTCTTCAGGACAGATACCTAGAAGTCAGATTACTGGCTCAAAGAACGTAACTTAAAAAAAAACACTCCTAGTGTTGCCAAGCCGCTTTTCTAGAAAGGCCACAACCAGGTCCATTCCCACTGTGAGTCATGAGTGCTCCCGTCCTACCGCACACTTGGCCAGCACAGTGTGCAGTTATTTTAGTCTCTTTTGTGTATCAAAAAGAACACATTTAAGTTCCCCTTGTGGCTCAGCAGGTTAAGAACCTGACAGTAGTGTCTGAGGATGCAGTAGATGCCTGGCCTCACTCAGTGGGTTAGGGGTCCCACCATGAGCTGTGGTATAGATCACAGGTGCGGCTCAGATCCCATTGCTGTGGCTGTGATTTGACCCCTAGCCTGGGAACTTCCCTATGCTGTCGGTGAGGCCCTAAAAAGCAAAAACACACACATTTAGAGAACAGGGGTTGATGATATATGACCTGAGGGTGAAATCTGGACTTCCGTTTCCATATGACCCATGAGCCAAGGCAGGCTTTTACATTTTTAAGTGGAAAAAAATCAAAATATTTGTGGCATGTGAATATTATGAAGTTCAGGGAGTTCCCGTCGTGGCGCAGTGGTTAACGAATCCGACTAGGAACCATGAGGTTGCGGGTTCCATCCCTGCCCTTGCTCAGTGGGTTAATGATCCGGCGTTGCCGTGAGCTGTGGTGTAGGTTGCAGACGCGGCTCGGATCCTGCGTTGCTGTGGCTGCGGCGAAGGCCGGTGGCCACAGCTCCGATTAGACCCCTAGCCTGGGAACCTCCACATGCCGCGGGTGCGGCCATAAACCCGCGGCCATGAAATGACAAAAAGGCAAAAAAAAAAAAAATTATGAAGTTCAAATTTTAGTGTCCAAAAGAATCAAGTTCTATTAGAACACAGCCATGCTCATTCATTTATGCGAAGTTCACACCAAAACAGCAGAACTGAACAGTTGCAAGAGAGACCGTATGGCCCACAAAGCCCTGAACGTCTGGCCCTTTACATGGAGTTTGGTGACCCCATCACTGAACGTGGCAGAGTCAAATCACTGAAATGTTACAGTGACATCTTTTAGAGAAATGGACTTCTTCAGGGGCAGGGGCCTACACTGGTTGAGAACGGAGTCAGACTTAATTGGCTGACAGCATGAACTCGGGCAGGTGTTGCCTCACCTCCTTTGCCCCAGTTTGCTTATCTGTGAAATAGGGAAAATAGTAATAGGACACATGTGCAGTCTTGAGACTGTTACTCTCAGAAAGATCTGCTTGAAAGGCTGGGCTTTGGCAGGCGCCTGGGCACTTGGATTTGGGGGGAGTTTACACTATTTCCAAGACTGAGAACAGTGGCTCCCCGTGCCTGAGCTCTTTGTACAGACAATGGGTTTATGCCGAGCACCTGCTTTCTGGAAGTCTTCAGACTTGGTATACATCGAGCAGGGGGTGCCGACGTGAATTCCCCCCACCAAGACCAGTCCTGGGTGCCAAGTCTCTCACGTGTGTCCTGGCAGACACCATCTTACTCGTGTGGGTCCTGCGTGACTGCGTGGGGTGGGGGTGGGCGGCCCTAAGGTGCATGCTTCTCACCTCCAGACCTGGGCCTGCACCTTTCCCCTTGGCCAACTGTGCTGTGTATCCTTCCACTGTGGTCAGTTTTAGCTTTAGCACTCTATATGCGGAGCTGCACGAGTCCTACTGAATTATCGAACCTGAGGATGCTGGTTGTATCACTTTATGAGGTTGTTGTGAGGATTTTTTTTTTTATGGGCTGTACCTGCAGCATATGGAAGTTCCCAGACCAGGGGTCGAATCAGAGCTGCATCTGTAGGTGCCGGCCTACACCACAGCCACAGCAACACAGGATCTAAGCCATGTCTGTGACCTACACCACAGCTCACGGCAACGCCAGATCTTTAACCCACTGAGCAAGGTCAGGGATTGAACCCACATCCTCATGGATGCTAGTCAGGTTCGTTACCACTGAGTCACAACAGGAACTCTTGTTGTGAGGACGAAGTGAGTTAACGTGCAGAGAACGGCAGCCGGCAGAACTGGTGAGGCTCGCTTTTACCAGGCTACCCTCAGAAATGCGGGCAGGGGCTCTTCTCAGTACTCACGTGACGGGAATTTGCTGATGTTGTTGGCCACCCGGATAAGCATACGCGCCCCTTTCATGTGATCTCCATTTTTAACATGAATCTGAAATAAATGACAAATTTTACTCTTCTTAGAGCCTTAAGTTAACCCTAATTCATGCTTTATTCCCCCAAATAAACAACTTGCTCGTGACCCAGAATGGGGTGGTTGCGAGGTCCTTGCAGCCTGACCTGGCTAATGCCACTTGGGGTTCCTCCCTTATTTCTCCCTCTCCTGCTCCTGGCACAGGGCCTCAGCCCTACTCTACGCTCTGCTTTCCACTTGGCTCTCGACTACTCGACATGAGTTCAAAGCTTTGGCCCATCTCTTACTGCGTAGGCCAGCAGCTGTAGCTCCCATTTGACCCCTAGCCTGGGAATCTCTGTATGCCGTGGGTGTGGCCCTAAAAAGTAAAAATAAACAAAAAGAAACAAAGCAACCAATAGGAAGATGAACTCCGGCATAAGTGAACAGTTGAAAAAATACATAAGTTGGAATCTACCTGTAATTTTACAAAATATGTGTTTATATATAAATATGTATCTATACATACATATAACATTTATATAAATTGTACATAGAAGTATTCCAGGTTGCATGCTGTGTTTTTATTGAAAATTACTGATTAAAAATACAATAGACAAAAATAAAAATACAATAGACAACTGGAGTTAAATTCTAATGTGTTAAAAAATAAACGGGTGCACATGTGCATTTTAGAAGTATGGAGGCTATATACAACACAGTGCTAATAACTTTTATCTGGCAATGAAATTAAAAGAGCAAATTATTTTTTCATTATACTTTTCTATATTTTCTAAATTTTCTCAGTGACTATCACCTGAAAACTAAATAGTATTAAACACATTAGAACTATATAACATCCACTACCTTAGAATTAATAAGGTAGCAAGCTCTGGCTAAACAAAAATGTTTTAAATAAATCTTTTTTGACCAAGTAATACATATATATGCTTCAAAAATCAAAACAAAATGAAAAGACGTACTATATGGAGAAATCTGTTCTCCCTCTTCTCCCTTGATTTGGTGCGGTGCCTCGTCTGTCTCATGCTTGGATCCCTTCAGGACATGACTTCTTTAAGTATCTCTCTTTTTTTCCCCCCTTTTTACGGCTGCACCTACGGCATATGGAAGTTCCCAGGCTAGGGGTCAAATCCGGGCTGCATCTGCGACCTAAGCCACAGCCACAGAAACGCTGGATCCTTAACCCACTGAGCGAGGCCAGGGATCAAACCCACATCTTACGGACACTATGTCAGGTTCTTAACCTGCTGAGTCACAGTGGGAACTCCATGTTTCTAATTTTATTTGCAGTGAATACACAAAAGGCACCATGTGCTATCATTATTCTGTGTCTTGCTTGGTTTCACTTCACGATACAGAGATCTAGGAAACTGCTCTCATCTAACGGGAAGGCGCCTAGAAGAAAGCCCTTCGGGTGACGAGCACACCTGCCCGGTTCCATCCGTCCCCCGAAGACCTCACCTTCACCAGGATGTAACTGTGCAGAATCATGAGGTTGGTGGCCATCTCCGAGGGGATTTTGATCTTCTGGGATTTCAGTTCTGCGTACATGCTGAAGAGGACGTCATGTGCATTCCGATAGTTTCCTGGAAAAGAGGAGGTCAAAGGACACCACTGCAAAGGATGAAATCTGAGAACTTTCCACCATTTCACAGGTGGCGTGTGTTCATTAGCAATATCTTAATCGTTTCTTCTATAAAGGAACATGGTAGTTTTTCCTGTTGGAAGTGAGGACAGTCCCTCAGGGAGAAAGGGCCAACAGGGCTTCTGGCCCCAAAGTCCAACAGGTCATCAGGTTCTGAGTCCCCCAAATTCAGCCCCCCATCCCCCAGCCCACTGTTAACGCTGCTCGCCATCCCTCTGCAGTGGGTACTAGTAGGTATCCTTCTGAGGATCACCATTCTGATGCCTGCGTTCTGATTTCCGAGTGGTCTTGTAAAAACCTCAAGCCTCACCCCCAGCCCCCAAACCTCAAGGTTACAGGCAGCAGAAAACCCTCCAAAGGCCTTAGGGATCAAGTGCAAATTCTCAACCAGAGGACTTGAGCCCTTCAGAATCTGCCTCTGTCTGCCTTTCTAACTCACCTTTGCCTCGCCTCCACTCAGGGGTGGGCGATGCCACAGCATCCCTGAGCGTGGCTGTCACCTCCCCACGCAGCCCCTCTCCCTCAGCTCCTGCAGGCTCATCCTTCCAAACTCAGCCGAAGCTTTTGTTGCCTTCTCTCACCTCCTTCCTCCAGCCATCCCCTCAGGACGAGGTGGCTCCCCATTCCTGGTGCCCTTTCCATGTATTTTTTTTAGGACCACACCCAGGGCATATGGAAGTTCCCAGAGGGATCAAATGAGAGCTGTAGCTGCCGGCCTACACCACAGCCACATCAACACGGGATCCGAGCTGAGTCTGAGACCTACACCACAGCTCACGGCAATGCTGGATCCTTAACACACTGAGTGAGGCCAGGGATTGGGTTCTTAATCTGCTGAGCCATGATGGGAACTCCTTAATATATTTTAGTCTGGCCCTTATCACCCTGTATAACAGCTCTGAATTGATTTTTGGTCTCTCCCACCATCCGGAGTCCTTGAGAGCAGACCTGGGGCTCAGTCCTCTGAATCCTGAGCTCCTACCATGTATCCGACAGGCAGCAGGTGTTAGAGTAACATAAGCTGGAAAAAGAATGGCTTATTCAATTCCATATTTTCCCAAATTGTATTCCATATTTATGAACATCTAAAAGCACCAGCTTGCAACAACTAGTGAAAACATCAGACTAATCCTCTGACTTTTTCAATAAATATTTACAGAGCACCGAAGTGAAGCGAACTATTCTAGAGGTCCTAGACACAGTCCTTGCATATTACAAAGAACTAGATCAGTCACCACACCACATCCTCTTCCATCTGCTGCCATCCTTTACATTGTTAAGGCCAAATACCTGGGCTGGGAAGAAAGTGCAGGGACACTACAGGGGGTGCTGTGAGCAGTCAGAGAAGTTGTCCGCAGGAGACAGAATCTACGAGCCTGCAAGAGGCGAGAACAGCACCTAACACAGGAGGCGTCCGTGGAGTCGTTACACGTCCTCCTGTGATGGTGAATTATTTCACTTCTCTGAAACCCAGAAATGGTCACCCCCACCTTGTCTTCTGGGTTCAGAGCAAGCCTAGATTAGACACAGGCAGAGATGGGGCTGGAGCCTGATTCTACAGCTTGTTTGGGGAGAAAAGCATCTTGGGGACCCACCTGCACACTGCTCTTCCCTGGCGATGATGATGGCTGTCCGCGCGGCCTCTCGGTACTGATTCAGGGCCATGTACAAGCGGAACAGGTACTTGGCATCCTACATACAAACCATTAGAGAAACGTTACTTTCTGCATTAACTAAGGGAAAAAACACCTAAAGCTTGCATTTCAGTTAGAATCACGTTCACTTTCTAGTAACTGTTTTAAGAAAGCCCATGGGGAGTTCCCATCACAGCTCAGCGGAAAAAAAACCAAGTGGTATCCATGAGGATTCAGGTTCAATCCCTGGCCTTGCTCAGTGGGTTAAGGAGCCAGCGTTGCCCTGAGCTGTGGTGTAGGTCGCAGACGCGTCTTGGAGTCCGCGTTGCTGTGGCTGTGGTGTAGGCTGGCTTGACCCCTAGCCTGGGAACCATATGCCATGGGAGTGGCCCTAAAAAGGAAAAAAAAAGCCAATGAATAAAGAATTATTTATCAACTATTTATTTAGGGTTTAGTATGTGCCAGGTAGTATACTAAGTACTTGAGAAATAATAATTCATTTAAAGCCTTATCCTCTCCCTGGGAGGAAGGTGCAATTATAATTTCATTGATGAGAAACCTAAACATACCAGGACCCCTCCAGAGCCAGAACCTGAACCACAGAGGTCAGGCTTCAGAGCCTGTGATCCTAATCCTGGTCCACAGAGTTCTCTCTCATGTGCTTGAAATGGGAAGTTATTCTTATGCAATGTGCCAACTTCACAAAATTTCAGAAATTTTTATACCTATATAAATTTCTCTGGCCTTTAAAATCTTCTTTGGCCCAGCTTCCATTCCTGTTTTCTTTAAACAATTTCACATATGTGATGCTGGTTTCCCGATTATTAAGATAAGTGGACATATGGTGAGGTGGCTGGGCCAAGTTTAAGAGACTGTGCCCTTTGGCAGGTTGACTTAGCCTCCCTGGGTCTCAGTGTTTTATCTGTAAAATACAGGAAAGGGACTCGGGGATCAGGATGGCAGCGACCCTCTCCAGCTGTGACATCCCAGCACCCTGGACCCAAATCAGTTCCAGTGGCGCTTTCAACAGCACTGGGGTGAGGGGCGCTGACCCTCTATGCAGTAGAAAATTAGTGTTTAATTTGTAGTTGGCTTCCCAGGTCCACGGTTCCTCTGCATCCTTGGATTCAACCAACCTGGGATCGTGCAGGACTGTAGTATTTACTGCTGAGAAAAAACCCATGTACGGGGGCACCTGTGCAGTTCACATCCTTATCACTTAAGGGTCAGCTGTACTTGAGTTCCTTCACAAGCTGGTCCCTTTAAACACTGAAGCCTGAGGGAAAAGAAGGCTCGGGGGTGGGGGGCAACCCCAAAGGGGACTGTCCTCATCAGGACTGAGAGAAGAGCGACCTGTGCACAAATCCAAGAGTCACATATTTTGAAAACATGTTCTTTGTGTGTGTGCGCTTTAGGGCCGCACTGTAGCATATGCAGCTTCCTAGGCTAAGGGTCCAGCCGAAGCTGCGGCTGCTGGCTGTGACCTATACCACATCTGTGTACTGCACCCCAGCTCACGGCAACGCCGGATCCTTAACCCACTGAGCAAGGCCAGGGATTGAACCCGCAACCTCACGGTTCCTAGTCAGATTCGTTAACCACTGAGCCACAAGGGACTCCTTAAAATATGTTAATGATTTATTTCCACTTTATATATAGTGAGTTGTTTTTAGGCTAAACAGGATTTTTACTAATTCTCATACTTTTTGAAATGTGAAGAAAAGTACACTGATTTTTAGGAATTAGTGCTGACTCAGACTTCTAATAAGCGCTTTCATGGTTCCTAGAAGGAATAAAGCTCTCTGACATCTGAGAGAAACTGGGTGATGAGGACTGTTGGCCAGTGGGTGCGGCTCTTTCACAGGGGGTGACGCCCATTTCAAAGCGGGAAGGTACATAAATATCTAAAACGGAGGGTCTGTCTAGATGAGCTAAGATTGCACCCAGAGAGAAAATTTTATGTCTCTGACACAAAGCCTTAATAGGTAAAAACACAGCAGAATAAAGCTTTTCTTAACTATACATAAGACACTTAAGAAGGCCAGTGGAGGAGTTCCCGTTATGGTGAAGCAGAAATGAATCCGACTAGGAACCATGAGGTTGCGGGTGTGATCCCCGGCCTCACTCAGTGGGTTAGGGATCCGGCATTGACCTGAGCTGTGGTGTAGGCCGTAGATTGACCCCTGGCTCAGCTCTGGCTGTGGCTGTGGTGTAGGCCGGCAGCTGTAGTTCCAATTCGACCCCTAGCCTGGGAACCTCCATATGCCGCGGTTACAGCCCAAAAAAGACAATAGACAAAAAAAAAAAAAGAAAAATCAAAAATAAGAACATCAGTGGAGAGGAGAACTTCAGTACCTTAGGCACGCCATCACTCTCCCCCATAAGGTGGTCTATCAGCTGACCGGTCAGCACTTCATCTTTGGCCTGACCAACCTGTTCAGGGAGAGAAAGAAACAGTTCAGCATCTTAAACCTAGGAAGCAGGGGCGGGGCACAAATAATCTGTTGAGATGAAATTTGTTTTTTTGCTTTTTAGGGCCGCACCTGCGGCATATGGAAGTTTCCAGGCTAGGGGTCCAGTTGGAGCTACAGCTGCCGGCCTACGCCACAGCCAGAGCAATGCAGGATCCGGGCTGCATCTGCAACCTACACTACAGCTCACGGCAATTCCAGATCCTTAACCCACTGAGTAAGGCCAGGAATGGAACCTGTGTCCTTACGGATCCTAGTTGGGTTTGTTAACTGCCGAGCCACAAAGGGAACTCCCGAGATGGAATTTTAAAAAATGTATAAAAATACCTATAGTCAAGTGCCTGAAACAGATATAAATGCAGGGTCTGTCTTCATTCATTTGCAGCATCTCCATTAATAAAATCCATCCTTAGAAGATATAGCTTTCTAAGTTGCTATATCAAAATACTGCAGTGTTGGAATTCCCATTGTGGTGCAGTGGAAATGAATCTGACTAGTATCTATGAGAGATGGCGGGTTCGATCCCTGGCCTCGCTCAGACCACTGAAGGTTGTAGGTCGCAGATGTGGCTCGGATCTCGGGTCACTGCGGCTGTGGCGTAGGCTGGCAGCTGCAGCTGTGAATTGACCCCTGGCCTGGGATCTTCCATATGCAGCGGGTACGGCCCTGAAACAGCAATACATACATACATACATATATACACACATACATACATACATACTGTAGTGTTATTTTTTACACACAGAGAGAATATACTTCTTGGCTGTTTCAATCAATAAAAACTTTCTTAGGATAAATGACTGTGACACAGAGGGAGTAACAGCTTGAGCACAAGAAGTGGGCCTTACACAGCAATGTCCTGCCGAGCGCCTCCTCTCCGGCAGCTCCCAAGGACACGTGCTCACACACGGCTTTGTATAATCCAAAGCAGAAATAAGAGTATGGCCAGAGCGTCCCAGAAGAGGGCAGAGAGCTGGAAATGTGGGTTGGAAATCTGGAGAGCACTCTGGCCTGGAAATCTAGATTTGTGAGTCATCGCCATAAAGCTGCCGTGTGTGTGTGTGTGTGGGGGGTGCTGATCAGGAAAATAACTTACCAAACTAGAGGACAGAAAGGTATTAGCTTAATTAGTAAGAACAATTAACAACAAGGTGAGGAGGCTTAAGAGTTTTGTGTCTATAAAACAAGAGGTGAGGAGTTCCCATCGTGGCTCAGTGGTTAACGAACTGAGTATCCTTGGCCTCGCTCAGTGGGTCAGGGATCTGGCGTTGCCATGAGCTGTGGTGTAGTTTGCAGATGCGGCTCGGATCCAGTGTTGCTGTGGCTGTGGTATAGGCTGGCGGCTACAGCTCTGACTGGACCCCTAGCCTGGGAACCTCTATATGCCGCGGGTGCGGCCCTCAAAAAAGAAAAAAAAAAAAGAGAGAGAGAGAGAGAGAAGAAAAAAAGGAAAGGTAGAGACAGAATGCTGAGGACCACTTCCTTGATGAAGGCTGAGAAGGGACCATCTGGGGAACAGCTGGAGAACCAGAAGCAGCAGCGTTCTAAGGGAGTACAAGGTTAATGAAAGATGTGCGGTGACGTATAAAATGCTGCCGTATCGTAGAATAGAGTGAAGGCTGAGAAGAGAGACCTGAATTTAGCCAGGAAGAGATCAGCAAGGACCTTTCAGAGAAGGCTCTGGGGTGCTAAGGCAGAAGCTGACTGCGAGGAGGGGAGCAGGCCCCCGCAAAGCTAATGGACTCTGTACAGTCCATTTTCCCACCGTGTCATGGGTTCACTCAGGTGACAGTTCCTGGCCAGGGCCTATGACTGCCCCCTCCGCCACCATACAAGGCAAGAAGGAATTTCAGAACCTTGAGGTAGAGAGGATGGGAATGGGGGTGCGTAAAGTATGAACATTTTTAAGATGTTCTCAAATAACTGAAGGCTATGTCTTCTGGTTGAGAATCAGAAGGCACAAATGCAGAGGCTGTGAAAAGATGCAAGTCCTGAGTAAAGGTGATTTTTTTTTTTTCAGGGGAGGGGGTCTTAAGGTAGAAAGGAGCTAGAGGAGTGGAGGATTGGGAAGGAAGCTAATATCACCTACACAGCGCTTCTGCTGAGCTGGAGCCAACAGGTGTCCACTTCGGTAAATATTTACTGAGTGGCCAGCATGTACTCAACGCTCTACAAAGAGATGGGCTTCTGATCCGGAGGAGCTATTCACCTGAAGGGGGTCAGCTGGAGCAGTGAGTGAGGTTCCGACTGCTCTAAAAGGACTCTATGGAGGGTGAAAGTTCATCCAGAGGTCAGCTCAGGAAAAGCTCTATAGGAACCGGAGTGTGAAATGCGTCCTGCGCATAGAGCAGGCGTTTGAAGGGTGCGGGTGCCGGAGGGAGCTGTTCCAGGTGTGGGTAACAGGAGCGAAGGAATAAGGGGAGGGGCGCCCTCCAGCCCTCAGCACAGTGCACAGGCCCAGCGGAGGCGGGGGGCAGGGCGCGGGAAGGCAGGCTCAGGCTTTAGTCCTAGCCCTGCTCCTCTCCCTTTGGGCATCCGACAGTTGGTCATGCCGTCCTCCGGGACCTCGGATTCCTCATCAGGAAAGTGGGAGTTAGAGCGGATCACCTCCAGGGAGATCTGAGATTCAGCAACCTGTCAAGGACAGCCTGGGAACAGATCACGAGGCCACGGAGCATAGAGCTAAAATGATCCAAAACTGGACTTTAGAAAAAAAATTACCCAGTTGTGGAGTTCAGAATAGACCTGTTGGAATGGGATTACTGAGTAATCCCAGTAATGGATGGTGAATACGAGTAGGTTGGTTTTAAAGACTACATGTCCCTGACCTTAATATACAATATAGGATTGAAGAATACCAATAAAAGGAGAGAAATCTGATAGGTGTAAGGGTCATCTAGAGTTTTGCCTGATATTGCTTCCTTTCTACTCTTTAATAATCCCCCTGCAGCTCCAAATTCTGATGCTTTTAGAAAATTAATACTGATTTTTGTACCACAATAAAAATGTGAACCTTTTTCCTGAAAAAGCTTAGAAACAGTGATCAGCTCAGTAGCAGTGAATATTCCTAGAACCCAAATTATAATCTCTAAATAACATTTCTCACTAAAAGGAACCAGAAGTCCTTAGAGAAATGGCTGGTTCCAGGGCTGGGACAACAAATCGAATCTGGGAGCTCCCTGATAGCTCACTGGGTTAAGGATCCAGCACTGTCACTGCTGCAGCTTGGGTCCCAACCGTGGTGCAGGTTCAATCCCTGGCCTGGGAAATTCCACATGCTAGGTGTGGCCAAAAGAAAAAAAAGATAAAGAATAAATGGGACAGAGCTTCTGTCGTGGCTCAGTGGTTAACAGACCCGATTAGGATCCATGAGGACGTGGGTTCGATCCCTGGCCTTGCTCAGTGGGTTAAGGATCTGGTGTTGCTGTGCGCTGTGGTGTAGCTCACAGACGCAGCTCAAATCCCCAGTTGCTGTGGCTGTGGCTGGCAGCTACAGCTCCGACTGAACCCCTAGCCTGGGAACCTCCATATGCCTCCGGTATGGCCCTAAAAGACAAAAAATAAATAAATAAAATTTAAAAAAAAAAAGAAGAAGAAATGGGATCTGTAATATCTTGCACCTGCAAGGAAGCTGTCAAGGACTAATAGGACTATGTAATTAAAAAAAAAAAAAAAAAGTCAATGTAAAGGGACAATTTAGGCCTCAAAAATAATATCAACTGCAATAAACTGAAATACATGAAATATGCTAAAAAATTTATGAGTTCATAATGAACAAAAGCACCTCATTAGTTTTGGAGGATGTCAGGGAACCAACTTATTATTCTGAAATCTAGTACTTAAAAAGGAAAAAAAATCAAGTATTTATCCTACTTTTCCTTCTCAGGGTAACCAAATAGCTGATATGGAATACAAGAGGAATGAAAAAATTAGAGTATCTTTTTGCTACTCCCAATAAAATAATGGATTTAGGTAATAAACATTAATTGGCTGCTGAAATCATTAGGTGAAAGACTGATGGGAAGCCTTATAATGAAGGGATCAAGGTGACCATACCTCCATAGCCACACCCAATATTCATTATTTTTTTTGGGGGGGGGGATGCCTATGGAAGTCCCTGGGCCACGGATCAAATCTGAACCACGGCTCAGACCTGTGCCACAGCTGTAGCAATACCATACCCTTAACCCACTGCACTGGGCTGGGGACAGAACCTGCACCACAGCAGAGACACCACCAGATGCTTAACCTGCTGCACTGCAGCAGGAACTCCGCCAATACTCAACCTTGACACCATAAAAAGACGATAAAAACTGTGGGCTGTTATGAACTGAATGCTTATGCCCCGCCCCCGTAGGAATCAATCAGCTGGCTCCTTGATCTTAGACTCAGCCTCCAGAATTGTGAGAAATAAATTTCGGTTGTTTAAGCCACCCAGTCTGTGGTATTTTGTTATGGCCACAGACTGGGCCATAACTAAAACACGGGCTGACTGCCGTGATGAAATGAGAAGTACATGGCATTACCTATGAGGTAGTGTTTCCAACATTATCAAATCCACGTCTAATTAAATACTGAGATTTAGTTACTAGTTAGTTGGAAATGGAAGAGGAAATAGAGACAAACAAGGATGCAATCAGCTAAATCTAAACGATGTCAGGAATTCCTGAAGACAGCCCATTTCCTTAACAATAAATGATAAGAGGGTAAAGTGAGACGGAGAAAAAAAGGAGAAGGTAGAAGGAAGAAAGAGGAGGAGGAGGAAGAGAAGAGGAGAGGAGGTGGAGGGAGGAGGAGATGGGGGAAAGAACAGGGGGAAAGAACAATCTCTCGATAAAAGGGACTCAAGGCACATCTAAACTAAATACAGTGAGGGACCTTATTTGGATATGATGTGAATTCACCAAGCGTGAAAAAGCATTTATGCAACAGTTGGGGAAATCTGAACTCTAAGTAGATGTTTGACAATATCAAGAAATTATTGTTGGAGAATCTGGTAACCCACTCCATCATTGCTGGGAATATAAAATGGTACAGCTGCTTTGGGAAATGTTTGCGCAGTTCCTCAAAATGTTAGTCACAGACTTAACATACGGCTTAGCAATTCTACTCCTAGGTGTATAGCCAGGAGACATAAAAACACATGTCCACATGAAAACTTGTACACAAATGTTCACAGCAGCATTATTCATAATAGCCCCAAAGTAGAAACAACCCAAACATACACCAATTGATGAAGAGATGAACACAATGTGTACAGCATTCAATGAAATATTACTGGAAACAACCTAAATGTCCAATGACATTTCAATAAATGGATTAAGGAGATGTGGTATATTTACACAATGGAACACTACTCAGCCATAAAAAAAGAACAAAATAATGCCATATATAGCAACATGGATGGACTCTCATGCTAAGTGAAGTAAATCAGAAACAGAAAAACAAATACCATGTGATATTACTTATATCTGGAATCTAATATACAGCACAAATGAACCTTTACACAGAAAAGAAACTCACGGACTTGGAGAACAGACTTGTGGTTGCCAAAGCGGGTGGGGGAGTGGGATGGACTAGGAATCTGGGGTTAATAGATGCAAACTACTGCATCTGGAGTGGATAAGCAATGAGATCCTGCTGTATAGCACACACAGGGAACTATACCTAGTCACTTATAATGGAACATGATGGAGGATAATGTGAGAAAAGGAGCGTATATATATATATATATATATATATATATATATATGTGTGATTGGGTCACTTTGCTGTACAGTAGAAATTGACAAAACACTATAAACCAACTATAATTGAAAAAATAAAAATCATTAAAAAGAGAAATATTGTTGGGCCAGAGGGCCAGAAGAGTAATAAATACTGATACCTGTTACAAGAATGCATCTATCTGACCAAAAGATGTGTATCCAAAATATATAACACAGCCCTACAAATCAGTAAGAATGAGATGATACAATTAAAAATTTGTAAATTTTTAGGAAAAAGGAAAAATTAGGAAAAAGATCTAAACATAACTCCATAAAAATGGATATTCAAGTGGCCAATAAACATATGAAAAAGTGCTCCATATCATTATTCTTTATAAAATTGAATTAAAATCATACTGAGATACCACTACAAATATCAAAATAGTTACAATAAAATAGACTAAATGTTGGTGAAGTTGGGGACCACGTACACTCTATATAGTTGGTAGAGTTAAGCTCGCACAACTATTTTGAAAAAACTGTTTGGCAGTACCTACTCTTGCTGAAAATATGTGTACTTTATGACCTGACAATTTCACTCCTGAATATATACCCAACAAAACGGTTTTCTTATGTCCACCAAAAGACATGAATAGTTTTACTGCAAATTTATTCATAATAAGCCCAAACTGATACAACCCAAATGTCCATTGACAGAAAAGACAGGTGAAAAAATTGTGACAGTCACAAGGTGGAATATTACACAGCAATGAATAAGAATGAACTGTTTCTATCCTTGACAACACAGATGCCTCTGCAGACTTAACTCTGACTGAAAGAAACTGGACACAAAAAGAGAACATACATATGATTTCATTTATATGGAATTCATAAACAAGTAAAACCAATCTATAAGGGTAGAAGTCAGACTTGTTGCTACCCTTGGTGGGGGTCAGTGATTGGAAGGCAGCATGAATGGGCCTTCTGGGGAGGCTGACCTGGGTGGGGGTTACACAACTGTATACCTATGAAAAGACAAACTGAGTTGTATACTTTGGATTCATGCATTTTACTCTATGCAAGTTATATCTAAAAGAAAACCCCAAAGCTCTTATCTTTTAGAGACAGATTTTATATCCACAAATGAAATATGATGTCTGCAATTTGCTTTAAAATAATATAGGGAGAGACGGTGGGGAGATTAATAAAAGACTGGCCATGTATTGACAGCTGTTGAAATGAGATAACAGGTACATGGGAATTCATTATACTGTTTGGTCTACTGTTGTAAATGTTTGCAAATTCCTTCAAAAAGTTTTAAAAAATTAGCATTCTTACATGTTTCATTACAGAGTTTACTTACAGTTTCAATTGCCATTTCCATTGCAGCATTATCTTCTGAGCTTGGACATTTCAAGAAGTGCTTAAGTGCCTGAAATGAGAGTTGTATAGCAATTATTTTCAGACTATTTTCTCTATTGGGAAAAAAAAAGCTTTCACACACACAAAGTAACTGTATCTTGTGAAAGTATCTTCATTTCAACCAGGAGCTTGCAGAGGGCTGGGTCTTAAAAATATATATACTTAAAAGGTTGAGTGTATCAGCTCCTTGATGGCCTAGAGGTTAAGAACTTGGCCTTGTCACTGCTGTAGCTTGGGCTGGTACTGTGGCTAGCGTTTGATCCCTGGCCTTGGAAGTTCTGATGGCATGACAACAACAACAACAAAAGACTGTGTGTAGTTTAAAAAGTAGAAGGATCCACTTGACACTGTGAAGAATCTAGTTCTGATTTCAAATGAAGTCAGAATGAAAAATGTGCCCTCTTTCAGTAGAAAGATTTCATTATTTTCATTCATTTATTCATGCAACAAATATTTACGGACAACCTGCTGCTCTGTATATTCGACTGTGCGAGATGCTGTGGAAAATACCAGGAAGGATATTATATGAACCATCTTTTTGTAGTAGGCACAGTTTAACTGGGGAGATCTAAGTGATGTGATGATAATATAAGGAACCGATTATTTTAAGCCATAGTTGTCTAACTCCTATGAAAATCACCACACCTATGAAAATGCTTCAAGTTATAAAAGCTTAAGAGACAAATGGGGGAGTTCCCGTTGTGGTTCAGAAGGTTATGAACCCGACTAATATCCACGAAGATGTAGGTTCGATCCCATGGCCTTGCTCAGTGGGTTAAGGATCTAGCGTTGCTGGGGGCTGTGGTGTAGGCTGCACACATGGCTCAGATCCCGAATTGCTGGGGCTGTGGTGTAGGCCCGCAGTTGCAGCTCCGATTCTACCCCTAACCTGGGAACTTCCATATGCTGCAGGCATGGCCCTAAAAAGCAAAGAGAGAGAGAGAGAGACAAATAAATGGGAAGTACTGCAAGGTTTATTTTTTTAAAGTATAGTTGATTTACAATGTCATGCCAATTTCTGCTGTAGAAAGTGACTCAGTAATATCATATATATATCTATATATATCTATATATATACACACAAATATATATACACACACATATATTTTTTTTGCTTTTTAGTGCCACACCCATGGTGTATGGAGGTTCCCAGGCTAGGGGTCAAATCAGAGCTACAGCTGCTGGCCTACACCACAGCCACAGCAATGCCAGATCCAGGCCACGTCTGTAACCCACACCACAGCTCAGAGCAACGCCAGATCCTTAACCCACTAAGCAAGGCCAGGGATCAAACCCAAAACCTCATGATTCCCAGTTGGATTCGTTTCCACTGCACCATGATGGGAACTCCATATATACATATTTTTTACGTTATTTTCCGTCATGGTCTACCCCAGGAGACTGGATATAGGTCCCTGTGCTGTACAGTTCAGAACTTGCTATCTATCCAGGTGGTTTTACAGGCGCTCTGGGGAATTAAAGATGAATTAAACATGACGATGATCTGGGAGGTATCACAGAAGAAAAAGGTCTTGAAGATGAACAGTCTGTGGTCGGCGGGGAAGAGGGCAGAGAACAAGGAGGGAAAAGGCTGGTGGGAGCGCAGGATTCTTGGAAAAAGTGAGATGCCAGACCGGGAAGCTCAGGCTGGTTGGTCAGCTGCGGCAAATTCTCCCGGGTGCCAGGTGAGGCGTTTGCACTCAGTCCCTAGGAGGCCAGAACAGCAAACTGGTGGCCTGAGCGCTGAACTCGCACACATGCCTATTTCTCTGGCCAGCGAGATGTTCTCTAAACATCTGGGCCTATGTTTTAAGATTGACCCAGACTTCTGTTCTTGGTGAAAAAATCCTCTGACCTGGGAGCAGCGGGCCCAAACTCCTGGGAGGCAACACTTGGAGGGGAGCGGCACATGTCCCGCGGCCCCGACCCTGTCAGCCAGTGGACGCACAGCGCCACCCCACGGCTTCCCCTGTTTATGTCCCTGTTTGAACACCACCACCCCCGCTTTAGGGGCTCTTCAGCAGTCAGTCAGTACCATCCGGGGAACAAAACGAAGGATGAGTTACAGAGAGAGAAGCTAAAAAGAAAAAAAGAAACGAACCCACAGCAATAATCCAGAGTGAGATGACCCAGCTCTGGGTTAAGTCGATGGTTAGAACCGAGAGCGAGCGTTGTGAGCGAGGGAACCCAGAGGGCGGCTGGGGCTGGGAGAGAGGCCAAGGCTACAAGGGAGAATCTGAGATTTCAAGTCTAGGTGTCTGGTGAGCTTAATATATTTTAAGAAATTTCATCTAATCACCCCTGTGGAATCCAAAGTATGTTTTCTTGGCAAATACTCACTCGTGAATACTGGCCACACAGCAAGAAGAATTTTCCAGCCTGAAAATGTCTTTTTTCTCCTTCAAAGTATAAGGCAATGCTTTGATAATCCTCATTAGTAGTGTCTCCAGAACCTACAACAGAAATACAGAGTAAAATATCCTCAGAAAAACTTGTTTACCTTTTATCGCCAACCTAAAAATAAGACCTAGGAGTTCCCTGGTGGCTCAGTGAGTTAATGACCTGGTGTGACATAGATCACAACTGTAGTGCGGGTTCAATCCCTGACCAAGGATGCATGCCATGCATGCCACGTGTCAGGTATTATTATCAGTGTCAGTTTTCATCACAACACATGTTCACCATAACAATAACCCCACATATCAACTCTGTTCCATCTTCTTTTCACACAATCAGGAGACGAAATTATGTCTTTGTAAGAATCTAGGTCATAGTTTGACATTACCCTTAGCAACTTGTATCTTCCTTTTTTTTCTTTTTACTTGTAGCATATGGAAGTTCCTAGGCTGGGGGTCCAACTGGAGCTGCAGCTGCCAGTCTACGCCACAGCCACAGCAACACTGGATCTGAGCCACATCTGCACCTATACGGTATCTTGCAGCAATGCTGGATCCTCAACCCACTTAGCGAGGCCAGGTATTAAACCCGCACCCTCAGAGAGAAAATGTTGGGTTCTTAACCCACTGAGCCACAATGGGAACTCCAACTTTCATCATTCTTTAAGAGTCTAAATCTCATTTTCTTTTTCTTTTTTTGTCTTTTTAGGGCTTCACCCTGTGGCATATGGAGGTTCCCAGGCTAGGAGTTGATTCCGAGCTACAGCTGCTGGCCACAGCCACAGCAATGTGGGGTCCAAGCCGCATCTATGACCTACATCACAGCTCATGGCAATGCCAGATCCTTAACCCACGAGCAAGGCCAGAGACAAACCCGAGTCCTCATGGATACTAATTGGGTTCTTTAACCGCTGAGCCACAACGGGAACTCCTCAATCTCATTTCCTAAACAATAGGAACAAACCAGGATTCTCCTAGTTTCAGAACAACCAGGAGCAAAGTTAACCATCATGCAAATGTAATCCATCTCCCTTTCTCAGCAATGCCTGGCTTAAACAATTGTATGTATTTGTCAGACAAAGATGATGATATTCAAGTGGACAATAGATCCCATTTAAAGATAATTACTGTTTTCCCTTTTTTATTGTTTTTCTTTTGGTTTGAGGCCGAAGCGTATTAAGCAGCTACTGGAGACCCCAAAGCTGCTGGAGTTCCAATTCATGGCTTACATTTACCATGGAAGCTGGAGGCTCAGGAAGACACAAAGTTTTTAAGAATAGCCCTGTGCCTCCAGCTCAAGGTAGATAAGGAGTTTATAAGAGAAGGTGGTAAAGAAAGGTGAAGAAAAGTATATGTTATGTTTTTGGGGTGGAAGGGTCTATGTGTGTATGTGTGGTGTGCGTGTGTGCATGTGTGTGTGCGTGTGTGTGTTATAGGATAAGCCACATCCTTACGAAATTAGAAAAACAAATGTTTTAGCACAGTGATGATTTGCAATGTTAGGACTGAAATGTCATCTGTCAAGTTAAACATTAATAACTGTTGTGTTGCTTTTATCTGTACTTCCTTTTTTTCTTCAGCTCTTTATTTTCTCTAATTATCGGAACGACTTCCTAAGATATTAGAAGATGCTTTTTACCTATCACTTTCCTTGAAGACTGAAAAAAATTTCCCATAAATCCTACCATCAATTCTTACATTTTGTAAATTAAAAAAAAGGACAAATATTATAATTCCACTTATATGAAGTACCATGAATAGTCAATTTCATAGAGACAGAAAGTAAAACAGTGGTTACCGGGGCTATGGGGTGAGGGGAATGGGAGTTACTGTTTACTGGGTACCAAGTTTTGGTTTAGGATGACAAAAAAATTTCTAGAGACAGATGTGGTAATGTTTGCACAACAATGTGAATGCACTTAATGCAAGCAAAACGTACACTCTAAAATGGTGAAAACAGTAAACTTATGTTATTTTATCACAATAAAAAAAGAAAAATCTTATCACAAATAATGTTATACATGGTCCATGAACTGAAAATTACTTCAGTAGTTTCTTTTCTCTTTTTGGCTGTGCTGGCAGCATGTGGAAGTTTCCAGGCCAGAGACTCAACCCAGGCCATAGCAGTGACCCAAGCTACTGCAGTAACAATGCTGGATCCTTAACCCACTTTAACACAAGAGAACTCTGGTAGTTTCTAAGGATAATTATAAACACGGGGAGAACACCTATAAGAAGATATTATCAGAATATACAATTTTCTTTTGGACTTTCAAAATCTTTAAAAATGGGAGTCCCAGTAGGTTAAGGATCTGGCATTGTCACTGCTGTGGCACAGGTTCAGTCCCCGGCCTGGGAACCTCTGCATACCACGGGCACAACCAAAAAAAGAAAAAATCTTTAAAAATGACATCTTGTGGGGTTAACATTTGCAAACTACTGCATTTGGAGTGGATAAGCAATGAGATCCTGCCGTATAGCACGGGGAACTATATCTACTCACTAGTGATGGAACATGATGGAGGATAATGTGAGAAAAAGAATGTATATATATGTGGGACTGGGTCACTTTGCTGTATAGTAGAAATTGAAAGAACACTGTAAACCAACCATAATGGAAAAAATAAGAATCATTTAAAAAATTTAAAAAAATAAAAATGACATCTTGTGTATATCCCTCTTCATCAAATAAATCCTCTATTTTCAATTTATAACTCAGTTTAAAAAATTTATGAAAACATTTACTTTTTCAAACATATTTCAGCATTTCCTATTACTTTCATTTTGGAATCCCGCTTTACTCCTGGTTGATCAGTAGCAGGACTTGGGAAATCTGGCCTCATGCGGAAGTCACTCCAAACACCTTAATTTTTGTAAATGGTCTTATAATTCCCACTCACCTTTTAAGGTGATAGTAGGATCTTGAAACTGAACAAGTAGCATACAGCTACAGGTGCGTCTGTATAGAAACACTGTACGCACTTGAGTGTGGGTATACCAATCTGATCATCAGATCCTAAGAGCCAAGGTGTTTCTATGACAAAATCCTTAAGAGAAATTAGGGAAAACAATGATATTTACCAATAACGTCCACATAAATTTCCATTTTGTTGTGTTGCTGAGCCAATGTGAAAGCTTCATTATTACATTTGGACATAACAAGAAACTGGATGGCAGACCCATAGTCACCTAGCTGTAGAAAAAACCTAAAATAAAGTACTTTAATTAGCTTGACTCATTTAAAAGAAGCTTGTCATTTACAAAAGAAAATCTTTTTCAACCATAAGAAACCCTTTAAAGATAAAAATGTACTCAGTAAACTGCAGCTCTATACTATATGCCTGTGTTTGGAAAATGTACTCTTAGACACTGACCAAAACAAACTGATTTTGAATTTAAACCCTTAGATATAATTTTTTTTTTAAATAGAAAAGAATAAATATTCCATTTGAACTGATTTATCTGATACTAAAGGAGAGTGGTGGCTTTCTTTTCAGGCTATTTTTGGAAATCCAACAATACGAATGCAATATGTTACCTGGCTACCATTTTGGCTCCATCCAGGGACTGGGTCTCTCTGACAATACTGATGGCCTTTTCAGGATTGTTGAGGTGATCCAGGTAGATGCGAATCACGCTGTTCCACTGTTTTGCATTCTCATAAGCCACAACGGCTTCTTTGTATCTATAAAAGATACTTAGTTCAGACAAACTTTCTTAACACTGTCACATCTGGGGGAAAAAATGTCAGTAAATGTTTGGGACACTTTCCTCCTTTACTGATGGTGGTTGCTTATTTTTCTTGAACTTCGTTTTTTATCAGAAAAAATACCAGGAACCATGTCACAAAAGTATGTTGTTTTAGAGGTTTGATAAACTAGCAGTAATATACCAATATTGAATTGTGTTTTATCATTTGAGCCATAGCAATTCAATTTTTTACATTTTTGAGTAGAAATACAATAATAGTGACATAGGCTTATTTTGGAAAACAGAAAATATAAAACTTTTCACAATTATAGATATAGCCTAACAGTGACATATAAAACCTTTGTGCATGGGCCTCTAGATGGAGCTCAAGGCTGCTGTTTAGTTTTCATAAGCTCTCCAACTCTTTCCGTCTTAACACGACATTTAGTGCATATCTCTACTTCTTTTTCTTTTTTTTGTCTTTTTAGGGCCTCACTCGCACCTATGGAGGTTCCCAGGCTAGCGGTCGAATCAGCTGCAGCCACCAGCCTATGCCTCAGCCACAGCCACAAGGCCAGATCCCATCCGCGTCTGTGACCTTCACCATACCTCATGGCCCCACCGGATTCTTAACCGAGTGAGGACAGGGACTGAACCCAACCCACGTCCTCATGGATACTAGTTGGGTTCGTGACCACTGAGCCACAGTGAGAACTCCCTGGATCTCCATTTCTTAAGGTTACTTTTCTAAAAATGGAAGGAAGTAACCTTTAAAAATCTCGAATACATATTGCTCAATAACTTTCTAGAGGCTTTAGAAATTTACAGTTCCATTAGTCATGTACAGCAGGTACATTTTGACAGCATGGTTATTAATGTAAAATAAATCTTCTCCCAATGTGACAGGTTAAAATGACATACTGTTGCTTTAATTTAATTACTATTAGTAAAATCGAACTTTTTCACGTTTGCATGAAATGTAATTTCGTAACTCTATGTCCTTTTCTGGGACTCTTGTCTTTAGCCCCTTTCTTCCTAGTGCCTTTGAGTTTCTTACATTAATTGCAGGAAATCTTTGTATGTTTAGGATATTAACTGTTCATAACTATATTTTAATACTGTTTTGCCGCTTAAACAGTGCAGCCATAGGTGTAGAATTCCCACTTCACTTTTCTTTTCCTGTGTCCGTAAGTTACCTTCCTTAAAAAAATGACTATTGTCTAACTTAATTTTCATGCCATATTATATCAAAATTTTAACTTCCAGTATTTAAGCCTCAAATAAAAAATGACATAGTAAGTCCATATTTGAATACATAAAGGATCAACTGAGGTACATAAAGTGTGGGAAAAATTTACTAGTCTTGTACTTCAGGCTAGGTAGGGCGCAAAGACATTTTCTGTCCCTGCTTTGTCTTTCCTAGAGGGTTGCAAATATCCACAGTTAATTTATAAAATACTCTTTTAAGCTTGTATAAAATGAGAAATTGTACAAACCTTCCATCTGCTTCTTTAGCTTTGGCATACTGCAAGTGAATCTTTGGAGAAGAAACGTGAGGCAGAAGCTCGCCAACTTTCGCCCTAGAAAGGCAGGTTTAAGAGGCTAATATCAGCATTACATATGCTTCCAAAGTAGCTTCCTATCATCAGTTGTTAGTTTTTAGGATTCAAAAAACAGTTACCACCATCTCTAAAAAAATCTTGGCCCTTTATAGGTAGGATGTGTAATTGCTTTTTCCCCTCCGCCCCCAACTCCCGACACTACCGGCCCACTCTCTGTGGGAAAATGAAGGTTAGTCCATAAACTCTTTGGAGGCAATAGGGCTTTTTTGTTCTAGTAATTCACCTGATCAGGGATTTCCCCATAACAAACCAGGGGAATGTGCTGTTCTTTGGAAAAAGAACTATTAATAGGAACTCATCTAAGAAGAAAGAGAGGAGACGGCCGGCCGGGATAGCTGTGCGGGTGTGAGAGCAGTGGGGCGATCACCGACACACCTGCGTTTCCACACCTGCTCAGACCAAGTTTTAGTACATTCTTACCAATTCTTACAGCGGATGTAAACAGATGCTGCTTTGTCATAGTAGAGACCTTTTTCATATAGTTGAGCTGCTTCTGAAAATTGCTAAAATAATATGAGATTATCAAAATGCAAAATTTATTATGTCTGAGACCACATGAAACTTATGCACAAAAGAGCCTACCTTCATACTCTCCAAGATGGCGCCACAGTCTCTTTTAAGGACCCTGCTGGGATGCTTGAGCGCTTGGCTAACCCCTCGGCGGATGTCTCCCATTCTTATGGACATCTGGGCGACACCGGCCAGACATACCTCATCATGCTCCTGTAATTGGAAGGCGAATAACTAACAAATCAGACCCTAACTTAAAATGATGTATTTTAGCCAAATGATTAAATCTAAAATGAGCCCAAAGGTTATGGGTCACTTTCATTAATCTTTTCCAAAAAAACCTCAAGATTTTGAAATAATATGGAGTCTTTTTTTTTTTTTTTTTAAATCATCTGTTGTGGTGTTCTCGTCGTGGCGCAGCGGAAACGAATCCAGCTAGTATCCATGAGGATGCAGATTTGATGCCTGGCCTTGCTCAGTGGGCTGGGGATCCGGGGTTGCGGTGAGCTATGGTACAGGTTGCAGAAGTGGCTCTGATCCTGCATTGCTGTGGCTGTGGTGCAGGCCGGCAGCTGTAGCTCCAATTTGACCCCTAGCCTGGGAACTTCCATATGCTGCGGGTGCAGCCCTAAAAAGCAAAAAAAGAAAAAAAAATCGTCTGTTTTAAAGTTACATTCTTTTTCTTTGGATGTCTAGATATTTTGTGCTCAAGACCAAATTTTTACTTTCCCATTGTCATAATACCTTGCGTATCTGTCTATCTTCCTGGTATAAACTTTTATGTGAAAGAAAATACACTGGGTACATAACATAAATGCTATGAATAAAATTAAGAGAAAAAGCAAACTGAAGATTACTGGGCATGATGAAACATAAAACCTTTATTTTGTGACAGAGGAACTGAATTTATTTAATTTTAAGTTAAATAAAAGTTATTTAACTTAAAATTTAAGTTATTTAATTTTAAATAACTTAAATTTTAAATAACTTAAATGGCCACATGTGGCTAGTGATGACTATATGCAATAAACAACTAAATACAAACCAAAGTCGATGTAGCCACACAAAGAAAATGTTAAAACCTCAAGAGATAAATAAGCAAAGGACATAATCAGGCAATTCAATAAAAACCATATAATTGGACAATAAAACACGCTTGACTTCAATAATAATCAAACATACACAAAATAAAATGAAATACCCTTTCTTTTGCTGATCAAATTGGTAAAGATTGGTAGTGTTGAGAATGTGGAGGAAATGGACACTTTCATACACGACTGACAACTGGTTGAATTACTACAAGTTCTTTTGGAGAGCAAGCTAGCAGTATGAAAAATTAAAAGCACACTTTTTATGACCTAGAAATTCCACCTCTAAGAACATATCCTTCAGAAATACCCTCTTAGGTAGGTAAAGATAGATATACTAGGTAAAATATTCATATGCAAGTGTTTTTTTTTTTTAATAGAAATAAACCCCCAAACAACTATAATTCAATTAGCAGGAAAAAACATACAAACAATGAAATTTTAGAGGTTCTTAAAAAATTAAAACATTCAGATGTACTGACTTGGAAAGACCTTAAGGAAACTGCTGCTTTTCACAGAATCATTCTCAGTTGATCTTACCGAATGAGTGAAAATGAATGATTTCATGTTTAGTAAAAATCCCTATTATATACATATCTGTATGATTAGAAAAGATTCTGGATAGAAACATATAAAATCATGAATGGTGTTGGCAGTTCCCTGGTTCACTAGTGGTTAAGGACCGGGCATTGTCACTACTGTGGCTCAGGATCGAACCCTGGCCCAGGAACTTCCACATGCCACAGGTGGGGGCTGGGGGACCGTGAACAGTGGTTACCGATAAGGATGGATGGAGGAGAGAATGTCAGACTCTCACGGTGCAGGTTAACATACTTCAGTGATTTTTCAAATTCACTATAATGAAATTGTATTACTTTTATAATAAAATGCCAGATATAAAATAGAAAATAAAAAGATTTTTAATCCTGATATCACCTAACTTAAAAACAACCACTTTTATCACAAAATATAGCCTCTTGAGCTAAAATTCTGGGATGGGAGAGTGGGCTGGAATTAGGAGTAAAGTACATGCTCACCAGGGTCATCACACAAGATACAGAATGAAGACTGAAATGTCAGAACAAATTTTTGTGGACTGGGAATTCACTTTCAAAGTGGTTACTGAAATGAAAAAAATTTATTCCAGAGTTCCCATTGTGGCTGAGTGGTAACAAACTCAACCAGTATCCATGAGGACTTGAGTTTGATCCCTGGCCCCACTTAGTGGGTTAAGGATCCAGTGCTGCTGTGGCTCCAACTGGACCCCTAGCCTGGGAACTTCCATATGCTGCAGGTGCAGCCCAAAAAAAAAAAAAAGAAAAATTGAAGTATAGTTGATTTCCAATGTTGTATTAGTTTCAGGTTTCAGTACATCAAAGTGATTCAGCTATACATATACACATATCCATTCTTTTTTCAGATTCTTTTCCCATATACATTATTATAGAATACTGAGCAGTAAAACTTTTTAAGAGTAAAAGGTAAAGCCTTATGAAAATCATAGTTAAGCTCTAAGTGGGAAGGGATAAAAATTTTATTCACAACCTTAATAAAAAGTTCATATTTAGGGTGCAAGGGAAAACAAATCTTTTTCAGACTGATAAAAATATTGTCAATTTCAGTTTTTAAGATTTCAAAGCCTCTTAAAATGATTTAAGCATATCCTTGCAAAATTGTTAATAAACTGAAAAAGGGCTCAACTTGCTATATGCTGAATAAATACAATGCAAATATGATTATTTTTAAAGGAAACTAACAACAAATCCAAAGATAGTTATGCATATCTTATCTTTATTCAAGGTTACCTTATTATCACCTGTTATTCCTTTCTCATAATGAGCCAAAGCATTTACATAATCACCCCTGAAAGAAAATCAGAGTAAATTTTAATATACATTTTAGTATCCTATTTACATATACAAGATTTAAAAGATATTCTGTCACTGAGTTGCTTAAGCACATCAAAGATGTGGTACCTGACATTTATGCACATTTTCTTTCAAGTGCAGTCTATTATTTTGCTACTTTAAAAATAATTACTAAGCTAGATTATGCTAAGATTGTAAGGTACTAACTTTGTAGTATGCCAGGCATTTGGGGTAGCTGCCATTAAGTATTACGGGCCACTTCTGCTTAATTATCTCATTGGGGCACTAAATGCCAATCGTGTGACCATAAAAACCAATGTTTTTTCCAAACACTCAATGTTTATAAGTAAAATATGTATTAACAGAGTCTGCCTAGAAATGAAGGAAAACACTGAGGATGACAATACTGGGAGCCTTGGTTCTTATTCTGATAAAAAGTGTTATATACACATGATATAAATATTACTACTCCCTATTCCCATGACTGATGCTAACATGGATTGGCATAACCAGAAGACATTTCTGTTATTAGTTTTTATTACTTGGGACAGAATGGATCAGTGATTTGCCCAAGATCAGCTTCAAAAATGGCATTATTTGAGCTCCACCTTATCAGTTTAGACCACTTATTCAACCTCTTTCGTTTCACTCAGTCTCCTCATCTGTTGGTATACAAGGCATTTTTTGAAGGAGGAGCTGTGCTGTGGCTTGAGAACTTTGTTTTGGATAGTCCAGGGCTTCACAGTCAGCAATGTCCCCAAATGCAAATTTCTCATACTTGGACCTAATTACATCAATATAGCTAGGGAGACCCCTGACGGTTCCTCCTTCAGGAAGCTGAGATTTTTCTTAGACAAGCCCAATTACAAGATGCTAAATTAAGACCTTGGAACTCTTACTTTATTTTTACGGTCTTTCGGCTCACTCACTTCATTATTTTATTATGCAACTCTCATGTAGATCCAGCTCATTACTCTAATGCCAGACAAGAGAGCTAAACCCTTCCCCCAGTTGACAGACTGGTCCTGCTTTGACCTAAATCAAGGTCTTGGCTGCATAATGAAACAGCCTGTTGGAACTGAGCACAGGTCTAGGGCCTTAGCATCAAAATCAGCAGCTGGTGGCTACGGGATATTAGATGACAATGAGATATACCTAGTCAGTTACTATTATTATGAGGGAAAGTCTTCTGATTTAGGAGGCTGGGTGTGTATTTAGATTAGGGTCCAGGGTCAGTACAGAAATAGCAGTGAGTGTTTTGGGAACGGGTGGCTTCATAGTCAAGTATTGAGCAGAAAGGCTTAAAAATATAAAAAACAACATCACAGGCTTTCAACTGGCTCGGCCCATCTGGCTATAATGAGAGTTTTTGAGAATCTGCTACAAAAGCTTTGATTCCCCTGAATGAAGAGACAATGGAAGTTTTCTGCATGGCCCTCCAGGGCTTACTTGAGTGTCTTGCTCTGACAGGCTATGGAGGGTCATCTCCCAATGCAGTGAACCTTTTCACTTTAAGACCCCATCACTCTCAGGACAGAGATGGAGGGCCGGGACACTGAGGCCTTGACCCTTGTATTATTCCACACTAAGATTCCCATTTGTCCCTTTTTTTTTTTTTGTCATTTATCTTTTGCCTTTTTAGGGCCACACCCATGGCATATATAGGTTCCCAGGCTAGGGGTCTAATCAGAGCTGCAGCTGCCAGCCTATACCACAGCCACAGCAACACTGGATCTGAGCCACATCTGTGACCTACACCATAGCTCATGGCAATGCCAGATCCTTATCCCACTGACCAAGGCCAGGGATAGAACCAGCGTCCTCATGGATACTGGTGGGGTTCGTTAACAACTGAGCCACAAAAGGAACTCCCCAATTTGTCCTTTTTAACACATGGATTTACTCTGTAAGGGGCAGAAATGTGACAAATTTAAATCGTTGACTAAGAAGAAATAAAATCTCCAAAAAGCTTTTACTTGCAAAATGGAAAATTTTAAATAAGATATCCTGTTTGAAATGCAAGAGTACTTTTTGATGGAATAATTTCTACAACTATCATCTGTGTGTTAATATTCTCAATGAATCTAAAGTCTATACGAAAATAAAGTGGAATTATATGTTTTTTAAAAAAATCAAATGTTAGAACCATATTTCCTTTGTACTAAGAACAATATTTTCCCACATTTTACTATTTTTGAAATTGGAATGTATCCTTTAAAGTCAAAAGAAATTGGCATTGCATTAGTAGCATTAACCTTGGTTGGATGTGAGATTAAAATTGGATCTTGAATGCTTCTAAAATTACACCTTTATGCAGCACTGAAATAAAAATGTATAGTCTGTCAATTAAGACTACTGGCAGTTAGGGCTGTCTAGCAATTAAGAGCACTAGAAAATTCTAAATCCCTCAGAATAGATTACAGCGTTTCCAAAGGAGAGACTGGAGAAGCCTACTCATCATGCATATCACGAAGGATTATTACTCAAGCACTGCATATCTTCCTGTGAAAAGCTTCTCGCCTGATTTTCAAAATTAACCTGAATTTTTATTCATGTGCAATTCCTTTTTTTTTTAGGGCTGCAACCACGGCATATGGAAGTTCCCAGGCTAGGGGCTGAATTGGAGCTACAGCTGCCAGCCTACACCACACCCACAGCAACATCAGATCCAAGCCGCGTCTGTGACCTACACCACAGCTCACAACAATACTGGATCCTTAACCCACTGAGTGAGGCCAGGAATCGAATGTACATCCTTATGGATACTAGTTGGATTGCTTTCCACTGCCCCACAATAGGAACTTCAGTGCAATTCAATTTAAAAAAAGAAAAAGTACAAATTTAAACAAACAGGAACAAAGCTGGTATTTTTCACTGCACCTTGAAATCACACTGTAAATCCTCAAAGTGCTCAAAGAGATCAAGATCATGACCATAGGTTAAGAAAAGCAGAGTTATCTTGGTGCTATGTTTAACTGCTACTGGCCAAATGTGATTCAAAACAATAGACTCTAAATATAGAAATGGCTTAGATGCAATATTAGATTTTGATGCTGCAAATGAAAGTGGATAAATACATGGACAAGACGTCATTAGAAAAAACGCTTTTTTTGATGTACAATTAATATGGCTTTTTCTACCTAAGAAGCATTATTAAATCAATGGCCTTATAATGAACGGCAGTTTAGAATTGAAGATATTCAATAATTAGATATGGACTGAAAGATATAAAGACAAGGACTTACGTGAATTCAAGCTGAATAGCATATTCTTTTGATATAAATGGTATTTGGTCTGGGGCTAAACGCTTTGCCAGCTGTAGGGCACTGTCCCAGTGCTGTAAATCCCTTCTCATCTATTAGGAAGAGAAAGACATTAATTCCAAGTAGCAAATTATTTTTGCACAGTCACTTCATAGTGCTGGTTTTAATAAAAGTGATTACAGATACTTGCTGTTTAAAAAGTGAAACTTGATCTTTCCAAAGACAGTAACTTACTATGGCATACGTTCCCAAAGTGGGTGACAGAGTCCCAAAAGGGTGAAAATTGGTTCTTGGGGAGAAAAACATCTCAACTATTACAGTGGTTCACGGCCCTCCAAAACTCAATCCTAAACAAAATCTTATTCTATTTATTTTTTCTCCTTAGGAGAAATTCATTAAAATTAATCCCATCAACTAAATTATAACTATTATTTCTTCTTAGTGGGGAGATCATTTAAAAAAAAGGTGAGAAAGACCTGAAGAGTTGATACAATTTTCTGAAAAAAACTGAACCTCTATTGTGAGACAAATAATGGCAAAATAAATAAAATGTGAGTGTGTCTTTCTCCGTGGCTCCTGAGGTCTTTTATCTGTGTCTGGTACACGATTTGACAGACTAACTCACCATTAAAGAGTAAACCATTAATCTTTGGGGCTCCACTCCTGGACTGATTCACCCTTTGTGAAGAATGAATAATGGCTAACGTGTTGCCAGTGCTAGCTTTTGCCAGGGTCTGTTCTAGGACATGAGCCTACTGGCTTTTCACAACCAGGCCTTTTGTAATGTGCCATTCTTATGTCCATTTTAGAGATCCAGAAACCAAGGCAGAGAGCCTCGTTCTGTACACGAAGTCTCCTTGTTAGTGTATGGCAGGGCTGGCAGTTGGGCTTTGCCTCTGATCTCTTTACCCAACTAACTTGTCAGCCTTCAGAGTGAGGTTCAAGGAACGACAGGGTCCAATCACCTCTCCCGCTGTGAAGCTATACCCTCAAATCCCTTACAAATCCAGCAGCACGTGACAAGTGTCCACAGCCAACACTGCATCCTTCCCCTCGCTTCTCTCTCCCCTGGGAAGCCGTGTTCCTCCTTCGGTGTGCACCCACCCAGGCTCTGAAAATTCCAGGGTGCCCCCTCAAATAATATTGCAACATTATCTCAACTTTCTTCTTAAAATTAATTTAATTCACTTAAAATTCAAAAATGAAAATCTGCTATAGAACAATCTGAAAAAGAGAAATGTGAGATTAAGAGCACATACGCTTTCCTCTAGGCAGCTGTGGAAATGCCGGCCGAGGTGGAATGTTAGTGACCGCAGCCACCACCTCTGTGTCTTTACAGTCCATCAGGAACTGTTCCAAGAGATCTCATCTCATTCTGCAATCCTCACAACAACCTTGTGGGCTAGATACTGTTACCCCTCCTTTATTTATTTATTTTTTAATCTTTTTAGGGCCACACCTGCAGCATGTGGAGGTCCCCAGGCTAGGGATCCAATCGGAGCAACAGCCGCCGGCCCAAGCCACAGCCACACCAGATCCGAGCCACATCTGTGACCTACACCACAGCTCACTGCAACAGGGATCCTTAACCCACTTGAGCAAGGCCAGGGATTCAACTTGCATCCCTCATGGATGCTAGTCAGATTCGTTTTCACTGAGCCATGACGGGAACTCCTTGTTACCCCTCCTTTAAATGGGATCCAGGGCACAGAAAGATGGACACACTTATCCAAGACTACACCGAGCTGGGATTCGAACCCAGACATTCCTGACTCTAAAGTCCACGTTCTGATCTGCTACCCCTGCCCAGCTCCGCCGCCCGGGGCGCCTCTTCCCTGCCTGTAACTCGGTCCTCCCCTCTGTTCTGGTCCTTCCCCTGCATCGCTCACCTACCTCTGGGAAACTGGTGGTGATACACAGGCCTCTCTTCACGCACAAGAGAATTTCACACAATAAATAAAAGACAAACGCGCCTCAGTTTTCCCATTTGGAAAACAGAGAAAGTGACAGTATCATCTCTCAGAACTGCAGTGCGGGTTACATGAGTTAAAATATGTCAATGCTTAGAAAAATGCCTGGCACGTGCGAGCACCTCGTCAACAGTGGCTGTTCTTACTTGTCTGAGTTTTTGTCAGTTACGGAATCTGCTCTCTTTGGCACACTCAGACTTTAAGTTATTGGGTAACGTTACCATAACCGGAGCCACAGGATGTGGAGGGAAGAAATGTCGCCAGTTAATGAATACTCAGGGGTTCCTAAAGCTGAAGTCTAAATTCTAAAAGGAGGGAGGCACATGGTGTTTGGTGCGGAGTGGTCTGAACTCCAGAAAAGGTGAGACCTCTTTGCACGTCCCTCCCCGCACTTGCTGCCGTACCTCCAGGGCGGCCACGGGACAGCTGGATGCCAAGTACAGGTCCTGAGCCAGGTTGAAATCGTTAGTAAACATGGCAAGATGTCCTGCCAAAAGATTATAGTCCTCTATGCCCTGCAAATAAAAGCAGTCTCAATGAGAAGAAATACAAAGGTTTGATTTTTATTTAAGGACTGTGCTTAGCAGGCAGTGGTAGTGGGCCATTAGTAAGCCTTTCTATGAGTTAGGTAAGATTAACTGCAGAGATTTTTAAATATCTGACTATTCAAATAAATGCCATTTGAATGCTAATCTGATAATTCCCATACGATGCTGTTTACCTTTATCTGTTCCAAGGACATCACCATGCCAACATTTCCGATTGTCCGATAAACACAGATTGCAAACTCTACTTCCATGTGGTATAGACAAGCTCTGGCCAACTCATTCCAGGCAGCATGATCATTCAGAGTCTTGCACATTTCCCAAGCATCAGGAAACCTGGCATTTGAGTACATAAGCTTAGTCAGGGAGCTCTATTTTGCCCCCTCTTAGGTAATTTTCAGATTATGTATAATTTAATGTTGTGCCCTAGATAAATTCTGCAAAAGCATTCCTTAATTTTTTTTTTGCCTTTTGTCATTTTAGGGCCGCACCCGCGGCATGTGGTAGTTCCCAGTCTAGGGGTCTAACAGGAGCTGTAGCCACTAGCCTACACCACAGCCACAGTAACGCAGGATCCGAGCCGCGTCTGCAACCTACACCACAACTCACGGCAACGCCAGATCGTTAACCCACTGAGCAAGGGCAGGGATCGAACCCGCAACCTCATGGTTCCTAGTCGGATTCGTTAACCACTGCACCACGACGGGAATGCCATTTCTTAATTTTTAATTGTCAATTACAAGTTATGAAAAACTACCCAAACTTTTCTTTTTTGTGCAGATGTCTTTTTTCTTGAATTTCTTGTATCTACTGAAATCTACTCTGTGTAACCACCTTCCCTCATCAGCAACCAATTCTATTTACTCATTTATTTGCTGTTCTGCATCACACAGAGATGAAAATTATTTCTGTTCTCACATAAGCCTAATAAAATTAGTACTCTATTCCACAGATTCAGAAGTTTGAAACAAAAGTCAGCCAATTATAGCCTGTAGGTCAGATCTAGTTAGCTGCCTGTTTCTGGAAGTAAAGCCTGAGTGGAACACAGCCACTCACCTGTCCACTCTTCATGGCTGGTCTTGCACTGCAGGAGCTGACCTGAGTAGCTGTGACTGACCTTAAAGCCTTTAAAGCCCGAAACACCATTTGGACCATAACAGAAAAGCTTGCTGACCTCTGGTTTAAAATGTAACCATAGGAGTTCCCGTTGTGACACAGCAGAAACTAATCCAACTAGGAACTGTAAGGTGGCGGGTTCGATCTCCGGCCCTGCTCAGTGGGTTAAGGAGTCAGCATTGCCGTGAGCTGTGGTGTAGGTCGCAGACGTGGCTCGGATCCTGCGTTACTGTGGCTGTGGCGTAGGCCAGCAGCTACAGCTCCGATTCGACCTCTAGCCTGGGAACCTCCATATGCTGCGGGTGTGGCCCTAGAAAGCAAAAAATAAAATGAAATGAAATAAAATAAAACATAACTACAAATGGAACCCCTACATTAAGACTACCCCTACACCTCCCTGTCTGTTCACTGATGCAAGTTTCCATCCAATACACGTTCACTGAGCATCATCTAGTGCCAGAACTGGGCCTGGAACCAAGATGCAAAAGATCAAAAGCAGTCACTGTCCTTTAGGTGGTCGTACTTGGGGAAGGTGGAAGAGACAGGTGAGTGAACAAATGACCATAACAGAGGCGACGGGTGCCTACAATACGTGAACTTCATGCTAAGCGCTTTGCACAAATTCTCTCACTAGAGCACCCTAACAACCCTATTCACTAGTTACAATTATTATTATTTTTCCTTTATAGATGATGAAAGTGAGGCCTCAAAAGACCAGCCTGAGTCACGAGTGGTAAGAGGTAAGGTGCTCTAAACCACCCTGCATACTGGATCCCAGCTCCGAGGCAACACCTCAGAAAGGCCCCAACCCACGCTGCCAGCGCTCGGGGGCTTCGGGGAAGACTTCCTGCAGCAAAACAGGGCTCTGCTGCCGGCAAGGGGTTACTACTACGAACAGAGGCAGGGAGCGGCATCCAGGACCAGAAAGAGGCACATGCCAAGGTAGGAGATCATGAAAAATACTGAACTCCAGCAGCCGGTGAACAGACAGGAGGAGAGGGGACAGCCGAGGCCGCTATTAAATCAAGCGCGCAGTGTGCCATGCCGAGGTCCCCAAGGAGTAGGGGTTTCTTCCTCAGGCAATGGGAAGTCACTGGAAGATCTTTAGCAGGGAAAAAAGTGGGTCAGGCATTTCTGAAAGTGTGCGGAAAACAGGTTAGATTGTCATGAGTCTGCCAGCAGAGAGCGCAGTCAGGAAGCGGTTCTGTCATACCTTGCTCCACGCGAGAGCCTGAGTTAAGGCGCAGAATATCAGAGGGGAAAAGCATCTGGGGTGTGTGTGTAGGTGCAGAGTATGTATGTGCAGGTGCAAGTGTGTGTGTGTGCATGTGTGTAGACGCAGGAGTGTGTGTGTAGGTGTAGTGCATGTATGTGTCAGGTGTAGGTGTGTGTAGGTATAGGTGTGCATGTTTGGGCATGTGTACCATGTGATTAGGGAGGGGAGAAGAGAAGGCTGGGGAAGATTTTTTATTTATGGCCGCAGGTACAACATATGGAGGTTCCCAGGATAGGGGTTGAATTGGAGCTACAACTGCCGGCCTACACCACAGCCACAGCAATGCTGGATCCGAGCCACGTCTACGACCTACACCACAGCTCATGGCAATGCTGGCTCCTTAACCCAGTGAGTGGGGCCAGGGATCCAACCCGCATCCTCTACTAGTCAGGTTCATTACCGCTGAGCCACAGTGGGAACCCTTATGAGTTGTTTTAATCAGGGCAAGTTTGAGGAACTTGGACTCCCAACTGCCTATGACCGGGAAGCAGTGGGAAATACAGGTTTAAGTCAAGGAGCACACGTTTTGGACTCAGCCTCGCATAGATGGCATTGAAACCATCTTTGGGGGAGATTCACTCAGGAACAATAATTAGTGACAAGAGAAGAAAGGGGCTCAAGGGACTGTGAGGAAGAGTAACATTTAAGAGATGGCCAGAAGAATGAGAACCACAAAGGAATTCATAGTGGCCCTAAGAAGTAATAGGAAAAAGCAGGAAAAGGAAGGCTCAAGTAGAGCAAAAATCAAAATTTGTTTTGATGAAATTAGGACAGTTTTAAACTAATTAGGTGTATCAGGGTTTCACAATAACTGTTCTATTTAGGTGATGAGAAACCTTTTTGTTCTGAAGGACTTTTCTTGGAATAAAGCATCTATAGTACAAAAGTACTTCCTTTAGAATTTACACACATTCTCATATTCATCATTTTTTTTTCTTTTCTTTTTAGGATCGCATCTGTGGCATATGGAGGTTCCCAGGGTAGGGTTCTAATTGGAGCTACAGCTGCTGGCCCACGCCACAGCCACAGCAACGCCAGACAGAAGCCACATCTGCGACCTACACCACAGCTCATGGCAACGCTGGATCGTTAACCCACTGAGCGAGGCCAGGGATTGAACACGCAACCTCATGGTTCCTAGTCAGAGTCGTTTCTGCTGCACCATGATGGGAACTTCTCACATTCATCTTTTCTGAGCCTCACAAGAATCCTATGAAGTAAATGAGGTAAGTACTATTACCTCCATCTATTTCACTAAGATTTGACCTTTAAAAAAACCATCAAAGCAAATGAGAAGCCCCGTGAGAGAATTTTTTTTTTTTTTTTTTGCCATTTGAAGCAACAGGAGTGGACTTGGGAGGGTATTCTGCTAAGAGAAATAAGTCAAAAAAGACAAGTACTATATGATATTACTTATACGTGGACTCTAAAAAATGCAATAAACCGGTGAATATAACAAAAAAGAAGCAGGCTCCCAGTGAAGGAACTAGCAGTTACCAATGGGGAGGCGCGAAACAGAGGTAGGAGGAAAAAAGGGTCATTATCGGGATTATATGAAATTATGTATGTGAGCCTTTTGAAAACTGTAAAGCACTACAGAATTTAAAGAATCTTTCACTCAATTAAAAAAAAAAATTAAAACCAACAAGACCCCCTCCCCAAACTCCTTACCTTTTCAGCTTTAATGTCTGCGTCAGCATCTGCCTCAGTTCACTGGGTCCCATGTCTTTTAAACTGTCGAGGAAGCTGTGGGTGCTAAGGTAGATGTTGTTTATTTTTCCACTCTGGGTCTGGCAGGTCAGTTCACCATTATATAATAGCAAAGGTTTATGAGAGAAAGGAACTTTGGTGCCACCAGCCAAAATGACCTTGGATCCTATATGATAAAGTAGACATCTTAAGGCTGAAAGTTAACAACTCAGCACACCTATCAGAAAGGAATGTTTTAATTTCATTGCAGTATAAATGTATTTCTCAACAAATGTACAAAAAAGTGATTAAGTACCTTGTATAGTGTCCTTGTGAAAGACGTAAGTGTATACCTTATCATCATCGTAGGCAATGAACACACCTTTATCCATTGGCCAGTTCTCCCAAAGAACACCTTTAATGGTTGGTGGAAGATCTGGAATCTCATGGGTAGCATCATTAACCTACAAAATAAAGATTTACAGATTTACCCTGGGTCTGTCCTTAGCCCATTATCGTTTGCCTTGGTAGGAAGGAGCTAGCGAAGCTGACCAGCATTCAACTCAGCAACACCCCAAGATGCAGGAGGGAAAGTTGCTTTTCTCATTCCTACACTAGGTCCAGCTTGAAAAAAAAAAAAAAATATATATATATATACATATATATAGTTATATGGAAAATCAAGGGTGTTAGCTAAAGTTTGGTGACTCTGCAGGAAAAAATGGACACAAAACTTCAAATTAAGAAAAAAAAGTTGCAGTCGCTCAGGGTGGCAGAAATTTTAACTATAAACACACTTGTGCTTAGAAAAATTTTAATAATCCTGCCTGGGTACAGAAATGTTCCAACTAAAGAAACCGAGTAATTCATACAGGATTTGAAATTTAAATAAATTCCACTGTGTATGTTTCATTTCAAAGACTTCTCTACAATGCATTCTAACAAACTGTAGTACTGCTACAGTAATATAAGCTATTAAAAAAATAATAATCCCACATATTCCCGTGAACTGATAGGCTTATTTATGTCCTGAATGTGGAGCCAAGAAACACCTGCCTTGTCCCTAATCTATCATCCTGTCAAATGAGAATGAAATATAAAATTCCCACAAATAATAACTAATACTATAGAACTGTGCTTTTCAACACAGCAGTAACCATTATTTAATATCCATTACTAGGAGTTCCTGTTGTGGCTCAGCAGGAAAATATCTGACTAGCATCCGTGAGGAAGCAGGTTTGATCCCTGGCCTCGCTCAGTGGGTTAAGGATCCGGCATTGCTATAAGTTGTGGTGTAGGCTGCAGACACAGCTCGAATCTGGTGTTGCTGTGGTGGTGGTGTAGGTGCAACTACAGCTCCGATTTGACCCCTAGCCTGGGAGTTTTCATAGGCTGCAGGTGTCGCCCTAAAAAGACAAAAAAAAAAAAAAAAAATCCATTACTTAGTAACATGTGGCTACTGAGCCTGAAATGTCTCTGGTCCAAACTGCGATGTGGGTGAGTGGAAACTACTACCAGATCTCAAGTATAAAAAAAGAGTATAAAACATCTCAGTAATAATTTTTATGTTGATTATATACTGAAATTATAATGTTGGGTTAAATTAAAAATATTATCAGAATTAATTTCACCTGTTTCCTTTTATCGTCTTTAGAAAGTGTGGTCAGTTGGGAGTTGCCTTGTGTTACAACAAGTTAAGGATCTGGCATTGTCACTGCAGTTGCTTAGGTTGCTGCTGTGGCGTGGGTTCGATCCTTGGCCCAGGAACTTACCCAGGCTGTAGGGCATGTTCAAAAAAAAAAAAAAAAGAAATTTTGATTTAAAAAATGTGCCTAGTAGAAGATTTAAAGTTACATGTGGTGCAAATTACATTTCTATTAAATAGTGCTGCTTACCAGGTATTACTGTACTTATATTTTAATTATACTTATGGTACTTATATTTACTTAATTTACTTTGTAAATTTTGTAAGTTTTATTTAACATACAATTATTTTTAGATATGTAAGTGTATATACATATAAAATATAATCTCTTACTCCATAAGACAGATACTATTATGCCCCTTTTACAGATGAAGAATAATGAGGCACAAAGAAATCTGAAGAGCTAATATGCCGATGAGTAAGGATTTAGCCCAGGCAGTCTGGCTCCACAGTCTATGCGTCTAACTGCTGTCATAATGACCCTCGGTTTGTAAGGATGAACATGCCAGTGCCAGAGGCAAAAAATCTTTCAACAAGGTTACCGTTTGTTAGGTGCTTATTGGGTGGGAGGTGCTGTACTGAAAGCTTTATGGGCATCAGCTCATTTAATTTTTATACCACCTACTAAGTAGGTGCTGGAACTGTGTTCATTTTATAGTTGGGGAAACTGGGAATCCAATCAAAGTGAAAGCCCTGGAGGAAGCCGGCCTAGGCTCCCACCACTGATACCACGTGCCGGCTGTAGGACCTTAGACAAGTTACTTATCTTTTCTATGCCCTAATTTCTCCACCTGTAAAAACGGCAAGATACGAGGTCTGCTGTAAGGATTAAAAGAGATCCCTGAGAGAGGTAAAGCATACTCAGCCCAGAAATACTGGCTGCCAATATTACTAATTTTAAACCCAGGTTTACCTGTCTGTCCCTGCACTAAACTACTACACTCTACTGCCTCTGCTTATGAACTTTCTACAGTATATCACAAGCCATTCCCTGTGGGCATAATGTGTGCAAGGGTTTTTGTGGCCCAGAAACTTCCACAGCATATGGAAGTTTCTGGGACAGAAATCAAACCCATGCCACAGCAGCAACCCGAGCTGTTGCAGTGACAATGCTGGATCCTTCACCTACTGAGCCACAGGGGAACTCTGCAAGGTTGTTTTATTAAGGCACATGTAAGAAAAAAAGTCAACTCTTAATCCAATTAATGTACAACAGGAGTCATCTGCCTATTATTACTATCCACACCATGAGAAAAAACAGGCTGAATAAATACATATATGAAGGGAAATTGTGAGGATTTTAAAGAGGGACAGTTGTAGTTTGAATTGTTATATACTTTCGTATATGTACATCACAGAACAATGTTTCTCTTGAATTCTTTGAAGCTGAGTGGAAAACTAAGCTGCAACAGTAGGCCACTAGGACAGGTTGGGTATTAAAATCAAATAAAACGCACAGCACTCTGGCTGAGAGTCCAAGGACCTTAGCACAGCCTCCTCTTAGGTCCAAGGCCGCGGAGGAGGCTCTGCGCCACAAGCCCTCCTGTCCCTTCCCCGCCAGGCTGGCTTTCCTCGTAGGAAAGACTGGGTATGACTGAAAAGCAGGAGTTCCCATCGTGGCTCAGTGGAAATGAATCTGACTAGAATCCATGAGGACGCAGGTTCAATCCTTGGCCTGGAACAGCAGATTAAGGATCTGGTGCTGCTGTGAGCTGTGGTGTAGGTGCCAGATGTGGCTTGGATTTGGCATTGCTGTGGCTGTGGCGAAGGCCGGCAGCTGTAGCTCCCATCAGACCCCTAGCCTGGGAACCTCCACATGCCGTGGGTGCGGCCCTAAAAAGACAAAAAATAAACATATAAATAAATAAAAGTAGGACTTACTCCTGTGGGCACCACACGCCCCTCAGATATCTTGTCCAACAACCTCAAATTCTAACTGACCGATGAAATCCTAGTTTTGAAAGAAGCGCACACTGGCCCCCATGTTGACTTAGGGAAAGCCTGTGCTCTCCTGGAGCCATTCTTCTGTGTGGATTTTGTTTTACTAGAGTTCTTCTTTTCACTTAATTGGGTTGCAGATTAGAGTTGGAAAAGGGACTGGGGATGAGCAGCAACAAGTAGAAAATTCTGGAACGTGAGGGTTTGAAGTTGTGGTAAAGAGGTAAAGAGAAGAGAGGTTTAACTAACCCCTCGGCTACCCTCTGTCAGATAAGATGTTTGGAAAAATCAGTGCACTGGAACCTCATCCCAGTCCCAGAGGAAGGGCACACCAGCCTCTTTGACAGAAATGATCAAGGGGAGGAGAACTGTAAAAGGAGAAAGAAAAGTGCATCAGCTTGCTCAGGGCAGGTCTTACCCCGGCCCTTGCCTGAGCCGCCAGACCGCATTCCTGACTCACGCCTGTCAGATGCCTGGTGCCTGCCCCGCTACCTTCTGTGCACCCTGCCTGAGCCGCAGATGAAGCAGGGAAGCAAGGCGGCTCAGCTTCCTCACATCCTGTACAGGAAGGAAAGCCCTATGAGAGTGAATTTCCTTATTAAGTAGTGGGAACCCAAGGTTATCTCTACATTTATGTCATTTTTCCTCATTTAGTTTTGTGACTGAGAACTGGGTTAAGAACTAGCATATTAGAAATTTTGCATAAATAATCCAGGCACAGCTGTGGGAACCCGTTATATCTGTCAAAGAAAGAAAAAGGACAGGAAAAAAATGAAGGAAAGAGGAAGGAAGGAAGGAAGGGAAAAAAAGGGAGGGAGGGAAAGGAAGGAGAGGAAGAACAGAAGGAGGGAGGCCCTACTACCTAGAAGCCTGTATCCTGAGGGGAGGGCTGTCCTCGCTGAACTGCGTCTTCACTGGGGTGAAGTACACCTGGGGACCATTTGTTAAGGGTTGGCCCAAGGGCACGAGCAGGTTATGTGAACTCTGATCAAGAACTTCCTAATCTGTAAGATCAGTAAGTGGCTGTCAAAAATAAATGAAAAATGGAGTTCTCTGGTGGCCCAGCAGGTTAAGGATCCCTGGCCCAGGAATTTCAGCATGCTACAGGTGCAGCCAAACAACGAAGGAGAAAGAAAAATCCAAGTGCAGTAAATAATGTAAAAAAACATTTCCTTTCTCTATTTTCAAAAAAGAATGTCTAAAAGTAAGACTAACTGATTCTAAAAATGGGTGCCTCTGTTTTTAATCATCTAATACATAAATACTCTTGCTTTGTGTTCAGGATCTTCAAGGGAGGAGGAAAATCAACTGAGATGGGCAGAAAGGACAGGACACAGTCCCTGCCCTCTGTAACTTCTTAGATTTCTGGAGAGGAAACTTGTACCTGAAGATATACTGAAATACTGTGCAGTAAAAAGGTCAAAAGTGGTGCAAAATACAACTCTTTTTTTTCCCTCCAAATCCTGGGGCTTGACACTATGAAAAATTTTAGAATAATGGAAAGTTTTCTTGATGCAAACAGTCATGAAAATGGATCACAAACATGATATAACATGACAACAAAGTACTATAATCTTTGGCACTGCTGAAGAGAAAATGATTTTATAGATAAATATATTTTAAAAACACTTTTCTTCATATGTTCCATTTTTAAAAAACAAGCATTTGAAAATTTCTCTAGACTTACTGGACAGTAGACAAATCCATCACTTTTTTCATCAATGAAAACTAATCTGGTCCCATTTGGGTCAGGAAAAATCTTTTTCACACCGACAGGATGTCGGTAATCATTAACGAATTGCCAGTCTTCAATGTAGAAATACTGAATGACACCAGTCTAAAAAAAAAAAAAATCCAGTCTTTGAAAAGAGGTTGTCAAGAAAACAATGACTTTCAGCATTAATGTTAAACTACTTCCACATTTGAAGAGAAAAAAATTTTGTATTTTCAATGAAGGGAGAGTCTAAGAATAACATTTCCTCTGTGAGCAAAATACAGACCCAAGAAAATAATTAGAATGTAATATTCTTAGTGATATTAAAGCTTAATTTTCAGATTTTCCACTTGCAGGAAATAACCTTAGTGAGAGTGACTTTCAAATCATGTTAAATATTTTTGTTGTTAATAAATTAGAAAATTAAGTTTAAAACAAAAACAAAAGCCACCGGATACAATCGACTGTATTTCTACATATTAGCAATGAACATGAGTGCACCACATTTTAAAAATATAATATCATTTACTGTCACTCAAAAAATGAAATATTTAGGTGTATATTTAACAAAATAAGACCAGTATGCTGAAAAATAAACATTGATGAAAGAATCAAAGAAAATCTAAATAAATGGAGAGGTGTAATGTGTTCATGGATTGGTGTCATGGTAACATGTTAATCATTCCCAAGTGATATACAGGTTGAATATAATTCCAATAAAATCAACAAGATTTTTTTTGTAGATATAAACAAGGTTATTCTAAAATGTATATGGAATGTCAAAGAAACTATAACAGCTAAATCAGTTTGGGGAAAAAAAAGAATAAAATGGGAAAATTAGTCTATTTAATTTGAAGATTTTTTTTTTTAACAGCTAAAGCAATCAAGATTGTGTAGCACTGGTGGAGGGACAGAAATATAGCTCACTGGAGTAGACTGGAAAACTCAGATTATTTGTTACCAAGGATTAAGGATGCAGTGGGGGCAGAAGGGAACACAGCAACATGAAGGAACCCTGTGGTAATAGAATTGCTCCGTATCTTGACTATTAATGTCAATATCCTGGTTGTGACATGTAATATAATGTAATGTTGTATAATGCAATGCAATGCAATGTAATGTAACCATTGAGAGAAACTAGGAAAGGGGTTTATAGGATCTCTCTGTATTGTTTCTTACAACTGCACGTAAATCTACCATGACCTCAAAAAGTTTACTTAAAATAAAAACACTTAAGATACTGGACTTCTACTCAGGCCAAGATGGAATAACAGACTGGATTTAAATTTCCCACCCCAAATGACTAAAGATAACAGAAAAAAATTACATGGAAAAAAAAACAACAACACCTGTTTTCAAGATACTGGAAGAGGACGTTAAAGGACAATAATCTCTGAGAGATGGGAAACAAACAAGCTAAGTCCTATAACTGCTCCAGTTATTGCCTAGAGAGTTTTCAAGCCAGGGCAAAGGGACAGAAAATACAGGTGGAGCACGACTCCCTGAGTTGAGGAGGCAGAGCTGAGAATCCAGCAGGGACAGGGAGAAGGAGCTAGACTTTGGAGGGTACAGTGCCAGACAGAAAATGCTGCACTAAGAGAGGATCTTGGAGATCTTCAGAGGATCTACCATTAGTCTTCCCTGCATACATATGAGAAAACAGCCAAAGCCAAGAAAAAGAACCATCCAGAAGTATTAGAGGGAACAGTGACTGTTCCCAATAGCCAGATTGGAAAACATAACTCACAGGACAGAGAGTACTCAGGAAGGTCTTGCCTCAAAAGTGAGAAATAATTAGCTGTAGATTAAGCCTGACAAAACTCAAACTGTTCCAAGCAAATTAACTGTACCACAGAACAAAGCTCAAGAGTATTTTTAGGAATTCAAAAACATCCAGGACCCCAAAAGGAAAAATTACAAATGCAAAGAAGCAGGAAAACATAACCCTTACTGAAGAGAATAATTAATCCATCAAAACTGACCTAGAACTGGCCCAGATATTAGAATTAGCAGACAAGGTAACTAAAACAAAACGGTACTGTAAATGTTTAAAAAGGTAAATGGAGACATTGAAGATATAAAAACACACTCTAATGTATCTTCTGTAGGTGAAGTACCATGTCTCAAATGAAAAACACAATGGATGAAATTACTAGGAGATTAAACATGACAGAAAAAAAAATGGCTAGTATCCTTGAGATACAGCAGTAGAAATTATCCAAAATAAAATTGAGAAAAAAGAATTAAAACATTTAAAGAGTATCAACTAACTTAAGTGGGCTAACTTAAAGCAATTTAATATATATGTAATTGGAGTTTCTGAAATTGGAATGCAAACAGAGGGAGAAAAAATTTTCAGAGAAATAATGGCTAAAAATGTTTCAGATTTTATTAAAACTATAAACCCTTAGATTCAAGAAGCTTAACAACCCCAACCACGATATGAGGAAAATGGCATCAAGACACACTGCAATCAAATTGCTCAAAACTAGTGATAAAGGTAAAATATTAAACGCAGCCAGAGGAAAAAGATCACAAACGGAGGAACAAAGATAAGGATGACAGATTTCTCACTGGAAATAATGCAGACAAGAAGACAGAGGAGCAACATCTTTAAAGTACTGAAAGAAAAAGCTGTCAACCTAGAATTCTATATCTAGCAAAAGTATCTTTCAAAAATGAAGATGAAATAAAGATACTTTCAGACACAAAAGCTAAAAAATTCATCACCAGCAGATCAGCACATCAAAGAGTGAAAAAGGAAGTCCTTCAGTGAAAGGAAAATGAGAGTAGCTAGAACTATGGGTTTACACAACAGAATGAAGAAGACCCAAAATGGTCACTTTTAATTTAAGTCTCTATAAAAGATAATTAATTGTTTAAACAAAACTAATACTAAACTGGAATTTCCTTGTGGTGCAGTGGGTTAAAGATCTGGCGTTGTCACTGAAGTAGCCTGGGTTGCTGCTGTGGCACAGGCTCAATCCCTGGGCCCGGGAACTTCCGCATGTCTTGGGCAGCCAAAAATCCCCCAAACCAATACCAGCGTATTATGGGGTTAATAACATCTGTAAAAATAAACTGTATGACAACAATAGTAGTAAGGCAAGAGGGGACATATATTATTCTAATAAATGGAATTATACTGTTCACTATACCTTAAATGGTATAATGTCACTTGGTAAGTTAAGGGTGTATACTATGAAACGTAAAACAACCACTAAAATAACAGAGCTGTAGCTAGTTAAGTCAATGAATGAGATAAAATTAAATAATTTAAAAATACACAATCCAAAAGAAGGCAAAAGAGAAAAAAGGTAACAAAGAAGAAATGAGAGAAACAGAAAACAAACAGCAAGATGATGGATTGAACCTAAACACAGAGATGATTAAATTAAAAAATCTAAACACTCTCAAAGTTTAGAGTCTGTCAGACTGTGAGATCTAATTACATGTTGCCTACAGAAAAATATTTTACGTATAGAGGGAAAATAGGTTAAACATAAAAGAATGGAAAAAGATATACCAGGATAACATTCTAAAAACCTGGAATGGCTATATTAATTTCAGGCAAGATAAATTTCAGAGCTAAAGCTATTACCAGGGATAAACAGGGTCATTCAAAATAATTAAGGGGCTAATTTATCAAGAGAACATAACTATCCTAAATTATGTACCTAATAACAGAGCCTGAATATACATAGGTCAAAAAACCCCCAAACACTGATAAAACCGAAAAAAATAGACAAAACCACAATTATAATCTGAGTTTTCAATATCCCTTTCTCAACAACTGGTAGAGCAAGTATATATAAAAGCAAAAGAATACAGAACATTACCAACCATCTTGACTGACATTCTAGAAGAGCATACATATTCTTTCCAAATACACAAGAATATTTACCAAGATAGATCACATTCTGTACCATAAAGTAAGTCTCACAAATTTAAAAGGATTCAAGTCATATAAAGTATGCTCAGCACAAATGAATCTGACTAGCGTCCATGGCTAGTGGCTCAGCACAAATGAATCTGACTAGCGTCCATGGCTAGTGGCTCAGCACAAATGAATCTGACTAGCATCCATGGCTAGTGGCTCAGCACAAATGAATCTGACTAGCATCCATGAGGATGCAGGTTTGATCCCTGGCCTTGCTCAGTGGGTTAAGGATCTGGCATTGCTGTGAGCTGGTGGTGTAGGTCATAGATGCGGTTTAGATCTGGCATTGCTGTGGCTGTGGCCTAGGCCAGTGGCTACAGCTCCGATTCAACCCCTAGCCTGGGAACCTCCACATGCCATGGGTATGGCTCCAAAGTGACAGGAAAAAAAGAAAGAAAGAAAGAAAAAGAAAACACACTCAACAAAATCTATACTGAAGCCAGACAAAAGGCGTACATACTAGATTCCATTTATACACAACTCTAAAAAATACAAACTCACTTATAGTGACAGAAAGCACTTAGTGGGGAGGGATGGGAAGGAGGAATCATAAAAGTGGCATGAGAAAACTTCTGGGGGTGATGAGTATGTTCACTGCTTTGACTGAGTTGACAGTGTTTCACAGATGTATACATATATCAAAACTTAAACTGAAGGCTTTAAATAGTGCAGTGTATTGTATTCCAGTTATACTTCAACAAAGCTACTTAAACCCCCCTGATATTTTCAGAATTGCTCAACAATGTGAGATACATCATATGAAAAAAAGATTTTGTAACTATGTATGGTGATGGATGTTAACTAGACTTATTGTGGCTACCATTTCACAGCACATAAAAACATTGAATCATTATGCTATACACCTGAAACTAATATGTTATATGTCAATTACATCTCAGTAAAAAAAGAACGAGACTGAGATAAATGCTGTGTTATTGGCAAACTACTATGCTTTGAGTTCTTCCTTTAAGATGCTGTTCAGCATAGTGGGAAAGGTAGATACTCCATCAGGAAATCCTGCTTGCTAAGCCCACCTCTACTGCAAACTTACTAACCTCTTCTTCAGTGTCCTCGTCTCAAAAACTCCCTTGCCTTCTTTTTTTTTTTTGTCATTTTAGGGTCGCACCCTCGGCATATGGAGGTTCCCAGGCTAAGAGTCGAATGGGAGTTGTAGCTGCCAGCCTACGCCACAGTCACAGCAACACAGGATCCAAGCCAGGTCTGCAACCTACACCACAGCTCGTGGTGACACTGGATCCTTAACCCACCAAATGCGGCCAGGGATGGAAACCCACATCCTCATGGATGCTAGTCAGGTTCGCTAACTGCTGAGCCATGACGAGAACTCCTCCCTTATTTTATAGAGTTAATGAGGTACGATAACTGAGATCCAAGCTTTATAAACTGTTGCATGTCATACAAATGTACTATATTTACTCATTATTTACCGTATCACTTACCACTTACCGTATCACCCTCCTTGTGTACATTAGCACAAAGACTGATTATTTTAGGACAAACTTAAATTTAAAACATCTCTGATGCAACAGGATTGCCAGCATCTCTGCAGTGCCAGGACAGTTCCGATCCCCAGCCTGTAACAATGGGTTAAAGGATCTGGTGTTGCTGTAGCCGTGAAATAGGTTGCAACTGCAGCTTGAATCTAATCCCTGGCCTGGGAACTCCATATGCTGTGAGGCAGCCAAAAAGGAAAAAAAGTCTCTCTTATGTCAGTAACCATGTTTTAAAATATGCTCTTTTTAAAAAATTTGAGAAAATGGAATCTCTGTAAAAGTGAATGACTGTTTTTCTAATGTGGAAAACAACGTTTTTTGGTTTGTTTGTTTAACCAACTTTACTTAATTCTTCTAGGGGATAAACAAAGTAACAGGTATAATAAGCTTTGAAAAATCTTTGAAAACTTTTATAAATATAAGATGCTATTACTATAACTGTGTTTTATGTACATGTGGCTCATGTAATATTTAGAAGTATTGCTGTCTCAAAAGACCAAAAGACTGAAGTGGGATTTTAATATTTATTTAAATGCCCACTAAGTGTAATCACTGGCAATCTAAAGTTGAATGAGGTGTCCTGACTCACAGTCTTTGAAAACCTTACAGTTACCAAAGGGGACGGGTTGGGGGCTGGGACTGGCATATGCACACTGAGGTATAGGGTATGATTGGCCGACTGGGATCTGCTGTACAGCAGAGAACTCTACCAGGTATTCTATGATAATCTATGTGGGAAAGGAATCAGAGAGAATGGATAGGTGTATATGAATGACTGCGTCACTTCCGTGTACAGCAGAAATTATCACAGCCTTGTAAATTAACTATACTTCAATTAAAAAAAAAAAACCTTCCCTGGGAGAAAAAGAATGTAAAAAAATAAAGTTGCACAAAGTGTCTTATGTTCATCTTCAAATTAATCCTTAAAGCATCTAGATAAGGAATATGAGGCTGGGAGGCATCAAATACAGGTAGTAAATAAGAAAACTGCTATTTGAGCCCCAGGTTTTCCAGACTCCAAAGTCTGCCCTTTTCACTAAGCCATAAAAATTGCTTATAATCACAAAAGCACTTGATACTGGCAAACCATGCTACCTATGTGCTTTACATAATGTAGTGTTTATAATTACACATATAAGATCTACATATTTATATTATATATGTATACATACACATGCATATAATAAGTGTATATTATGAGGTAAAAATGAGAAATTCCATGTTCTATTTTGGAGAAGACAATACATACATCTGTGCCATAGATGAGGAAATCACTAGTTAAGGCATGACATAAAATACGGCACTTATCATCCACTGCTGGGAAAAGTCGAGTTTCACGTTCTTCTTGAGCATCCAACATTTCACTTTCTATCTGAAACATAAAGAATAATAGTGGCTCACAGATTTATCCAAATAAACCTGGTCTGCAATATCTAGGGGGGAGGGGACTGTCTTTTTAGGTTCAACTAACCATTCAGACTGACCAGACTTCCCCAGAACAGTTTACCTAGCAAGGTATCAACCAGGTAGGAACCCTGCTTGGCAGCAGGGAGCACTGGACAACCCTATAATGGGAACAGTCTTCACAGCAGGCTCTGCGGTTGTCTAGTAGCTAATCTCTTTGGCTTTCCAGAAGCAAAGAGCCAAGAAACATGTGGGAGGTGCCCCAGGTGAAAAGCCCCATCGTCCAGGTGCCAGTATCTCTTGAACAACTCAACAGGCATGGTTTCAAGGTCCCCACAGGTGATGTACCCAAATCCATGGCTCAGTGCATTCCAGGAACCCAGACACATGGTGTTCCTATCGGTTTTTAAAGTTCCTTCTAGATGCAGTTTACGTAACCGAGCAGGACTCTATGGGGTCTTCCTAGAACAGACCCTTCCCTCATATCCTCTGCTTTAGCTCTTCTCTGCGGGACGTAGATAATAGCATCTGATGCACATTTCCTGCATATTTTACAGATGCTAATACCTTCACCAAATGGAAGAAATTAAGTACTTGATCATGAGCACATAGCCCCAGACCTACTGGCGCCTAACGCTGATAACTTTAACCCCTGTCACATCACCCTGTTACCTCACCATCAGCCCATCAGAAAACTGTGCACGAGCTGATCACATATCCCGGGAGGCTGCACCTTCCTTCACCACAAGTCAGTTTGTCAGTAAACTGGCTTTATTGCGAGTGGGTGAGCAGACCCAAGTTTGGTTCGATAACATTTACACAGTCATTTTTTATCATAGGCAATGCTGTGAGTAGCACAGTTGAGACTCATAGCACAGTCAGGTTTCTTGGGAACAGAGCTAGAGAATTAACTGAACATCTCATGAAGAAGCATAAGGAGTTTTGTTAATCCTTTATCCTCATGGTTGCTTCTTTTTTTTTTTTTTTTTGGCCTTTATCTAGAGCCGCACCCGCGGCATATGGAGGTTCCCAGGCTAGGGGTCTAACAGGAGCTGTAGCTGCCAAACTTCGCCACAGCCACAGCAACACGGGATCCGAGCCGCGTCTGCAACCTTCACCACAGCTCACGGCAGCACCGGATCCTTAACCCACTGAGCAAGGCCAGGGATCGAACCCGCAACCTCATGGTTCTTAGTCGGATTCGTTAACCACTGAGCCACGAAGGGAACTCCTCATGGTTGCTTCTTGACCAAAGTTCTTGATAACAAAAAAGTTCACTTTCAAGACTTATCTGAGCAGCCTCCAGGACATCAAAATTATACTTACCAAATGTAACTGGACTTTGCCTTCAAAAAGTGCAGCTGCATAGTCAGAATGAAGGCAAACACTGGCTACTGTCCCCAGATATTCCACATCTTTTAATTTTTTAACAGCTGTAGAATTAAAATAAAACCAAACACATTAAAATATAAATAATATTAGCTAATATGAGTTGCAAATAAGTTTTAAATGTGTGCCCTTGCAAGAATATTCTGTACCTAAAATTTTTATCTTAGCCATTCTAAAGAATATCTTGGCCATATAAATTTGTCATCAGGAATTCCATAACGGTTCACGTGAAATAAAGTAATGTGCTTCTTATTTTATTTTTTGGTCTTTTGTTTGTTTAGGGCTGCACCCGCGGCATATGTTAAGTCCCTAGGCTGGGGTCTAATCGGAGCTACAGCTGCTGGCCTGCGCCATAGCCACAGCAACGCCAGATCCGAGCTGCATCTGCAACCTACACCACAGCTCATGGCAACGCCAGATTCTCAACCCACCGAGCAAGGCCAGGGATCGAACCCACAACCTCATGGTTCCTAGTCAGATTTGTTTCTGCTGTGCCACGAAGAGAACTCCAAAATAAAGTAATATGAAGTAAAACCATATGGAAAACAACCAAAGATTAAACCTCAGAGACCATAGCTAAGAAGAATACTCAGATTATCTAAGGAGAATTCTCAGGTTGTCTGTATTCCAAGGGACATCTGATATCTGGTGGGGAAAAGAATAGAGAGGAGGAAGGAGGGGAAGAAAAACAAGGCTCCCTTTAGAAGCTAATGGTCATCAGTCAAAGAATAAAGGCGGGGAAGGAATCAACATTTACTAAGTACCTACCAGACCAAGGAGTGCCTAAGAAAGACACTGTGCAAAGGCAGACCAGACATTTTATTTCATTTGCTTTTCCCCATGACTCCTTACAAGCAGAAGAATCTTCCTTTTCCAGATGAGTAAATCAAGACTTGGAGGGGTAAAGATTTGTCTAGAGTCACCTAGCTAAAAGGGGCAGAAGAGAATGTGAACCCAGGGCCCAGGGCCCAACTCTAAAGATCACACTCTGCCCATGATACCATGCTGCCTTCACTTCAAAGGTAAAGAATAAAATCTTTCAAAAATTATGCAATTTTTTTAGAAGAGTCACAAAACCACTGAAACTAAGAAAGAGATGTACACAGAAAGAAGAATGAAAGACTTGGTCTTAAAGGAAACTACCAGTGCCTCTCTGATAAAAACAGAAAATGGAGTTCCCTGGTGACTCAGCAGGTTAAGGATCCAGCATTGTTGCTGCTGTGGTTCGGGTTGCTGCTCTGGGCATGGGTTTGATCCCTGACCCATGAACTTCCCCACTCTGTGAGTGAGGCAAAAAACAAAAACCCAGAAATCGTATGCCAAATAAGAAAACAACTGGATTGAGACTTACCATTCTCCTCAAGGACATAAAACCAAGCTCGGTTATTCATTCCCACAGCCAGGTGATAAAGCCCCACTGCTACAAAGTTGGGTTCCACGTCAACAGAAACCGTGACTGGCAGCTCCTGGAATAGATAAACCTAGTAAATCAGCTGCTGCAACAGTTTTGATTTTGTTAATAAATAAAAACAACACCATTTTCATACTCCTTCTACGGAGTTGGCGACAGTGACTTCGAGCAGGGAGGTGAGATATGCAATCCTGGTGCTGCAGGCATCCCCCAGGATGGGGAGCTTGGTCAGGAAAATGTGGAGCGAGCCCCTCTGGGTAGAAAGTGCCAGCAACTGGCCATCATCTGTCCAGGACAAGGTGCCCAACCCTGAAACAATTGACAAAATAAAGGATTATTCAAAAACAGATACACTGTTGCAGGCAAACAAGCAAATGTTCTTGCTTCAGCTACCAAAGGTGTAAAAATCTTCAATTTTTAAAAATAGCTTTAAAAGTCTTTATTTAGACTAGGACATTCGCCTTGTACTGGCTTATGAACATGGGCCCTGATTCATTCAAAGGGAAAGTGTTTAAGAATTTAGATTTTATGATTTATGTACACCTATAATTGAAATAAAATCCATTAAGAAAAAAAAGAAAAGAAACTGGGGAGAAAACTGTAACATAATTGTCAATATACATATACTCTAAAATTTGTGTGAAATGGGACATAAACTTTAAATAATATTCTTTTAAGTATACATTTTAATGTGTTTCTAACTTGATTTTATTGTTAGAATAAGTATCAAACTGAATATAATATTTAACTAACTATAATATTTATTTAGCTGAATATAGTATTTATCACAGTTTTCAATTTTTATTTTCTCTTTTAGTTAAAACCTTGGTCTCTTATCTAACATCTAGTGAAGGTCTTAGCTGATTTACTAATATTTTAGAATAGCTGAAATAAATAAATAACTTGAGTCTAAAAAAAAAAAAGAATTTAGATTTTACAACTGGAATTGGGATAAGATGTACCGAAAATCTCTGAATCAAAGTGGACTTAATATTTTTCTAGTTAAGGAGTATGACTCAACATAATGACTAAAATAAGGAGGCTATTTTGGGGAACTCTAGTGAAAAGTGTTCATTTTATTCTTCCTATAGTGAATGCAAACCATACAATAACAAACACATTACTCCCTGTAACTGAAATGATAAAATGTCAGTCTGCTTCACGAAAATCGATACCTTTATTTTCATCATCCAAGTTGATGATAGCATACATGTCTTTTAAGTCTGCCAAGTCATGGATTTTAATGCTGAAAAATAAAAAAGATATACCTTCAATATGAGCTGTAAATAAAGCTGTTTTTGTTCACAAAAGTTATTGAATTGGGGAGTGTTCTCCCCAAACCGGATGTTTAGGAGGATTGACTGCATTAAGGTGAGAAAATATTAAAATTTCTGTATTTAGGAGTTCCCATCGTGCCGCAGTGAAAATGAATCTGACTAGGAGCCACGAGGTTGCGTGTTTGATCCCTGGCCTCACTCAGTGGGTTAAGGATCCCGCATTGCTGTGAGCTGCGGTGTAGGTCGCAGACACGGCTCAGATCCCGCATTGCTGTGGCTGTGGCGTAGGCCAGCAGCATTGGCTCTGATTCGACCCCTAGCCTGGGAACCTCCATATGCCACCGGTGCGGCCCTAAAAAGCAAAAAAAAAAAAAAAAAAAAGAAAAAAAGAAAATCTCTATATTATTATATTTTATCTTTAAAATTTTTGTTTTTTGAGATAGGGGAGAGGGTGAGCCCAACTTAGTTTTCTGATCTATAGCTTTGGGAAGAAGGAGGTGTAAGTTCTGCTGACAAACACTCCCCTAGCCAGCCCTGATCATTGTGAGATGAAATAGGTTTCTCTTCACAATGGACCCTACTCCCTGACCTCGCCCCAAGAGTTCTTTCCTACAAGAAGTGCATAGAAAGAGCATTAGATTTGGGATCACAAGGCCTAGGTTGAAAGCTCTACAAAATCGGGATGTGGGGGAGTTCCCCTTGTGGAGCAGCAGAAAGGAATCTGACTAGTATCCATGAGGATGTGGGTTTGATCCCTGGCCTTGCTCAGTGTGTTGAGGATCCGGCATTGCCATAAGCTGTGGTGTAGGTCGCAGATATGGCTTGGATCCCACGTTGCTGTGGCTGTAGTATAGGCCAGCAGCTGTAGCTCTGATTCGACCCCTAGCCTGGGAACTTCCACACGCTGCAAATATAGCCTTAAAAAAAAAAAAAAAGGACATAGTGTTACTTCATAGGGTTATTGGGAAGAATGAGCAGGCTAATGCACAGGAAAGCTGTCTAGCACAATGCTGGGACCTCATAATAGGTCTTTCTTCTCATCTTCCTCTCTCCTTCCTTCCAGTGCTTCTCCCTTATGTATTTTCCCTGTTTTCATTTAATTAAGCTTTTAATTTTGATGTAATTATAGGTCCACACACAGTTGTAAGAAATAACAGAGCTTCTGCATACCTTTTACCTTTTCCCCAAAGGGTAATACCTCCAACAACCACAGTAGAATATAATAACTAGGATTTTGACATTGAGACAATCCATGAATCTTATCGAGATGTTGCCAGTTTTACACGTACTCATGGTGAGTGTGTTTGTGTGTGTTTAGTTCTACGTGATTTTATCTCTGTTCCAATTCCTCTTATTGTGCCTTGTTGAACCATAGGTCATCATCCAGCACCCTGTGTTCTCACTCATAAATGTCCATCCGACAAATCTGTTAACAGTCTTTTTCTTATAGTTTGAGCTATAATTAACATGTACCACTGTGTAATTTAAGGTGTATAGCATAATGATTTGACTTGTATACATCATGAATTATCACAGTAAGTTTCATGAACACTCATCATCTCAGATAGACACAAAATTAAAGAAACAAAAAAATCATAACAAAGTCTTATTTCCTTGTTGATCTTCTGTCTAGTTATTCTATACATTATTGAAAATGGGATACTGAAGTCTCCAACTACTAATATTAAATTGCCTATTTTTCCCTTCAATTCTATGAGTTTTCATTTCATGTATTTTGGGGCTCTGTTGATAGATACAGACTCACTTAATGCTATCATATCTAACCAATGTGCAATATCTGTCTTTATCCCTGGTAATCTTCTTTGCTCTTTGTCTGATATCAATATAGTTGCCCGGCTTCCTTTGGATTACTGTTTGCATGCTCTATTTCTATCTTTCACTTTTACCTAGTTACATCATTATATTATTATATTTGAAGTGAGTATTCTACAAACAGCACATGGTAAGAGTCCTTTAAAAATTCCATTCTAACTAATAACTATGCCATTGCTATGTCTACATCTAATAACTTTGCCATTTTATAGTTAAGGCAGTTGTTGATATTAGAATTTAGGTCTACTGTTTTATTATTTGTTTTCTATTTGTTCCTTCTCTATTTTGCTCCTTTCTCTTTTCATGCCTTCTTTTAGACTTGAACATTTTTTAGCATTTCATTTTAACTTATTTATTGGGCTTTTGTATTTATCTCTTTGTATACTCTTCTTATGGTTGCTCTAGATCACAATATACATATTAAATTTCTCATAGTCTATTTACAATTGATAATTTACCACTTTAAGCAGGATAGAATTCTTCACCTAAAAGAACTTTAACCTCTCCCCTTTATGCTGTAGTTGTTATGTATATTACATTTTCATGCACTAAACACACTACCAGACAATATTATAACTTTTGCTTTCAATAGCCACATACATGTTAAAGATCCCCAAAGAAAAAAAGGAATCTACTCTACTTACCCAGCTATTAACTAATTCTGTTGCTTTTATTATTGATGTTCCAAATTTTCTTCTGTTATCTTCTATTTGAAGTATTTCCCTCAGTAATACTTTTAGAGCAGGTCTACTGGCGATAAATACCCTTCAGTTTCCTTCACCTGAGAATCTTTCATTTAACCTTCATTGCTGATTGAAATTTTATATCCAGTGAAAATATCCATCGACAGTTCTTTTCTTTCAGCACTCTAAGAATGTTGTGATGTTTCCTTTGATCTCTATGGTTTATGGTGAGAAATCTGCTCTCTTTCAAATGTTCTCCAGCTGCCTTCAAAATTTTTTCTTTGCCTTTAGTTTTTAGCAGTTTGACTATGATGTGTCTTGGGCCTAGATTTCTTTGGATTTATCCTTTGGGGATTTGTTGAACTTTGATGCTATATAGGTTTATGTCTTTTGCCAACCATTAGACATTTTCAGCAATTATTTCTGAGACTCTTGTGACACAAATGTTAGACCTTTTGGTAGTTTCGCAGGCCCCTGAGGCTGTACTAATTTTTTTCAAATCATTTTTTCCAAATCATTTTTTACTCTGTGTTCAGAATGGATATTTCTATTGCTCTATCTTTTTTACCCTATGACCTTCATTCTAGTATTACATACACTGAATTAATTACATTCTTTCAGTCCTAGGATTTCCTTTTGGTTCTTCATTATAGGCTCTATTTCTTTCCTGAGATTACGTTACTGTTTTGAGAACGCTGGTCCTTATCTCTTGGGGCATTTTTTAAATGGTGTTATTTGCATTATCTTGGCATTGGTGTCTTTTGATTGCTTTCCCCCAAGTAAGTTGAAATTTTCCTGATACTTCATGTTAAGTAATTTGGGGTTATATTCTGGACATTTTGAGTATTAAGAAGACTATGTCTTATTTAAATTCCATGGAGAAGGTTAATTTATTTTTCCTTTTAAGCAGGCAATGAGCCCAGTTGGGTTCAGGCCACATAATTCAACTAGGCTTCTGTGGCTTATGGTTTCAATATCAGCTCCATTTTCAAAGCCTTTGCAGTAGTATTCAGATATGTCCTTGCATGGCCCACTCAGTGGCCAGTATAGCACCTAGACTCTTGTTTTCAAAATCTTTGGTATGTGTTTAGGATGTGAAACACATACACCCAGCTCAGGATGAACCTGGGAGTTCATACATATCTTTATAGGGTTGCTTTCCAGAGTTCCTTCTTCTCCAGGCCCTCCCTGGTATATTCTGGTTCTCTCTGGCTCCTCTTTCTAGTCTAGTCTGCCAACAGGAAATCGGGGCTCTCATTACCCTGTTTTGCCTTGTACTTCCTACAACTGCACCTATACCTGTGGCCAACCAGTTGGAGGATAGAGAGAAAAATAAACAATGGAGCTTTGTGCTCCATCTTCCTGAGACCACAGCTCCTTCAATCAGAGAGGAGAGTTACCTTCCATCAAAGTTTTTGATGTCTGTGGGTTCGTGCTGCCACTGTCATGGTCAAACTGCTTGGTGGCTGGGGCATGAAAGAACAAAGAAAAAAAAAAAGTGCCATGGCACAGACCAGTGGCTACAGCTCAGATTCGGCCCCTAGCCTGGGAACTTCCATATGCCTCAGGTGCAGCCCTAAAATAAAGAGAAAACTGGGGGATTTCCCCAACTCTGTGAGTGTTAGGAGTTCTCCTTCCTGCAACCTGACACTGAACTAAAGAGCTTCTCTCAGAGCCCTGTCTCTGCTCCAGTGCCTATTTGCAGGTTTCAGGCTGCCTTGAGTCCTGCCTGAGAGAGACCAGAAGACAAACAGGAGACCCACGGCCAGCTCAGTGGTGTTTCAACCTCCAGTCTTCTTCTCCAGTCTGCCTGCTAGTTATTTCTCAGAGTCCTTAAATAGCTGTTCCGTGGATTCTGTTCAGGTTTTATAGCTGTATTCAGTGAGAGACAGGGTGGAGTGTGCTTACTCCATGGACTAAATCTAATTGTAAGTCGCAGGTGTGGCCACACTGGATCCTTTAACCCCCTGTGCCAGGCCAGGAATCAAGCCCACACCTCTGCAGCAACCTGAGTCACTGAAGTCGGACTCTTAACCCACTGTGCCACGGCAGGAACTCCACTAAAGTGCCTACTTTAAAATTAGTCTTCAAGCACGTTCCATTTTAGGTTTTGTATTTAGTACACATTTAGTATTTTCGGTTTTGCCCTGAGTGTTAAAGGCAGAGGTAAAGGTATCTTAGAAGTTTTCAATTGCCAACATGTTCTAACAGCACCAGTATGGCTGACAGCTAAATATTAGCTAATAATGTCTTGCTGAATCTCTTGAATATTCCTTATATAAGCTTTCCTGGGAGAATGTGAATATAACTTACCAGTTATCACCGCAGGTAGCAGCTTTGTTAAGGGTCTGTGATACAGCAATACTGGTTAGACTATCTTTATGATCACGAGCCTGAAATATCTCTTGACCGATCTCTCGAATATGAGTGGAAATGACCACGAAAACTCCACGTGAAAAACCAATCATGATATAGCCATCCCCATACCTACAGCAGCAAAGGCAATAATACAGTAAAAATGGAGATTAACTGCCACTGGCAATAGGGTAAATAAACAAGTACCTTAAAACATAATTTATCAAGTGCCTATGTGTCAGATAATAGGCTAGGAGGTTTCACATTCTAAATCAGAGACTGTAATCCCGAAAATGTTACATATAGAAGAGGAAATGCTATAGACAAAAATTAAATATACTATAAATAGTAAGGAGAAACATGGAATATCTTTCTTTAATGAGATTTTATACCTACCAACTATAGCAGACAATGTTGCCATAGTGCTGCTGAAACTCCAGATCAATTGGGCTATCTGGTTCATTCAGATTAAAAAGAAACAAAGTTTTCTTGCCAACAACTACGCTTATCTGCCAGGAAAGATTAAGAGATTATGAAATGAATTACTTAGCACTTCATGAAAAGACTAACAAGCATTTCTAAACAGCATAAACCTAATTTATAAAAACAATGAGCCAAATTTAGACTGTTAAATGTTATAATTAGTAAACTGACAATGTGACTAACTCAAAACATTTGTAACATTTTACTAACACAAAGTCTGGGAAGGCTCCTTGGCTTTACACAAATCTAACATACCAGCAGAAGTGCACTAGAATAGCTTGATGGGGAGTTCCCGTTGTGGCTCAGCAGAAACGAATCTGACTAGCATCCATGAGGATGGAGGTTTGATCCCTGGCCTTGCTCAGTGGGTTAAGGATCCAGCGCTGCAGTGAGCTGTGGTGCTGGTTGCAGATGAGGCTCAGATCTGGTGTTGCTGTGGCTATGGAATAGGCTCGTGCTTGCAGCTCCGATTGGACTCCTAGCCTGGGAACCTCCATATGCCTCGCGTGCAGACCTAAAAAGCTCAAAAAAAAATAATAATAGCTCAATGCAGTAACTTTAAAATTCTCTATACCTCTATAAAGAGTCCTGTGCAGGAATGTAAGTCTGACATAGTTCCACTGAAACTGAATTTACATTCAGAGTGCAGAGAGTCTTCTATTCTAAGGCTATCTGATTTGGATTCTGAGCCATCTGGGATTACATGGTGTCGATAATCTAGCTTGGCTTTTTATATCATCACTCTTTCCATCACCTGCAGGGCATTGGTCAATGTGGCTAGACTAGTATCCTTCTGTTACTCATAAGTCAATGATTAACTGCAGTTCTCAGTTGAGGGTGTAACTGTGTTGGGGAAAGAAAACGGTGCATTATTTACTTGGGTTCATTAAGTGTAAAAGATATATACAAAAAGAGAAACACTTTGATATATATTTCCTTGATTCTAAGATGCTATCAATTATGTCATCAATTTAATAATCGCTTTTTAAGAAACAAAAAAAAATGTTACTTCATTAAATATGTTCTTATTGATTGTGAAAATCATCTGGATTTCAGAATGTTAATGTGTGGCAGAGGAAACAAATCTAAGGCATTAAAAAAATAAAACTATAAGTTCCAGAGCTCTGTTCACCACATCTGACAAAGTGAAAGTAAAACACCATATAGAAATCAATACTCTTGTTTATAAAGGTGCCCCCACTGTTTTTGCTACCAAAGAATGAGAAAAACAGCAACAAATCAACAGAAGCTGTCCTCATTTGGGCCTATATTGGGTTAATAAGTGAAAGATTATAATTTATTTATTACTGTAGATTCTGAACCACCCTAGAAAAAGAGACAGTATATCCTACTGGATTTGATTTAAGATTCTTACCGTGCTTTCAGCAGCAGAGGTTCGGTCGTCAGTCTTCATCACAGAAAACTGCATGTTGCTGGGCTCTGATCTCACCGGTGTCTGTGGGGGTGAAAATACTACCACTGTGAATAAAGCCCACACTCAAATTCACTATATTCATAAAACCCCAGGTAACCTTCTTTCATTTCCATTCCAGGTTGGACTGATAACATGAAAATCCCACTGCTACAAACATCTAGAAATTCTGGATGAAATGGAATATCTATCTTATTAAGTGGCTAAGATAAGCTTGAAAGAAGGTAAGGAAAACTTCCAGGGACCATAAGCAAAGATCAAACTGAAAACCAAAGTGTGTGCAGAAACTGATACTAGAGATATGCAGAGCAGAGGCTGGTAAATGGAGAAAATAAAAAAGCCCATTTGACTTATGCTGGGCTTTGGGTCAGAAAAACTATTTTCGGGACTTTCCCTCCTATGCTCATTATGGCTAAGGTCCAAATTTGCACTCTGAGTAGTCTGGAAATTTCCTGAAGTGTTTGGCAAAAATGAATCTAAAGCTTCTTCCCACACTGCAAAAAACTTCCATAGTTAAGCTCTGCTGAAGATGAGCTCATAATTCAAAATGAGCAAAGTTCCCAGGTCAGCGATCAAACCTGTGCCACAGCAGTGACCCAAGCCACAGCAGTGACAATGCTGGATCCTTAACTGCTAGGTCGCTAGGGAACTCCAAAATAAACACTCTTAAAACGACTAAAAACATAAAAGGACTCATCAGTATTAAAAAAGACAACACTTTCTTTAAAAGTCCAGGCAGATTTTACAAGGTACGTTCTATGAATAAAAAGTAGAGTCATTAAAATTAAAGGACTCAATAGGATAGAGAGAAGATCACACAAATTCAAAGAAAGAATAAGTGAACTGATTTGAGGAGATTATCCTGAAGGTTGCAGAGTGACAAACTGTGAAAGAGACAGTAAGGGATATAAGAAGATCCAACATACGTCTAATAGTTACTCCAGAAAGATGGACTAGAAAGAGCAAGAGGTGAATTTCAAAAAGATAATTACTAGGGACTTTCCAGAACTGATGAAAGACAGCAATCTTCAGATTCAGGAAGCAAGACAAATCCTAGCAGGATAGACAAAAATAAATCCACACGGGTTACACTGGAGTGCTCTGCAGAATAGCCAAGTCAAAGCAATTTGGAGAAAATATCAAATGAAGCAATACTGACAGTGCATATGCTTTGTTTACCACATCAAAGTAGTATGTCAAATTCTGGAAGCATACTTCTTGATATTAAAAATAGGAAATAAAAAAAGGAATATAGTTGTCTTGTATTAAATAATGGCTCAGTGGCAGTGGCTTCCTGGGATATTATATGGACAAATATCTAAGGTCACATCTTGATTCAGTAAAGAAAAAAACTGCCAACATCTACTGCTGGTGTCTGATATGGGGACCTGTAGCATGCTAATTCTAAAGGGCATCAAAACAGAATATACAGAATAATTCAAAATCACAAGGTTTCTAGAAACTACTTTTTATAGCAATGCCACATTAATATTCCTCAAGAACCGCTGTAATCTGCTTAACGTGATTGAGTTACTTACTTCCACCTAACTTTCAAAGCATGTTAGATAACAAGAACCAACTTTTTCTTCAGCCTTATGTTCTATAAATTCTCATAGCACAAATTTTCAGTCAGTCCAGTTACAAACAAGCCATGAACAAAGTGTAATAAGTTTTTTCTCTTTTTTCTGTTCTGCTTGGAGTGAATGACAGCAACTGCTAAATGTCTTATAATATCCACTAGAACAAGTTTTAGCAGGGCACATGGTCGCCTAGGAAGACAACATTTGCAGCTTCCTCAGCAGCAGTTAGGTCTGACTATAGGACATGAACAGAAGAGTCTCTGAAGATCTAATCAACTTTGGGAAATTTGACTAGCAGTAAAATTTAATCCTAAAATTAAATTTAATGAGGATTAGTTTGGAAGCAATTTAACATATCAGTTAAAGGTATGGGCTTTAGAATCAGGCATGCCTGGAAGTTCCCTGTGGCACAGTGGGTTAAGGATCCAGCCTTGTTGCAGCTCTGGCACAGGCTGCAACTGTGATATGGGTTCGATCCCTGGCCCAGGAACTTCCACATGCTGTGGGTGTGGCCAAAAAAAAAACACCTCAGGCAGACCTGACACTGAGTCCAGTTGTTAGCATTTACATTGTACATACACATATATAAAAGTTATTTCACAATTATACTGTCTGATATAATTGTGAAATAACTCAATTTATCGGATTATCGTGAGCTGATAATCCATGCTTATACTAGACAACAGGAAATGTACAAAGGAGGATATGTGGATTAAGTAGTCACACTAAAGAAAAATGCCCTAAGACATAAAAAAAAAAAAATTTGATGTTTAGAATATGCAGTTATTGTATACATATCTCACATAGAGATTTTTAAATTTCATACATCAGTTTGAGAGACAAACTTTATTTTGGCGGAAAATCTGAATACAGCAGACCAAAGAGACGTTACTGTATTACCTGTCTTATCGTGTCACCTTCCTGATTACTAACTGTAATCATTTTATCTTCACCACCTAAAGCAAGCATATTTTCTGCATTCCAACATCCACATGTGATTCTCTTAGTATGTTTTCCTGAAAAAGAGATGATTTTTGTATAGAAATATTGATTTCTCCAAAAGATAGTTTCAAAAATCTGTGATGTTAATCTGAAAACTTAGGTAATATATCAGGGAAATTGCACCAATGAGGCAACTTAAACTCTCATCAAAGCAGTTACTGTCTAAGCAACCTTATTTAAAATGGTACCACCAAGTTGTAAATCAAGATAACGGTATATAAGGGCAATCCTGTTTTTCCAGCTTTTTATGTGGGAATGAGCACAGGCCCTACTATAAAAAGATATTCCACCCTTTGACAAGTTTTTTCGCATATAACCAAACCTAACACAATAATGTCTTAAGAGAAGTCAATCTCAAAGCACTGAAGTTATCTTTACTGTATTCAGCTTCATGGTGTCATGGGCCTTTGGCATAAGCAGATTCAACATCACAGTTTTGACTATTTATATAAAACTAAAGGATGCACAATGATTTGTGATAATACTGAGGTACAAATATGAATGCACCTTAGTTTGAGGCTTGTGTTATGACTGAGTCATTTAACTAGCGAGGGATATGAGACAGTCGCTAAATATCAGGACACTTTTTTATTGAGCCATCTAGTCACTGCAAAAACCATATTTTGAGTTGGAAATCACATGCCTGAATGTGGACACTTGTTGAAGGTCCTGGGATACATAAATAGTCAAGAGTCCCAAGGTTCATTAAGTATACAGATTCCTGAGACAGACCACCTATATTTGAATACGTAGCTCCAACATTTATTGCAAAATCTTGGGTAGGTTACTTAACCTTTCTATTCCTTAGTCACATCATCCAAAAACTGGGGATAATAGCTGGAGCTATCTCATAGCGTTGAGGATCAAATGACTTAAAGCATTTAGAAGGGCGCCAGGCACAGAGGAAGTGCTATGTCAGTGTTAGCTACTTCAGCTGTTACCAAGACAGAGATCATGTCCCTTATAGAACCTAATACAGTGTCTACGCAGAAAGCAGGCTCTGAATATATAGTCATTAAGCAAGTAGACCCTGAGGCAAGAGAGTGCCAGGTGTGTCAGAGGCTTAGCTAGGAGGCCAGGAAATGAAGAAAGATGAGTAAGAGATGAAGTCAGGGAGTTTGCAAGGGCCAAGGCATGGAAGGCTTGGCTGGCCATTGTGAAGACTTTGACCCTGGGTGACATAGAGAGCCACTGCAGAGTTCTGAGCAGAAGGCTCACTCTGGCCTCGGGGCTGAGAACATGCTACAGCAGGGCAAGAGCTGAAGCAGGCAGACCTGTTAAGAGATTGTCGGAATTCAGGTGGAGGGTGTTTGAGCCCCACACCATGCTGGAAGGAGTAGAGGGGAGAACAGCCTTGATGCTAGAGATATTTGGAGATAGATCCTACAAAATTTTCTGACAAATTAGGTAAAGAGTATGAGAAAGAGAAGAGTCCAGGATAACGATAAGGTCTACCTAAACACTTACAAGGGTGGGACGTCATCGCTGATGAAAGGGAGAGCTCTGGGTTTTGGCAATATTAAAATGGAAGTGTTTGCTAGAAATCTCACTGGAGATGTTGAGTAAGCAGTTGGATGCGGGAGTACAGAGTGTGAAAGAGATAAATACAGAACTAGAGAGGTAGTATTTCAGATCAGGAGGCCAGAGCACAAAGGTGCAGGGAATGTTCAGACAAGAGACTAAGATATAGGAGACTGTGCTGACCATAGATTAAGGCATTTGGGTAGTACACTGGAAGTGGGTATTCCAAGTAACAGGCATTCGAAAGGAAAAAGGAGTGAAGACAGGTGCAAAGATGCCAAAGATAAACTTCTTTCTCCACTCAAGAAAAAGAAGAAATTCTTTCCTACTAGTGCTCAGAACTCAGGTTCGCTTCAACATCAGTGAAGACAGTTAACATGTTTTGTGAGCTTACTTAACAGTGTCCTGGGCACTTTACATGTACTGATTCACTTAATATTAACGTATAGTTAACACACTATGGTAACTGAAATGTGAATCATATCTTTGGGGGACTCGAAATATTAAGTAAACTGTGTTCAATGAAATCCATGCATATTAGAACCATGCAAAGTGAGAACTGCCTGTATCTAGTCCACTTCAAAGAAATAACCAGAGCAAGATGAAACAAGTTATCTGGTGGATCACGGTATCATGCACCTGCTATTGGAAGTGGACTGGCTTGGTTTTAGGAAAATAAATTATTTAAATGGAAAAAAAGCAGAGCCACAAATCACAACCAACTCTGAAAGAGGCAGCTAAAGGACCTAAGATATATAATTAACCTGAATATTTTTGGATCCATTTTATATCAATAAATTAGACTGAGATTAGAATCCATATTCATATTAAATACAAAGATCATACATAAAATCATGTATACACAAGCAGTGACACAAAATAATGATGCTTTGACAAATTATTTTCTTATTCCTCACGTATCAAAATTCCTGGGGCTCCTAAGTTAACTGACAGATTACACCTGCAAATGAGGTGGGATATAGAACATGCCCACTGAAGCCAAAGAGACAAATTAACTTATGTGGTAAAAGCTGATTTTTGTGACTGCACTATTATCTCCAGCATTTAATCCCTTCGTTAGCAGTGAATTACACTAGTCACCTGTATGCAATTAAGCCCACTCATTTCACCATTCATCAGCATGACGATACAGTGGATACCGTGGCCTCCTGGGTATTCAAAAAGCAGATGCTAAGTGACCAGAGGTTGGGCGCAATCAAAGAGACTGAACCAAGAAGGTCAGAGAAGGAATAAACACACATAAACCCCCTGAGGCAACTGTAACTCCTAGTCTACACCTAGATTAAATTAGGTTTGGAGTGTGTGAGGGGTCAGAATTGGGAAGCTGGATAGACTCTGCCAAGAAGTCATCAGATGTTTCAGTCTGCCTGCTAAGGTGTTGATATGCATATTAGCTACTCCGCACCAAAGGCACAGTCTGGGTGAGACAGATGGAAGGTGTCCAAAGGCACAGGCTCAGCTTAGAGTAGCCTGGGAAATTCTTAGGTACTGAAGAGAACTGTCTAGCTTAGCTAAATGTATGGCTTGACCAGGGGAGTCTCAATTTTAAACCACAGAATTTCCCTTGCAGTATCAGGGAAATCTGAGATGGTAAAAATTCACATTTACGTAGAGCATCTCCAGTACTTCACAGTGTTGCCAGCTATAACCTACCAAGGACAGGAATCTTTCGAGATGTCTGACGATTATAAATAAGCAAATTCCCTTTGACAGTTCCAACAGCCAGGAAACTTCCAAATTTTGACCAAAGAAGGAAAGACATTTGATCCCTGTAACATTAAGATATAAATCACTAAACAGTTCACAATCATAACCCCTAAATAGTCCTTTTAAAAAGTACTTCGTGAATACTTTTAACATCTACTTAGAAGCTGGAGTACAAAATTACAACATAATGCGTTAGGACAAAGAGTAAGTGCTAAAGACATTTTGAGACATTAGAAAATGATCTCAGGTCAGTGAGACAAGACAAATATATGATGAATATAGGCTTCAATTCAGTCACAATGGAATCTCAAATTTCATATGAGATGAACTCATGATGAGAGTTAATTTTTTAAAAAAATTCAATAACATGATATATTAAATTGGAACAACCATTGGGAATCCATAACCTGAAAAAGGACATACATTTTCCAGCTCTGTCACTATTAAGAGTAGCTCAGAAAGAGGCAGAAAGCACATTTACTTACCACCAGTTTTTAGTGTTCACTGTAGGACTCATAGGTAGCACTTTTACATGATTCTCTACTAAAGGGAACCAGGACTCTCTGGAGAGCAGCTCATTCCATATATTGAGGAAAGAAATCATGATGGGTCTGAAAAGTGCTTATGAAAATGCAATCCCAGGAGTTCCCGTCGCAGCTCAGTGGTTACCAAACGTGACTAGTATCCAAGAGGACGCAGGTTCGATCCCTGGCCTTGCTCAGTGGGTTAAGGATCTGGCGTTGCCGTGAGTTGTGGTGTAGGTCACAGACACAGATCAGATCTCATGTTGCTGTGGCTGTGGTATAGGCTGGCAGCTACAGCTCAGATTAGACCCTAGCCTGGAAACTTCCATATGTCACAGGTGCGGCCTTAAAAAGCCAAAAAGAAAAGGAAAGAAAAGAAAGAGAAAAGAAAATGCAATCCCAGGACCAGCATCATCATCTGGGAACTTCAGAAACGCTAGTTCCCAGGTCCCACCCCAGTCTAACAGCATGAGAAGCTCTGGGGATGGCGCCCAGCTGTTGGTGTTTTCAGAAGCTCTCCAAGTGAGTAGTCACATGTAGTAAGAGGAGAGTAACAATAACATTAGTCCATCCAGTAGTTGAGACCTGGTCACACACCAGTACTGCCAGTCACACACCAACCAACTAGAAAGAGGGTTAAGTGGTGTACTCCAAGAAGACCACATAATCAATTATCTTCAAAAGAAGAGCTAACTAAATGGATGCCATCTCTCTTTGGACATAAGGCCCCCAGAAGGCCCTACAAAGTATATAGTAAGATACTAAGACATACATAAGTTTCCAATAATGCTAACAGATTAGGCCAATGTATAATAATAACAAGTATTTCTGGTCAAGCAAAATGTGACAAATATATTACTTTAGGAAAATGCACCTGGCTACAGAAAAACAAAAACAAAAAAAACGGGCAAGCTCTGTGGCTATGTGAAAGGCACGGTCTTTATAAAAATCTTGCTGACATGATAATGGAAGGTCAATTAGAAAAGAGGCTGAACAGGTGCTCAGGTCTGAATGGCCTTGGGAGAAGCAACCATGTTCCATGATCCCACCAAGAATCAACTGTTGGTTGATGAACCAGATGTTGTATTCGGTTTCTCTGAAAATACTTCTGGATCCCAGGTGCATAACTCAACAATTACTGCTACAGGCCTAGGTAGGATCAGGGTTAAGTACCACTACAATCATAAAAAAGTATAAAAAATACCTTTAGTGAAATGGACAATAAATTCAACCCATTGTGTTAACATAATAATTTAAGATAGTTAAGGGGCACTGCACTAAGTTTTGCAATGATTATATTAGAATGTTTTCTGAATAATTTGTGTCTGAAGTGCTCAAAGGATCTAATCAGATTACATTTGTACATGAAATCTAAATTGTGAAAAGGAAATTCAAGTGTGCAAAATAGTTAAAAATTGATATTCAAAACTGTTTATTAACTATCATAATGTATTAGATTGATCATTAACAACAAAAAAAAAAAGAGTAGGCTTACCTTTCCATAGCCGAAGGCCTTTAGACACTAAATATTAATATTGACAGTAAAACACTCTTAATTTTACCTTAATGATAATTACAATAACATCTACCATCCATATAGTTCTTATTTTGGTGCCTGGCTATGGCATACAATTAACTATCAAAACAATCCTGAGATGATGCGAGGAAATGCAAGCAGGGGAAGACAGAGGGTGGGAGGCAGAATCACCAATTCCATACAGCTGGGGTAATTATGCATTTTTCTCTGGCTGAGAAGGTGGCTTCACTGATGCTGAATTTGGTGCAAGAAACTGTCTATAAATATCACGTACTTTCTCTTGAATGGAGCACACAGGCTGTGTAAAATCTTTCTGAACAGTGATATTCTGAAGTGTAAAAGGATAGAGTAAGAAATGAAGGTTCTTGGAGTTCCCTTCGTGGCTCAGTAGTTAACGAATCCCACTAAGAACCATGAAGTTGCGAGTTCGATCCCTGGCCTTGCTCAGCGGGTTAAGGATCCGGCGTTGCCGTGATCTGTGGTGTAGGTAACAGATGCAGCTCGGATCCTGCGTTGCTGTGGCTGTGGCGAAGGCTGGCAGCTACAGCTCCTGTTAGACCCCTAGCCTGGGAACTTCCATATGCCGCGGGTGCAGCTCAACATAAAAGGCAAAAAGACAAAAAAAAAAAGAAGAAATGAAGGTTCTCAGACCCAGCGGGACTTAATGTTGATCAGACACTATCACCCATGGATGCATGCCTCGAGTGTCACTTTGGAGGGTCAAGGGAAACTGCGCTAAGGTGACATTTGGTCCTGCTCTGCATGGGGCCGCCCTGTTTCATCTGGGTTCAGTTGTTCATGGCTAAGTAAGCTGGAAAAGCAGAGTCTAATCTTACGGTATGTGTGCGATCTCTTTCTACCCATCTGCAGGCCACATGATGCCAGGAGGCAGAAATTATTGTACCCATTTTATATATAGAGAGAAACTAAGGCCAAGAGAAAGGTGAAGCAACTTATCCAAGCTTGAAATTGCAGTTTCGGGTCTAAATACTAACAATTTTTTTCTTTTCCATATGGCAAAATGGTCTATTAGCAGAAATCTGTAATTTATTCTGTCGGCCCAGAAGTTTCTCCACTTGTAAACTGCCCCACCCTTACCCTCCTCTTCACTGGATAGGATTATCCCATGGCTCTGCCTACCCCGTTCAGATTAGACAGTGGTGACGTGACAGGGGCATGCTCTTTTCCCTGGCATAACTTGCTGTGAAGAATGCTATAAACTGATACCTTCCAGAAGCCATCAAGAGACTCTGACTTACAGAGGAGTTCCTGTCGTGGCTCAGCAAAAATGAATCTGATTGGTATCCATGAGGACACAGGTTCGATCCCTGGCCTTGCTCAGTGGGTTAAGGATCTGGCCTTGCCGTGAGCTATGGTGTGGTCACAGATGCGGTTTGGATCTGGCTTAGGCCAGTGGCTACAGCTCAGCTTCAACCCTTACCTACCCTGGGAATTTCCAATGCTGAAGGTGTGGCCCTAAAAAGAGAAAAAAAAAAAAGAGTCTCTGACTTAGAAGTTAATACAGAGAAAGGAAGAGCCGAGAGATGAAGACAATCTTGATTGCATCGTTAGAACCCCTAGATCCAGCCATGCCTGCAGTCAATCCCATCTCCAGATTTTCCCATATTTATTTTCTTTGTTCTTTGGACTTTTTAGTATGTTCCACTGGAAGCAAGTTTTTAAGAAACTATTGTATTTTAAAATTAAAACAATTTTATTCTAATTGGGCAAATTAATAGGATTATACACAAACAGAGGTGAACTTTTTCTTTATAAAAACTCATGCATGCATCTCATTTATAATGAAAGTGATAAGTACTGTTAGCATCAAATCTGCAAATAATCATGTTTCTATGTGAAGATTAAAAAAATAAAAAAAGTTATCCTTACCTCATACCACTGTCCAGCTGGCTGGTTTTATTTGTGTTGGCATCCCATAGATAAATGCAACTGGATTTCTCCGCAATCACTGCTAGGATATCTCCATCTTTATTCCAATCCATAGCAACACAGTTACTTTTAAAAAAGAGAGCAAAACACCACTATACATTTTTTTTATGTAGGGGAAAAAAGTTTAGGCATGCAACTACTCATGATTTTTGTCTATAACAAGATAGTTCAATCTATTTTTGAATTGCTCATAAACTCTCTACAGTGAAAAATATAACTCAGCATCCACTGCTTGAATAATACTAGCACCAATTTTGTTGTTGAGAAGACGGAAAAAATAGGAATTCTATTTTAAATATCACTTTCATATACTGTATTAAGCATAATTATACCAAATAAGTTAATCGATTTTCTTTCTTTTTCTATTTATTATTTTTTCTGGCTGCACCCATGGCATGTGGAAGTTCCTGGGCCAGGGACTGAATCTGCACCACAGCAGCGACCTGGGCCATAGCAGTGACGATGCTGGATCCTCAACCTGCTGTGCCACAAGAAAAATCCAGCATTTTCTTGAAACTTATAAAGAACCTGGCCTTTGGTAAAACCAACTCACCAAACACCTCTATAAGTTATCACATCTGGAATCAAGAGGTTGTTTGTATGATCAAATTTGGAAGGTTATTTCAGATTCACAGAGAGAAAAAGAAGGTACCACTAAGAAATGAAGTTTTATATAGATAAACTGTATATTATAAACAGATCAAGGCTGGGTAGATGTAGGACTGCAGATAGTAAGAAAGACTGAATTCTGAAATATGAAATGGAAATAACATTTCTTACTATCCTAATAGAATAAGAAAAGGGGTTGGATTAAGACAATATAGTTATAAATAGGAAATGCTCTATATAACATACATCATTCCTGAAAGAAATTTTAGGGTTTTTGTTTGGTTGGTTGGTTTTTTTTTTTTTTTTTTTTTTTTTTACTTTTTTGGGCCACACCTACAGCATATGGAAGTTCCCAGGCTAGGGGTTGAAATCAGAGCTACAGCTGCTGGCCTACACCACAGCAATGCAGGATCCAAGCCTTGTCTGTGAACTACACCACAGCTCATGGCAATGCTGGATCCTTAACCCACTGAGCGAGGTCAGGGATCAAACCCACATCCTCATGGATCCTAGTCAGGTTCGTTACCACTGAGCCATGACCGGAACTCCCAAAGAAGTTTTTAGTAAGTGCTTTCTTACTTTATCTAGCTTGTCCTCTGTTTCCTGAAATATAGAAATCAGAAGCAACAATTAAGAGAGTGGTGGGAAATGCCAAAATGGTGGTATCAGGTGGGTGGGAGAGAAGTAAAGCAACCTGATTTGCAAAGATGGTGGCGATAAACTACAGAGAGGACACATGAATTTAAAAAGCCTGGCAGGAGTTCCCGTTGTGGTGCAACAGGATCAGCAGCTGGGAAGTAGTTTCAATCCCTGGCCCAGCACTGTGGGGTAAGGATCTGGCATTGCAGCAGCTGCAGAGTAAGTCACAACTGAAGCTCAAATCTGATCCCTGGCCTGGGAACTCCATATGCCACAGGAAGGCCCAAAAATAAAAAATAAATAAAAATAAAAATAAAAAGCCTGGCAGCCTAAGACCATTTATTTGATGGATTCCACACATTGTAATAACCACTGAACCTATCGGTAAAATAATAAATATAGGTAACGATCACACTGAATCATTAAAAATGCTTGTTATGCTTACTGTAATCGAAAATGATTTCCTTAAAATGGATAAGGTCCCTTCTGATCTAGACCTGTACATATTCAACTGATTTTCAGTAAAGCCACAAACCAAAAAAATAAAAATAAAATAAATAAATAAAATGGATAAGGTCTTTGTCCTTTGAGTAGTATGTGTAAAGTAACTGTTTTCCAATGATTTATTAGGGAAGATATACTACAGTCACACAGGCTTATCTTATATGCATACACACACACTAAGGCTTGTTTATAATTAAATTAGAACTCTTTTATATGGATTCATTTATAATTCTACCTTAAAGCTTATCTGTGAATGTATGAGTGCATATAAATATAAACCCTAACTCATATCCTATATACCCACATATTCCATTGACTACTTGTGGTGTAAAAAACCAAATCTATTTGAAATGGAAAAGGCAAAAGAACAGATACAGGTTGGAAAAAGCAGAAGAACAGATACAGGTTAGATGTAAGTCATAAAATTCGATGTGATTATAGTTTTAAGACACTGCTTTCTTATCTTTTAGGCAACAAAGCTTGAAAAAATTTTTGATCTGCCTATGTACTTACCCAGATAAGTTAATTTCACTTTTTTTTTGACCATGGCGATCAAAGATTTTCACAATGTGGTCAGCTCTAAAAGCAATCAGAAGACAAAGATATGATTTAAATGTTTCTTCTTATTTATATAAAAAGTAGTTTTCTGGGAGTTCCCATTGTGGTGTAACAGAAACGAATCTGACTAGTACCCATGAAGATGCAGGTCTGATCCCTGGCCTTGCTCAGTGAAATGAAGATCCGGCATTGCTGTGAGCTGTGGGGTAGGCTACAGATGAGGCTCAGATCTCAAGTTGCTGTGGCCAGCAGCTGTAGCTACAATTTGACCGCTAGACTGGGAACTTCAGTATGCCACAGGTGTGGCCCTAAAAAGCCCCCCAAAAAGGTTGTTTTTTTGAACAGGTAATTTCAGTATTCTCTCACGATCACTTTATAATTTATATTGAAAAAGTTATTAGCAGAGAAAAGGATCTATGAACGTTGATGCTAATGGAAATAAATATATAACTTTTCATACCATTCAATCATCACCCAAGAATCTCCAATAGTGTGGCTGAGTGGGCATACAACCACCTGGAGTCAAGATGATTAACTAACTAACAGTCACTAGTTTCTTACCCTGTTACTGCAAGGTAGTTTCCTGATGTCTTTTGCCAGGTAAACTGTATTGGTGTGCCAAGCCAAGTCTTTTCAAGCAGTGAGAAAACACGCTAAAATACACAAAAACACAATTTTTATACTTTCAAAACACACGATTATGGGTTGGTTAGAAATGATGTCAAAACATGATGATACAAATAGGATTTAGACTAAGAAGTCAACAAGAGAACAAAATGACTAATCAATCAACAACAACAATCTGGCTGGAAAGGACGGACCTCAATGTTTACAGTAGTGTTTATAAAACTTTTTGGTTTTGAATATTAATTTCATAAAAATTTGTAATGTAGTGTTTTATAGCTATTAAAGATTTAAATAATTTAGACTTAATTATCAATGGCATGGATTTGGGGGATTAAATTGAACAAAACTGCCATTAAATAATCTTTGCCATGACAGAAATACAAAATGTCCATACTACCTTCAAAATAATTTTTCCTTTGCCCATTAGTTATATTTACTTCATCATTAAGTGTTTGTCTACTGGGTGGACACTTTCTCAAATGAAAAATCATTCTTTTCATTTAGACAACAATGAACTGCCTATCCAATATGGAAACCACAAACCACAGGTGGACTTGAAATTTTATTGAGGTTTTGAAATGTGGGTAGTCCAAATTTAGATATGCTGTAAATATAAAATTCACATCGGATTTCAAAAACAAAAAGAATGCAAACTGATAACTGTTCATATTAATTACATGTGGAAATGATAATACTTGGATATACGGGTAAAGCAAGTCACTAAAGTTAATCTGTTTCTTTAAAAAGCATTTTAAAGAATTTTACTACAATTTTTAACTTAAATTGATTCACATTATATTCATGTCAAACAATGCTGATCTAGAATATCTAGGAACAGAAGAGTTTGAACAAATAAATTTAGTTTTTAGTATCAGGTAAAATTACAGATTAAACAATGATGCCCGTATCTAGGCGTGTGAAGTTTAGATACTACAGCAGGTGGCTTGACAAGTCTGAATGGCAACATAAAACTCTTCCAAAGGTCAAAATGAAGGACCAATCACAGGCACCTCCTATGTTAAATCCACCTCTACTCAAAACAGGTGCGCTATAACACAGGTGTATCCAAGTTTTGTGGAGCATGAAGAAAACCTTAAAAAGAAAAAAAGGGTATAAAAGCATTCTTTTGCAATTTTATGACCACACTGCCCTGGAACCCCTGCAGGCAAGTGAGGGATCCCTAAACCTGAACTTCACTAGCTTCATGGTTGACCTCCTCTGGTTGCGATCTTACCTAGTATTTTTCTTCAAAGGAGCTGTATAGACGCTCCATACACATACAATGCCCTAGAAAAGCTGCTAGCTTCACAACCAGAAAACCAACGTTTAGATTTTGCTTTTTATTTACCAGCTGTAAGGCTTAAAGCGGGTTGATTAAATTGCCTCAAACACATAATTCTCGACTGTAAATTAGGAACAGTATCGCCTTACATCTGGTACTCAATATATTGCGAAGAGCTTCAGAAATGTGAGTTAAGATTACCGACCTGTTAACTCCAAACTCCCAACTCACCACCAAAAGCCACGGGAACGTACAAAATAATTTTAAAATTAAGCCATTTCTTTGCCAGATCAGGAACGGGGGTAGGGGTGGGGGTGAGGAGTGCTGCTTGGTAAAGCGAAGGGTGAATGAGCTGTAGCCAACGACAGCGGGAATGGGGTTCACAAGAGGCCCAAGCCTAGAAACGGCGCGTGCAGCGAGAGGATGACTCTCTAGAGACTGAGACCTGCGTGTGCAGAGTTCCCAGTGAATAATGTACCGCCAGGTGATCCGAAAACTGCACCAGTCACAGACAATACAGTTGTCTTTCGGAGGCTTTTCACTCTTTTTAAGCCGCGCATTTCACTAAGCAAATGCGTGGCTTGCAGGGGTTTAGCTGCAAGAAATGAGACAGCTTATGACACCCGAACGAGCGAACTTCACCGCGACCCTCCAAACGCATTCACACAAAGCGTTCCTTCCACCGTGAGAAGTTCGGGGTCTCCAGATCCAGTCTGCTTATTTTCAGCTGTGACAGGGTTCCCTCTTTCTGCACCGCATCAACTCCGTCCGCGGTCTCCGAAATGAGAGGCCTCCCTCCCCGCCTTCTCTTCAATTATCCTTTCCCTTCGTTTCTTCAACTTCTCCCCTGCTCTCCCTCTCCCTGCTCACCCCGCTGCATTTCCCACTTCTCACGCACTCGGAAAGAGGAAAAGAGGGTACAATCCCCTAACCTCAAAACGACTCTCAGTGGGCTAAGGAAAGAGCCAGTGGTCGCGTCTTCCCGGCCCCCCACCCTCCGCGGGGTTTGTAAGTTATTTACCTTCATCTCAAGGCTTGAGCAGTCGCGCGATCTAACAAGTGCGCAGGCGCACCCGGTCTCCTCCAAGAAGGCCGCTGCGTTCCCGTCACCCAGGAGACCGCGCAAGCAGTGACCAATCAGAGAACGCCAGCTGAAGGGTGGTGCCTCGCGGGGTCAGGGGGTGGGGCGGGAGGCGGAAGGCGTGGACTGCAATCACGTGATGCCAGCGTAGCAAGGCCTCGTTGCGCCTCGGCTTCCTGGTTGGGCCCTGATTGGATGAAACCCGGAGACTCACACGGAGGAGGTGGGTTCTGGGAGACCGGCAAGGCACCTGCGTAAATTTTGGCCGCCGCTGCTAAAAAGTCAATGGTGGCCAGAGGGGGCGAGAAATTTCAAAAGAAGAAAGATGAGTGTTGGATAAAGGAGGAGGGAATTGGTTCCTGCGGCAAATGTTCTAATGCAATCTATGTAGAGAGATCACTTTGCAGCTATTCAAAGGACATTAAAATTGAAAACTGATTTCTTGCGGACACATTTGTATCTTCAGATGTTTAAATTTGAGTGCAAGACCTGCACGTTCAAACGGATATTTTTTAAGATAGGCGACTGGGTGAAGGAGAAAAAGGTTATAGAGAAGTGAAAACTCAGAAATGGCCCTTGTAATATTTAAAACAGAGTGAATGGAACTTTTTAGACTTAGAGAATGTTAGGAGAGACAAAAATTTACTTTTAGGGCGTGAGAATTAAACTGACACGAGACCAATTAATGGGAGAAAAAGCTTACAAATTTCTATATATTATGTTTACATGACAGGAGAATTAAATTAGTTAAAAAAAACAAATTCCTACATCAAAATACTAATTTTAGGGGCATATTTCGCTCTAGGTTTTGCCCTTGTATGTACCAGTTTTACTGTGTATTTATAATTATGGTGTATATGTGTCTGACACATTTAGGTCAAATAATAAATATAACACATTTATTAGGTTGCTTAGTACTTAGCAATAGAAAAAGATACAATCCTAATAAAGTAGTTCTCAGTTTTCCCATACCAAGCAACTCAGCTTTTCCTTTTTCCTGCTTTTGAGGCTGAATCATTGAGATCACTGGTTTTCTAACTTTACTGTATATCTGGTAGATTTAGTGGGTATTAGAATCACCTCAAGGGCCTGCTGAAACAGATTGCCCGGCCCCACCCCCAGAGCCTCTGATTTAGTAGTTCTGGGATGGATCTGGAGAATTTACATTTCTAACAAGTTCCCAGGTGATGCTGATTATGCCCATCTGTTGATTACCTTTGAGGCCACTGTTATCTAGATAATTGTTTCCTAAGCATTCCCATAGTGGGGCACTGGAAACGAATCTGACTAGTATCCATGAGGACACAGGTTTGATCCCTGGCCTCACTCAGTGGGTTAAGGATCCGGTGTTCCACTGAGCTATGGTGTAGGTCATAGATGCGGCTTGGATCCCCCGTTGCTGTGGCTGTGGCACAGGCTGGCGGCTGAAGCTCCGACTGGACCCCTAGCTGTGGGGTCCTCCATATGCTGTGGGTTCAACCCTAAAAAGACAAAAATAAAATAAATTATACGACTTAAAATTGATTGCTTATTTAAATATACCTAAGTATCTGTTAGAGCAATCTCCAGGAACCTCTAATTTACTTGGGAAAATGTGGCATTATGAAAAAGTATTTATATCCACTATAAAAACTGGTAAAATAGCATGAAACCTGTCAAAAGGATGCTGAGAAAAATGAATAACATAATTTGCTATCAGAAAAAATGCTCTTTTCAGAGAGAGAGAGAGAAGAGAGTTTCCAAGGTGAAGACAGAGAGAGCAATGGAGATGGAAAATAATATTTAATACTAAATACAGATAAAGAAACCAAGAAATTTAGGTGGAATTCAGATTTTTTTAAAAAATAGATATAAACAGAGTTTTTATTGAACACTACATTTCCAGTAAATATCAGTATTGTTTGATCATCTTATATTTGTGCCAATTTATCATTTACACTTCCAGACTTTAAAACGAAGGAGTTCCTGCTGTGGTGCCGCGTGTTAAGAATGCAACTCCCGGTGCTGGGGTCACTGAGCTATGAGCTTGATCCCTAGCTAGGGCAGTGGGTTAAAGGATTTGGTGTTGCTGCCGCTGCAGAATAGTTTGCAGCTATGGCTCAGATTCACTCCCTGGCCCAGGAACTTCCATATGCTGCAGGTGTGGCCCTAAAGAAAAAAATATATACATATATATTATATATATGTATGTATGTATATATATATGTATATATATATATATATATATATATATATATATGATTGGAGGATTCTAAATTGAACACATTTCCCTTTGGTTCCCTGACTAATGCCAGTAGCTAAAAATATCAACATTTGAAAATTATTAATTGCTATTATATATAATTAATTTTAAGCTTAATATATAATTGAATATTCAACATTAAGCCAATTATTTTTGTCCAGTTCTGTGCCAAGCATGATTCTGTATGCACATATGTGGCTATGAATCAAATAGCCAAGAAAATTAAGAAATTAAAATTAATTGTGGGTCCATGACAATTCAAGGATTCCTGTTTTCTAAGGGAAATTTTTTGCATTACCTCCCCTGAGTTGATATTGTGGTTCTTAATCCTGACTGGGGGTCAGGATTACTTGGAAGGTCACTTGGGGTAGCTCAGGCTCAACCCAGATTTATTGAAAAGGAATTTCTAGAGATGAAGCCTATCTTTTCTTTCTTTCCTTCTCTTTCTCTCTGTTCCCCAACCCTTTAACTCTGTGATTACAGAGTTTGAAATCATTGGTTTATTCCAGAGTATGCCAAATCTAAAGAAGCAGATGGAAAGCCTGTTTTGTTTCTGAAGATGAATAGCTACTTCTGTTAAAAACCCATGCTCATGAATGTAAAATGGCTTTGTTGCTCTGGAAACCAGTCTGACGATTCCTTAAAAAGTTAAACATAGTATTACCATTTGACTCAGCAATCCCATTCCTAGGTATATACCCCAAAGAATTAAAAACAGGGTTTCAAACCAATACTCACATACACATGTTCATAGCAGCACTATTCACATTAACCAAAAGGTAGAACCAACCTAATGTCCATGAATGGATAAACAAGTTGTGTTGTACACATACAATGGAATATCATTCCAGCAATAAAAAGAAATGAAGAGTTGATACATTTCATTCTAAAACATGGATGAATCTTGAAAATATATTAAATAAGTCACAACGAGTCACATATAGTATGATTCTATATGAAATATCCAGAAGAGGTAAATCCATAGAGATGAAATGTGGATTGGTGGTTGCCAGGAACTGGGGAAATAGGGGTGGGGGTAATTACTATAGGGTTATAGGCTATAAGGTTTTCTTATGAAAATGTTTTGGAACTAGATAGAGGTTGTGGTTGCACAGTATTATAAAAATGCTAAATACTACTGAATTGTTGACTTTTAAAATGGTTAATATTACATGAATTTCATATTTATTTATTTACTGCTTTTTAGGGACACACCTGGGGGATATGGAAATTCCTAGGCCAGGGATTCAAACAGAGCTGCAGCTGCCAGTCTACACCACAGCCACAGCGATGCAGGATCCAAGCCTTGTCTGTGAACTACATCACAGCTCATGGCAATGCCGGATCCTTAACCCACCAAGTGAGACCAGGGATCTAACCCTCATCCTCATGGATAATAGTCGGGTTAGTTATTGCTGAGCCACAACAGGAACTCCTGCCTTAATTTTAAAAAATCTATATACAAACATTGAATCTTTACTTTTTTTCCTTTTTGCCTTTTTTAGGGCCACACATCGTTCAGTGGAAGTTCAGTTTAAAGCTTGTCATTAAACAACACTGAATCTACTTGATCATATGATACAAGTTTTTTGTTTAATCTCATGAAAAACCTTAGATAGAAGCTATGGCTTACCTTGTTCTGAGTATACCCAAGAATATACTGTATCTGGAGATTTGAGTTTTTCTTAAGCTGGGTGTTCAGGTCCACAGTGAGAAGCATGCAGGGATTAAAGGGTAGCCCTTATTCCAATAATTAGTGTTTGTGGTTTAAAAACTTCTGGGTAGACCTGTCCTCCAAAGGTAAATGATCAAAGACAATACTTTCTCTAAAACGGCAGAGAAGCAGCCATGGCAAAGGGAGGGAAAGAAATCAAAATAAAAGGACAATAGTACAATAGGAAAACTCAGAGCAGCAGGGTTAAAAGATGTGAATACTGTCTTAAGTAGATGCAGACTTCGTTTTTTTCTTGAAACCCCCCAGAAATGTGAATTTTTCTTTAAAAAAAGAAATATAAAGACATTCTAATAGTATTTTAAAATGCCAAGCAATGGAATATATATGGAACCTAGGGAAAAGTTACTGTTTGAGTAACAATCTTCCGAAAGAGTGAAAATGATAAGTAGTATAACTGTTATACTGCAACATTCTATGATAAACACATAGGATCCGACTGAGAGGGAGAAGCGGTCGGAGGCCTGAGACCTGCCCTTAGATTTGTGCTAACTGGATACTCATATGCACAAAAGGACACGAGTATAACACAGAGCTAATGAAGTGGAGCAGGACCCTATAGTCTTTCCCGCACCGTGTCCTCCACCTGCCTTTCTGTAGTAGAACTTTAGTCAAAGAGTTTAATCAGAGATGTGAGAAAATACAAGAAACAAAGGAAAACAAGCAAGTGAGGCCAAATAATAATGGTTTAGTCATTAAGCAAAGTCAAGGGCCTTCAAGGGCTAAGCAAATATTCGGGGCCATATCCTGTGAGCTATCTTGGAGATACTGAAACCTCTACCAGGTAGAAGAAGTTAACTACAGGTGGTGACCAGATTGCAGCTGTGACATAAGTTGCCATGATTCTGAGAACTGGCCTCAAAGAAATGGGAACAAACCGATCCTGGAACTAAAGACTAACTGCATTTAGTCGATATGATGCTGGTCTGACCGTTGCGTGACCAATTTCAAGATGACTGTCAGAGCTGACTGTGCTGGTTCTGCACATACCCTCCCTCCGCCTGTAAAAGCTCTCGCCCACTGATTGTCAGCGGGGGTAGGTGGCCTTTGGACAGGAGTCTTCCCCCACCCCCACACCCACTGGCTGGCATCCGAAATCAAGCTAGTTTTCCTTCCCACCCATCTTGCCTCTTTATTGACTTTAGAGCAGCAAGCAGCTGGACCCCACTTTCAGTAACACTAAGGTCCTAACACCGGTTGCATCATGTCTTTCAAACCCTAAAGCTAGCCCTGAATATAGAACACATTTTTATCTTCCTAATTAATAAATATTCCTAGTAAAAGATTTCAACATTTCTTCCCGTGCTTCACTCTAATCTCTTCCATAGGGAAAGGGTATCAATTTGCTTCTAAGAATTTCTTGGAAGGAAGAAATAGAAAACTGAATTTTGCATGCTTCATTTGCAATATGGATCATTTGCTTAAAATATATCACCTATTGGTGGAGTTAACATAGAGAAAAGCTGTCATTGGTGATTCTGAGATCAGATATGCAGTTTTCAATTATCAATTATTTGTAGATGATTTTCAACTCCACTAATGTTTCCTATGCGTCTTAGGAAGGCAAAAAATTAGCTTTGTGGAAGACTGGGAGGAGGCCTAGAACATAGAGAATACATGTTAAGCCTAAAATGGGCATATCTTTTAAAACCACTTTACCAAATTTTGAAACAGAGTTAGAGAAATGTAAAATTCCCCCCACCCCTGAATTGTTTGAAAGTAGGTTGCTGCACGATGCCCCATCATCCCAGAATACTTTGTATTTCCTGCACAGACATTTATCTACAACACCACAATTCAACCATAAAAATCAAGAAGTTAACATCAATATATTACCATAATGTAATTCACAGAACCATTCAAGTTTAACCGTTCTCTTACAGTATCTTTTTTTTTTTTTTTTTTTTTTGGCTTTTATCTTTTCAGGGCAGCACCTGCAGCATATGGAAGTTCCCAGGCTAGGGGTTGAATCAGAGCTACAGCTGCTGGCCTGCAACCACAGCCACAGCAACAGGATCTGAGCCACGTCTGTGACCTACACCGCAGCTCATGGCAACTCCGGATCCTTAACCCACTGAGTGAGGCCCGGGATGGAACCTGCAACCTCATGGATCCTAGTTGGGTTCCTTAACCACTGAGCTATGACTGAAACTTAACTGTAATGTCTTTTATAGTGAAATAATCTAGTCATGCATTGCATTTGATTGCCATTTTCTTTAGTCTTCATCTGGTACAGCTACTCAATTTTAACTTTTATGCCTCAACATGTTTGAAAATCCCAGGCTAGTTGTTGTAACCGAGCAGAACCCTGGAGGCCTTCCCAGTATAGACCCTCACTTATGCCCTCCACCTGCCTTCTTGTCTATAGAAAAACTTTAGACAAAGAATCAATTTAATCAAAGAGAGGTAGTAGAGAGGAAAAGGAACACAGTCAAGCAAGACAAAGTAATAATAGTTTAGCCATTCAATAAAATCAAGGACATTTAGTTCTTCCTCAAGGACTGTAAATAGAACGAGTCACATCTTTGGAGCTGTTTTGCAGGTGCTGAAGCCCCCACTGGATGGAAGAAGGTAGCTGTAGGCTGCCCATAGGGGTGTAGACCTCAGATCGGTTGGAACCAAAAGGTGGATGATGCAGACTCCCAATGACCTCACCACCAACCAATCGGAAGAACGTCCACGAGCTGATCACACCTTGGTCCTTGAACACTGTAAGGCCTCTCTCTACTCCTGGGGTTGGGTGGGGCACAGACTTTGAGGCCTACTGTGTTCCCTCTTTGCCTGGAAAGAAATAGCTACTCTTTCTATTTCCTCCAAAACTCTGTCTCCATATTTCTCTCTCCCTTTCTTTCTCCTCTTTCTCCTCTTACTCCTCTTTCTTTCTTTCTCCTCTTTCTTTCTTTATCTCCTTTCTTCCTTCCTTTAGTTCTTCCTTTCTTTCCTTCCTTCTTTCCCCTTTTTCCTTTCTCTCTCTCTCTCTCCCCCTCCCCCATTCTCTCCCTCTCTCCCTTTCTCCCTTTATTTTTTCCTTACTTCCCTTCTTTCTTTCTTCCTTTTCTTTCCTTCCTTCTTCCTTGCTTTTTTCTTTCCTCTCTTCCACAGCACATGGACATTCCCAAGCCAGGGACTGAATCTGAGCTGCAGCTGCAACCTACACCACAGCTGTGGCAATGCCAGATCCTTAACCCACTGAACCGGGCTGGGGATGGAGGCTGCACCTCTGAGGAGACCTGAGCTGCTGCAGAGACTTGACCCACTCTGCCACAGAGGAAACTCCATAATTCTAATCAGCACCAGTGTACAGAGGCAGCCAAGATTTCAGAGCAATATGTTGTAGAATGACCCTCAATTTTGCTTTGATATTTTCTCACAACTAGATTCAGGATATGCATCTTTGGCAGGAATATCACAGAAGTGGTGCTGTGTTCTTCTCATCCCATCCTATCATGTGGCATACAATTTTGATTTGTCCCATTACTGATGATGTTAACTTTGGTTACTTGATTTAAGTGGTGCCTGCCAGGCTTCTTAGCTATAGAGCTATCCTCTGCCTTTGTAATAAGTGAATATTTGGAAAGAGGAAGATATTTTAAAATCATCTAAATATCTCATTCCTCATGAAACTTTCAGTTTATTATGTGTTTATATTTGCCTGGGCTCCTATTTTATTCAAAGGGTATAGTTCATTACTCTAGTTTATTTTTATACTTAGTTTGGCTCCAGTTCGGCCAGTGAAAGCCCCTCAAATCTGGCCTCTATGTCCCTTTGCTATGTCTCCAACATTCTTTGAGCACAGCCTTGTTTATTGGCACAAGATGCTCCAGGTTCACCTTGTATTTTCCCTGACTCATCTCTGGAATTAGCCAGTTTTCCAAGGATCTTTCATTCTTTTTGGTAGAAAATGATAGGGGACAAGATCTGGGCAGAAGGTGTGAGGTCACTGCTACTCACAGACTCTTTCTGTGGGCTGTCTTAGGGGAACTCCATCTACCTAGGTATCTATCTATCTGTCTGTCACCTGTCTAAACCAATCTTGAAAACTCAGTTTGTACTGATGTTTCCAATTATAATTTGATACTAGGGTGTTCATTCTAGACCCCCTCCCCCATTTTCTGTATTTATAACTCTCTTTCCAACAATGAGAATCTAGTCTTTCATTATCCTTTTATTTATTTGTTTTTTGGCCATACCCACAGCATGTGGAAGTTCCTGGGCTGGGAACTGGACGTCACTGCAGTAGTGACAGCTGTGGCAATGCCGGATCCTTACCCCACTGCACCACATGGAAACTTCCTCATTTTCCTTAGTAGGACCACTAATTTGATCAATCCCTTTTAACCAGTTCCAATATCTGCAGGGTTTTTCCACGCTACCAGGCAATTCCCTGACACCATCTGGGTGCAGTAATTCAACTCAGTTCTGATATGGTCAAATCCCACTGGTTAAAGGCTCAGTCTTACACAACTGTTGCCCCCCTCCCCACCCACCCCCACATTCCTGACACCAATTTCAAGTCCAGGTGTCACATCTGATTCTGACCAACCAGCTATAGACTGGAAGTTTCAACAAACTCTTCCTTGGGGTCCATCAGTTTGCTAGAGCTGCTCACAGAAATGACTTATTTACCAAGTTTGTTAAAGGATATAACTCAGGAACAGCCAGATGGAAGAGATGCACAGGTCAAGGTGTGGAGAAAAGGTTCGGAGTTTCCATGCCCTCAATGAACACTGCACTCTCTGTCAATCTCCATGTGTTCACCAACGCAGAAGTTCTCTGAATGCCATCCTTTTGGGCTTTTATGGAGGCTTCATTACAAAGCCATGATTGGTTAAATGGTTGGTCATTGGTAATTGGTTCAAGCTCTTCCCTCCCCTTAAGTCAGAGAGGCGGGACTGAAAGTACCATCTCTAATCACTCTAAGTTGGTTCTCCTGGCAACCACCTCCATCCTTAGGGGCTTTCCAAAGTTACCTCATTAACAAAATGAAAGACAACTTTTATCATCTTCAGCTCAGGAAATTCCAAGGGTTTTAGGAGCTCTGTGGCAGAAACTAGAAGATGAAATACATATTTCCCTTTTTTTTTTTTTTTTAGGGCCACACCTATGGCATATGGAAATTCCCAGGCCAGGGGCTGAATTGGAGCTGCAGCTGAGGCCTATCCCACAGACACAGCAATGCCAGATCTGAAACAAATACGTGAACTACAACATAGCTTGCAGCAATACTGGATCCCTAACCCATTAAACGAGGCCGGGGATTGCACCACATCCCAAAAGAGACAGTGTCAGGTCCTTAACCCATTGAGCCACAGTGGGAACCCCCATATTTCTTATTTTAAATCACAATATCACACCCTTGTATGCAAACACTCTCTAATCCTTGCCCCATTCCCCCATCTGCCCAGATTTCTACCCTCCTGTGCTGGGCTCTAGAGGGCTCTTTCCAGGTTGCCCTTGTGTCGCCATTACCCCAGCCCTCACCCCTTCACCTTCCTCAGGTGCTCAGAGCTCAAGCTCTGACTTTCCAAGGCCAGGCTGCCCCAGTGTGGTTTACCCTCCTCACCTTGCATGGGGTCTGATACCCCGCACCAGGCCGCCCCCTCCTCTGTAGGATGTTCTCCTGACCCCACTGGAACTCTGGGAGCCCACACTGGGCCACCCTGACGTCCTGCAACACCGCTGCAGACGCCATCCTTGCCATGCTCCACCCAACGGCTTTGGGTCGCATTATTAGGAAAGGAAAACGATTTTTTAATGAAATTTAAATTATTGGTTATGTTTTTATTTGGATAGATTAATTCTCCAGTGGCTCATTCAGGTTCTCTTACCTGCTTTTTGTTTTGTTTTGATTTTTGTTTTTGGCTGTGCCCCCAGATCCTTAATCTGCTGAGCTGCATGGGAACTCAACCACTCTAATCTACTTTATTTATGGAAGTTCCCAGGCGAGGGATTGAATCAGAGCTACAGCTGCCAGCCTACTCTACAGCCACAGCAACTCAGGATCTGAGTGCAGCTGTGACCTACACCATAGCTCAAGGCAATGCTGGATCCCTGACCCACTGAGTGACACCAGGGATTGAACCCACATCCTCATGAATACTAGTTGGATTCGTTTCTGTTGCACCACAACAGGAACTCCATCTTATCTACATTTAAATTGGCTTAGCAACAATATCTGATGGTACATTGGGTTGAAATTCTGGTAGACAGTATAGATTTTTCAAGGGCTGTTGTTTTTCCTTTCAAAACTTTATAAATCTTGATAGATTGTACCCTATTCTTTATTTTCCCTTTCCCTGTTCAACTTCATGACATCCCCTGTAAATCATTTTTTTCTCATTGGAATCTTCTATTTATTTCTTTTTCCTTCTAGTATTTAGTAACTTTTTTTTTTCACTTCTCCAAGGAAGAGTCCATAGGTTGGTATGACACAGTCTAAGATGGCCAGAATAGGTTCTGTTGTCATTGTTAATTTGTGCAGAAAAACAAGAGAACAGGTAGTTCCCATCACGGCGCAGCAGAAACGAATCCCACTAGGAACCATGAGGTTGTGGGTTCAATCCCTGTTTCGCTCAGTGGGTTAAGGATCTGGCATTGCTGTGAGCTGTGGTGTAGGTCACAGACACGGCTCAGATCTGGCGTTGCTGTGGCTGTGGTGTAGGCCGGCAGCTGTAGCTCCAATTCGACCCCTGGCCTGGGAACCTCCATATGTGCAGGTGTGGCCCTAAAAAGCAGAACAACAACAACAAAACAAGAGAACATCCTTTTCTCCCTCTCAATCGACTTTTAGGTAGAACATGAGATTTACTTCCATGGCTCTGTTGAACTTCTGAATCTGAGATTTAATTGGGGCTGGGCAAGGGAATCAGATCTTGGAAGGTGTATCAGATGCTAGATGTTAGTTTTACAGTTTAAGATTTAGCTTAAATTCAGAGTTGCTTACCATTTATTACAAAAACAGTGGATTCGCCAAGTCGTGGGATTTCTCACCTGGGATCCTCCATGTTGCTGCTGTGAAATCTGGGAGGCAAGAGGAATTAAACCAAAGATGACAGTCATACTGCTTTCTGTGCCTTGAGTAATAAAGTCCTTTTTCTTTGATCTAAGAGTTTTGTGTTTTCACAGCATCCACAAAATAGTAACAGGCTAATTTACTAGCTTGCAAATAGGACAGAATTGAACCCCAGACCTTAATAACATAACCAGCCAATCCTTCATGAGTCTAATCCCATATTATATATAACACGTAATTCCTTTTTTTTTTTTTTTTTTTGCTTTTTAGGGCCACACTCCCAGGATATGGAGGTTCCCAGGCTAGGGGTCAAATCAGAGCAGCTGCCGGCATACACCACAGCCACAGCAATGCAGGGTCCGAGCTGCATCTGCAGCCTACACCACAGCTCACTGCAATGCCAGATCCTTAACATTGAGCTAGGTCAGGGATCGAACCCGCAACCTCATGGTTACTAACTGGATTCATTTCCTCTGTGCCATGATGGGAACTCCTAGCACGTAATTCTTTATATCACACCTTCCCTGTTCAAATTATTGTATGCGTTGTCTCCTGATTGGACCCATACTAACACATCATAGCTAAAGAATCATCTTTCTCATTAGAATTTTGAAGCATCTGTCACTCTTAAATTAGACTAAACTTTTCTAATGGACTTATGACTTTCTAACAATGGCTCATCTTCTTATTTCCATCCATTACTGCTCTACTCAGCATCCCTGCTCTTCACTCTGTTGAGGCAACAATCCTCTGTACCCAGGACATTAAATATGCCGTTCTTACTAAAATGCCCTTCTTTTGTCCTCTCACCACAGAAAAATACTTAGTAAGGGTCTGTGTGTATGTGCAGTCATGCACATAATGGGCAGAACCATCCGGCCTGTTCCTACTTTATTAAAAGTAAAAACTTAAAATGCAACACAGATGAGTTGAGGTCACTATCACAATATGTGACCTTGGCATCAAATTTGTGTCATCCTGTGCGATCAAGACTGCCAGAACTCACCACCATGTGACAATCTTGCATAGGTTTTTTTTTTCTTTTTACACACTCTAAGGTCATATATATCTGTTGGTTTGTAAATTTGGGTCCGTTATTTACTGGCTACTTTCTATATAATTAAGTATGAATAATTATATCTACTTCATAGGGCTATTGTAAAAATTAAATGTACGAATATACATATAAAGTACTTAGCATGCAGTATCTGCCACATAATCAAACTCACTCAAATTCCCTGTATTTCATTAAACAATGACCTTGGGTAAACTATCAGCTGGTATTTTGTAGGTTTTACAATAGTCTGAAATGTGCAATTATATAACACAAATATATTAATGGCAATCAATGCAGTGAGCAATATACAAGTCCAGATAGAATTAGAGAAGAAACATCTTTCATCATATTTTGAATAATTACAGAACTGCTTAGTTTAATGAAATTCACACATTTTAGTTTCAGGTGTTTTTTTTTTTTTTTTTTTTTTGGCCATGCCTGCATCATGTGTAAGTTCTGGGGCCAGGGGTTGAATCCTCAGCACAGCAGCAACCCAAGCTGCTGCAGTGACAACACAAAGTCCTTAACCTGCTGAGCCAACAGGGAACTCCCACAAATTTTAGTATTGTTGATGCTCATAGGATTGAGAGAAATGTTTTATTGAAATGTATAGCTAGGGCATTTTCCTCATGTCATTTCTCTAAAATTAATTTCCTAGGTACTTATTATTCTGTTTAAATAATTTCAGAAAAACAGTTTTCCTTGACTGGTAGAAATTGCCAGTGAATATATATCTGGGTCTGGAATTTTCTTTGCAGGAAGATTTTCTTTAAATGATTATGGCTATCCAGATTTTCTATTTCTTCCATAATATAAATCTGGGCTACAGCCAAGAGGAAAGGTGGCTTGCGGTCATCTGCTCTCAGACATTCAGAGGCACTGTCTTTAACTTTCTTATTTACTTGTGTATTTATTTTCAGTCTCCAGATAATGGGGAATGAGGTAGGTGTTCCTTTTGTTTGCCATTTCTCTTGAAGCAGTAGCAAGTTGAGGTCCCGGCTTTGCATAAGCAGAGTCTTGGACATGCCTTGGATTTAAAACTTCTAGCCCACACCCTGGGAGGCCAACAAAGGCAAAGAAAAGGTTCCCAGGTTTGACGAATGCCCTTAGGGTGAAAGAACTCAGTGCTATGCTCATTTTTTAGGTCTCTCCTTCTACTTATATTTTTGCCATCGTAATCTTAAATATTTTGTCTGTTCCTCAATGCTTTAAAGAAAATACATTTTCTTCAGAATTTTTGGTTCTTTAAGCACAATTCATCTGAATAATCTACTCAATCATATCCAGAAACCAAAATCTGCTCTGAAGTTGTCTCTGTTTTTGAAAGCTACCTTTCATGTTAGACCATCACAAATATCTTCCTAAGTAACTTTATTAAAAATATTTCATTTTCTCTGCAAAAATCCTACACAGCCCCACGGAGTTAATATAGTTTGGTAAAATTTCATCTAACAGCGAAAACGCTAAATGGTATGTTGTTTTAAATTATCTTGCAAGCTCTAATAAAGCCAGCAAAGTATTATCTCACAGTGGTCCTCAGGGAACTTGAGCAGATAAAAATGATTTTCAGTCTCATAACTGTGTGAATTATTCTTGAAGAAGTATTAGAGGGTGACTGAAAAGTGTGCTCTGTGCTATAACCCTGCCTTAGCGTGTTCTGGCTGCTACAGCAGAATTCCGCAGACTGGGGGGCTTACAAACAGCAGGAATTTATTGCTCACGGTCTGGAGGCGAGAAGTCTGAGATCAGGGTGCCAGCGGAGGTGAGTAAGGATCCTCTCCCGGTCAAGACTTCTGACTGTGTCCTCACAAAGCGGAAGAGGCCGGGCTCTTTAGCCTCTTTTATAAGGCACCAATCCCATTTATCAGAGTTTCACCCTCATGACTTCTCAGAGGTCCCTCATCACTTCCTAAAGGCCCCCACCTACTAATTCCATAACTTTTGGGGGAGAGGATTTCAATATATGAATTGTGGAGGTGGGGACACAAACACCCAGACTATATAGCAAACACCGAGGGCCTTGATTTGAAGAAGCCGTTAAGTCGAGGATACAATCTGAGAAGAGCGTTAACCACCATTGTGTGAGGCTGGCCTACCTAATGGTTTTCAGTGCGGCTGCACAGAATCATCTGAGTTCTGGCTGGGACTGGTATCCTGAGATTCGTATCTGGGGTAGAGTCCAGGCATTTAGGTATTTTAAAAGTTCTTGAAGTAATCCTAATGTGATGCCGTGGTTAAAAATCACTGGATTAGGCAGTTCAAGCAATGGGGCACCAACTCCTCTAGCATTCTCAGTTCTGTCTTGAGATGGATGAGAACTGGGATCTTGGGGTGGATATCCCAAGATGTCATGTCTGGTGGGTACCAATGTCAAGGCATGGTCAGATGATACTCAACCTGCAATATTGCATCCTGGAGCAGGAAGGGACATAAGCAATCCTCTAGTACCATCTTCTCAATGACTATTTCTTATGACGATGGATTTATATAATATAAATTACTATAAAATTTTCTTACCACCCAAATATTGAGTAAAATACCCAGGACATTTGAAAAATCTGTCACAATATTGCTGGGAGAAGGGAAAAAAGATCGTGTATATTTCAGCTGTAAGCGGTCCGTAAAGCTATTTAAATAAAAACAAAGGGAAGACCAGGCAGATGCACGTCTGGCAGTTATTATGGCCCGTTTGGGGCTTCTCCATGTTATTTTGGAGGCATGTTCAGATAGAAGGATAATTGCCATCCTTCATTTGAATAAAACAGTAAATTAGCTGACATTTCCCTCTATTCCTTGGCATGTATCTGATGCTGCTGTCAGCTTCTCAGGACTCCTCACTTCCCAAGCACACTGTGCTGTTCCCACGTCCATGTCCACGTTTTCCACCCCCTCCTAATTTTACCCTCACCCCTCATATGTAAATAAGCAAATCTCATTTTTTTGTTTGTTTTGAGATTCATAACCTACATTACTGTAAACCTGCATTCTAGTACCTCTGAGGTGACTTAGCTCAAAGACCTAGCCTATTTCATATTTACATTCAACGAATAATTAGCCTGTTATGTGAAAGTCTAACAGTAGACAAAATGCTAAGTGCTGCAGGAGACACAAAAAAATGTGCCCTTAAGAAACTGACATTCTCGAATCTGACTAGCATCCATGAGGATGCAGGTTCAATCCCTGGCCTTGCTCCGGGTGTTACCGTGAGCTGTGGTGTAGGTCGCAGATGCGGCTCGGATACTGTGTTGCTGTGGCTGTGGTGTAGGTCGCAGGTGCAGCTCGGATCCTGTGTTGCTGTGGCTGTGGTGTAGGCCGGCGGCTGTAGCTCCGATTCAACTCCTAGCCTGGGAACTTCCATATGTCATGGTTGCGGCCCTAAAAAATAGGGAAGAAACTGACATTCTCTCCCCTCCTTTGTGTATGATAATTGTGTAAAATTTAGTCTCCTGTTTTGCTCAGTGCCTTATTGATCTGGAAGTTTCTGAGTACATGGATTCTCAGTTGGATTAACTGACTCTCCCAGGCCTCTGTAGCTTTGCTGAGTTTCTGATACAGAATCAGACAGATAAGTAGGTCAGCTTTTAAAATCAAAATGACTACCCAGCATTTTCTTTCTCTGAAGTTCTCACGCAGCACAGCTATTCCTGTCTCTGACATAGACAGCTCTTGAATGACAGCCTCATGACTCCAACAGCTACGACAGCCTTCTCTCCAGCCTCATGGCTCCAGCTACCACTAAGCAAAGACCTTTTCCTTCTGCGAAATTTACTCTGTCTCTGTCGCTTTTGAATGGCTCAGTTTATGATGTGCTTTAGGTTTATAAAGATGCATAACTTTAAAGAAAACGATTTTAAAAATTTAGCTAATTGTAATTCTTAATTTCAAGTACAACATATTTACTATTTTTTAAAAGTGACAATAGACTTTTTCTGAGTAGAATTTATTCAGAAAAATAAACAATCTGACTAGTTTTGAAACTAGTCACAGTAACTTTAATACCCTGAACACACTATCCTGAGGCATTATGGAGCTCCTGGACCTGGGATTAGATCCCAGCCGCGGTTGTGACCTATACCACAGCTATGCAACACCAGACACTTAGCCCACCGTGCTTGGTCGGGGATCAAACCTGTGTCCTAGAGCTCCCGAGACGCTGCTGATCCCATTGCGCCAGAGCAGGAACTCCTTATATTAGTTATTTTTAAGGCACAATCGTTATACAAGTAACATTCACTCACTAATATAAAACTATTTTAAAATACCTCAATTGCATTTAATTTAAATTTTTTTTTTTTTTTTTGTCCAAAAGAAATATCGTGTAACGGAACAAACTTCAGCTTGGGCTGAACTGTTCTCCATAGTGGAAACACTGTCACCATCAGTGAATGAAGGTTCCAATTTCTCCAAATCCTTTCCAACACTTGCGATTTTTGCTGTTAAAATTATAGGCATCCCGCTGGATGCAAAGTAGTACCTCATTTGGTTTGGATTTGCACTGCCCTAATAACTAATTATGTGGAGCATCTACCATGGGCTTGTTGGCATTTGTTTATCTTCACTGGAGAAATGTCTCTTCAACTCATTTGCTCATTTTATAATTAGATTTTTTGTTGTTGAGTGTAAGAGTTCCTTCTATATTCTGAGTATTAGACTTTGATCAGATGTATAACTGGCAAACATTTTCTCCCATTCTGTGTCCTTTGATGCACAGATATTTTAGAATTTTGTTATAGTCCAATTTATCTTTTGGTGCTTGTACTTTTGATGTCACACAAGAAGCCATTGCCAAATCAAATGTCATGAAGATTTATGCCTATATTTTCTTCTTTTCTCATAGTTTTATGGTCTTTGATGTATACTGAGTTTATACATGTTGTAAAGTAAGGGTCTAACTTCATTCTTTTGCACAGGACTATCCAACATCATTCATTGAGGATTATTTCTCCACTCCCTGGCCAAAAATCAACTGATATGGTATTTAGACTATAGTTTATTTCTGGACTTTCTACTTTATGCTTTTGATCCATATGTTTATCTTTACACAAGTACCACACTTCTGATTATTGTATCTTTGTAATAAATCTTGAAGGCAATATAAGTCCTTCAACTTTGTTCTTCTTTTTCAAGATTTTTTTTTTGCTCCTTTGGGTCCCTTGCAATTCCATATGAATTTTAGGATCAGCTTTTCCATTTCTGCCAAAAAAAAAAAAAAGCCACGGGGTTTTTGACAGGGGTGGCATTGAATCTGTAGACTAGTTTGTGAGAACTGCCATCTTAACATTAGATGTCTTTCCATATATTTAGGTCTTTAATTTCTTTCAGCAATGTATTGTACTTTTCAGTGAACAAACCTTGCAGCTCCTTGGTTAAATTTATTCCTATTTTATTCTTTTTGATGCTATGTTTTATTAATTTCTTTCTTAGGTTTTTTTTTTTTTTTTTTTTGGCCAGTGTATAGAAATCAACTGACATTTGTCTTGATCTTGTATCCTGCAACATTAATGAATTTATTAGCTCTAATAGTTTGTATATGTGAATTCTTTTGGATTTTTAACATATAGGATCATGTTAGCTGCAAATGGAGAGAGTCTTACATCTTCATTTCTAATTGGTGGGAGTAGGCATTTTCCTGATCTTAGAAGAAAACTTTTCAATCTTTCATCATATTGTTGTTGTGGGTTCTTCACAAATGTCTTTTAAATAAGTTGAGGAAATTCCATTCTTTTCCTAGTTTGCTGAGTGCTTTACCATGAAAGGGTATTGATTTTTGTATATGCCTTTTCTTATCAAGATGATCATATTGTTTATTCTATTTTTTTTAAACAACAGAGTCTTATTTCCATGTCACTGTTCCAGTTTCTTCAGGCTGAGCTCTCTGCATTTTATTATCACATTGATTGATTTTTGCATATTGAACCATCTCCATATTCCTGCAATAAATCTTGGTCTGTCATGGTATATAATACATCTTTGGCTTAGGTATCAAGGTAACACTAAATTTATAAAGGAATTAGGAAGTGCTACCTCTTCTATTTCTCAGAAGAGTTTAAGAATTGGTGACAATTCTTCCAAATTGCCAAATTTGAATTCTATCAAATTCTGGGTTTGTACTTTCTTTGTTGAGAGGTTTTTGATTATTAATTCAATCTTTTTACTTGTTATAGATCCATTTAGGTTTTTTTACTTCCTCTTGAGTCAGTTTTGGTAATTTGAGTATTTCTAGGAAATACTCTAGGTTACCTATTTTTTTGGCAATAAAGTTTTTGTTGTTGTTGTTGTCTTTTAGGGCCTCACCCGGATCTGAGCCACACCTGCGACCTACACCACAGCCCAGAGCAATGCCATATCCTTAATCCACTGAGTGAGGCCAGGGATCGAACCTGTGTCCTCATGGATGCTAGTCAGATTTGTTTCTGCTGAGCCATGATAGGAACTCCAATAAAGTTTATTTTTGATGAATAAATTTGTTTATGCTTCAGCCATCCAAAATACCATGGACTTTATCTAATATTTACAAAACTTAAAATGTGTGTTTTTTTAAATTTTTTGGCCTTGCCCACAGGACGCAGAAGTTCTGGGCCAGAGATCAAATCTGTGCCACAACAGTGACTGGATCCACAGTAGTGACAATGCCAGATCCTTAACCTGCTGAATCACCAGGCAACTCCAAAAGGTATATTTTTTTGGCATTTAATTTTCTAAAGCAAAATGTATACAAAATTCCGTAAAAGATTTAAACAAAATTTCCTCCCAATACTAAGGAACCAAAAATTTCCAATAAGAGTGTGACTGATACATTTTACTTCTAAAAAGCATAAACCTTCTTCACTTTTCATTAAAATAAATGTTATCACATAAAATGGAATTTCTTTTTTCTACCTAGAAGCAGGAGTAATAATAGAATGGCCTCCTCAGCCAGACTGCCTGTATTCAAATTCCTGCTCTGCTATGTACTCTCTATATGTAATCTCGGTGCCTTGGTTTCCTCGTGTGTAAAAAGAGGAATAAATCAGAGGTCTCTGGTGGCTTGGTGGTTAAAGGATCCGGTGCAGTCATTGCTGTGCCTTGGATTACTGCTGTGATATGGGTTTGATCCTTGGCCTGGGAACTTCTGCATGCCATGGACATGTCCAAAAAAAAAAGAGAGAGAAAGAAAGAGGAATAATAACACAGCTTACCTCATAAGGCTGTTGTGAAGATTAAGTTCACTAATGCATGCAAAAAACTTGGTTCCTAGTTAATAATAAGCATGCAATAATTATTAGCAAGTATGATTTTTCATAAGGCGTCATTGATTGGGGTTAAAGAACAGCTAGACATCTCAATGGAGAAGCTAATAGTAAAAGTCAAGGGAGCAATGCTGGAGGCTGCATACGAGCAAGAGCCACATTTTCTTCTAGATTTACAAGATCCAAGATTAGGAGAGGAATAAATGTTCTGGCAAATGCTGTCACTAGAAGAGAAACGATTTTCTTCGCTAGTATCCAGGAGACCAGAGCCTGACTACAAAACTGCATTAGAGAGGCCCTCTAGTGGGGAAGAAAATCAAAGCGACTGTTCTAATGAATCCCATAAAGGAAAGTAAGATTCTCAGACAAGAGAGGCAGTTCCTTTACTTAAGATGAATTTGGCTCCACTGTGGGCACAGAGAGTGGATAATGAGTGTTCAAAGGAATGATCACAAGTATAAGTACTTTCCTTGCAAGTCACAGGGCTAAGCCTACAAGAAGGGCTGTGTACTGACTGACACGTTTCTGCTTCGGAAATTTCTTTTGTTTCTTATAGCTTTTCCTCTTCTCTCCTTTACATAAATATACTCTACAGCTGATCCCTCCTTGTCAGGAAAATAACTGAATGCATATCCACACTATGACGAATAGATGAAATATTGATGTATTTGTCACTGACATTGCTATTTTCTTAGCAGCTACACTAGTCAAATGCCCGGGGGATTTGTTTTGGGAATAGAAGTACTAAGGTTCTTGGTTTCAAAAGCAGAAACACTTCATGAGCATTCAAAATCAGCTCAAAAAAAAATTTTTTTTTCCGGCCATGCTCACGGCACGCGGAAGTTCCCAGGCCAGGCTCCGAACGTGCACCACAGCAGTGCCTGGAGCCACAGCAGTGACAACAGCAGGTCCTTAATCTGCTGAGCCACCAGGAACTCCAAATTTGTTTTTACTTTTTAAAGGAAACAACTAAAACAAAGTCTACCCTGTTATAAAATGTAAAAACACATTAACCACAATATAGTATTTTAAAAGATGGGAATTTAGTTTATCCTCATTTTATATTAAGATATAAGTTAATGAACTATATCTTAGAGGATTCATCAAAAAATGTTATTGCCCAGTGCACTTTTGCAAACAATAAATAATTCACTGAGAGTATTAACATTCACACGTGTAATTAGAGTTTACAAATGTACAAAACTTTGGGTAATAAACACTTTAAACTTCTTTTTCAAACATTCAATAAGCCCATTCCCCCCAAACTGTTTGATTACAAAGAAGTACAAAGAATTACTAACAATGGCAAAAGATAAGAGACAAGGCAGAGGAGGCAAATACAGACTTGAGAAATATAATATTCAAACAGTTCTGTCAATATCAAAGACAAAAATCAAAACTTTTCAATAATACAAAAGAAAGCAAACACATATTTAAATACTAATTAGGTAAAAAGAACATCAGAGGTTATATAACATCTATTTTCCCCACATAAGTTTGCATATCTTAAATTTAATGCAGAACACCATGGTTCAATTCCAGTTTAAGAATATCATAACATGGCGTTCTTGGTAAATCTAGACGGAATGAATGTTTGAATAGATCCCAAAGATCATATTAAGTTTTTATTTGGTCATTGTTGTTTTCACTCTTTAATGTTCCTCTTTATTCATGGGACTAAGTCAATTTGAGAAATAAAATCTACAACCAAAGTCTATATAATACAGCTATTTCTAAAAAAAACCTAATGCATAGTCTTTAGTGTGTCATTAAAATAGTGGTTGTGGCTAAACGAATGAATAAAAATTACTGCAACTCACATATGATAAAGTTACAAAATAAAATGTTAGAAGTTTTATCTAGTATATTTGCACTGTAATAAAAGAAATCTGAATAATATGTAATAATAAATGTGCTTGATGATTAAGAAATGAAATTCCCAGTTAACACTGGGTTGTGATTAGGAGTACTGCATTTGTCCACCTATTTTATATCAGGAACGTATGTTCATAACCCATCACCTGCAGTTTTTTTTTGTTTTTTTTTTTGCACCCAGAGCATTTGAAAGTTCCTGGGCCATGGATCCAATCCAAGTCACACCTGTGGCAACGCCACATCCTTAACCTGTCATGCCGCAGCAGGAACTCCTGAAGTTTTAATTTACTAAGAAATGAAAGTATTTCATCCTGGTTCATCTACTCTTTCCTTGTTTTAAAGTCTTCACTTGGAGATCAGGCACTTTGTGCCCAGGAATGTGGCATTGCAAATTTCCTAAAAATGTATCCATGGATAGTAGAATAATTATACTAAATTCATAAAGGAAGAGGATATCTTCATTTAGAAAACAAAGCACTGAGCTATAATTTTACAGTCACCACGCAAGCTCCAGCTCTTCCAAGACACAGTGGAGCAACCTAAAAAAAAAAAAAAAATGTGTTGGGTTTGTAGGTAAAAGCATTGATAATACCAAATCACTCAGTGAAATATTGAAACAGTCCGTACCTGTTGGCAATGAGCTGCTGCCAGAACGCTGCTGCCCCAGGTTTATTGCTCACCTGTTCCTAAACAAGAACCCACCTCTGATGCTGAAGCTTCATAGACTAAATTGCTTTGAGTACATAACTGTATAGTATTTATTTCCCTTATTTAGGATTATTCTTAAAAATAGCTCAGGGATTATACTAAATGAAACACAAAGGCCAAAATGATGGACAATATGGATGGGAAGAAATGCTTTAAGTAACTTTGGGACTAATATGGAGAGAATACCAAGTATTATCTAGAGAGGGTGTGCAAGAGAAGTGCTATCTCAGAGAGAGTGCCCGGGGTCTGCTTCCCCAGAAGGAAGCACTAACTTCACGTTTACTGATGAACTTCTCTGCATGGCTGAAGAGTCTAAGCCCATTCGACCACTTTTTAGCAGAGTGAATACATAGTAAACACCATCGGCCCAGTAGTAGGATGGATGGTATTTATCATCCTAATCCTAATAGTTGGATTAAGAGTTACCAACTACTATGAATAAAATAAGTTACAAGGATATGTTGTACAAAAATAGGGAATATAGCCAATGTTTTATGATAACTATAAATGGTGTATATAACCTTCAAAATTGTGAATCACTATATTGTATATCTGTAACTTATAATATTATATCTCAAATATACTTCAATAAAACCTTAAAAAAATAGTAATAGAGATGGCCTGTAAACCAAGGAGCTATGTGGTCACAGGTTATTAATTCTGATACAGAGTAATTCAGCAAAAGTACTAGTTATCTGTAATAGCAAGTCTGAAATACTGGCTAATAGGTTTCCTTGTAACTGGCCTGAGGGCTTAAATAAAATACAGCTCAGAAAAAGAGACTTCTCTTTTTGGGTTCCTCGGTTATCATTCACAACTACTGCCATGATGGTAGATAATCACAGTTTCTAACGGAATCCTGTCACTCTAACTCAAGCCTTCAGATTGTGCCTATTCCCCTTCACCAAGAGATCTCACTAAGAAACAAGATCAAGGTCGTATAACCTAAGCCTCTTTTTCTATCCTTGTCTTCATTTAAAAACATTTTGTATCTTCCTACACTCATATTCTCACCTTTCCCTCCAGTTGTGGAGGAAAAGATCTTTCCTCCAGTCTGGGGAGGACTTGCCTTTGCTGCCAAGTTTGTTTCTTGTCCTTCTTTCAGAAAAGTTCCCTTCAGTTTTGCTTTCTCCTTCTAGCATCTGGAATCACTTTCAACTCTCTTATCTTCATCTCTATTATGAAAAAGATCCTAGGCTCAAATTCCAACTCCACTGTTTATTTGCTATGTGAACTTGTGTCAGCTATTTAACCTCTCTGTCTCAGACATCTCATTCAATATAATGGGGAAATAATAGTACTTACCTTATAGGATTGCTGGGAAGATTTCATAAGTCCTTTAATGTAGTGGTTAGAACAGAGCCAGGTACATAAAATGTACTCAGTACGTGTTAACTTAATTTCATCATCATTACTTTATATGGCCTCGGACTCACCCATGGCACGTGGAAGTTCCCAGGCCAGGGATAGAACCCATGCTGTAGCATCAGCCTGAGTTGCAGCAGTTACAACACTGGATCCTTAACCCGCTGAGCCAACAGGGAACTGCTTCTACATTTTATTCTTCTCTTTACTTTTACACTGTATGGTGGCTTCTGCTTCTATCACATTCTCAAAGGTCCTAACAACTTTATGAATGACAGATTTTCATCATTCTTCCTTATACTGTTGAATCCTCTCTTCTCTCTTTCTTCTTCTTTAAATACTCTCTTCTCTCTTTCTTCTTCTTCTTCTTCTCCTTCTCCTTCTCCTTCTCCTTCTCCTTCTTCTTCTTCTTCTTCTTTTTATGGCGACACCCACAGCATATGGAAGTTCCCAGGCCAGGGACTGAATCTGGGCTGCAGCTGCGACCTGCGCCACAGCTATGGCAATGCCAGATCCTTAACCCACTGAGCAAGGCCAGGGATCAAACCCACATCCTCAGAGAGACAATGTTGGGTCCTGAACCCACTGAGTTACAACGGGAACTCCTTGAGTGTCTTTTACATACAAGATATTGAGCTGAACATAAAATTTTGTGCCAAAGGCACAAATTCCTGATTCTGTCCTGGATGATGATGGAAACAAAGATCTCCAAAGTACTAGGCCCCTCCCAGAAATAGACAAAGACAGAATTTTTTTCTGTTAGTAAGCTTCCAGCTCAAGTTTCTTACTTGTTAATATAAGGATTTAATATTAGGATTGCCATCTTTAGTAGGTTATAACCAGACATTTGATCTGCTCCCAAATACCAGTGGCTTGAGTATTTAAAAATTATTGTTCATGTTTAGATAAGTGGTTCAATTTTTTTCTCTTCTTTTCTCTATTTGGCCATGGTGTGCAGCAAGCAGCTTGATGTGGGATCTCAGTTCCCCCAGTGGTGAAAGCAGTGAGTCCTAACCACGAGACCACCAGGGAACTCCTGGTTCAATTTTTTCTGTCTTTGTTTCTTGTTTCCCACAATCTCCCTTCCCTTTATTACAGCCCTCTTGTGGTCCTATCACCTTTGCCAGTGCCAAAATATCTCATCAAACCTCAGCAAGCAAATGATGGCAGATAAATTTAATACTACTACTAATAAAAACAACCAACTAATAAAAAATTCTCTGAGTATTAGCTTACGCTTTAAAGGTAATTTTGGAGTTAAAATTAATCATCCCCTCATTTTTTAAATTGAAGTACAGCTGATTTACAATATTGTGTTAGTTTCTGATGTATAGTATAGTGATTCAGATATATACATAATTCTTCATATTCTTTTCCATTATGATTTATTATTGAATATATTTCCCTGTGCTCTACAGTAAACCTTGCGTTTATCTACTTTATATATAGTAGCTTGCTCCCTTGTTTTCTTATATTTAATTAAGAGATGACTTTCTTATGCTTATACTATAAATTCTGATATTGGACATTATTGAGAGGATCACTTTTACCAAAGGAATTGTTTTAACAGAGACAAAATAAATGTAATAATGAAAAAAGAAATGCCGTACCTGGGTCCACTCATTTGTTTGGGGATCATAAGACTCCACTGTATTAAGATAAGTCTGTCCATCATATCCTCCAACTGCATATAATTTATCACCAAGTAAACAGACCCCCACAGCATCTCTGCTGATGCTCATAGATGCCACTGCTGTCCACATATCTGTTTTGGGATCATATCTGAAAAACAATTTTAGAACTGGAGCTGACCTTGTTCTCACAATATTTTACATAAAAATAATTTTGTCCTTTAATTCTATCTTATGTAAAGTTCATTTGAAGATATTTTAGAGAAAAATATCAATATTTTCCCAAAAACTTTTAACTTACATATATAAGAGTTATTTTGCAGATGCATAACACTTAAACTAGCCAAAAGAGCTAATGTAAATGTTTTTTTAAAGGTCATTTTTTACCTTTTCTTTTTTTGTTTTTTGGCCATGTTGTGGCATGTGTGAGTTCCCAGGCTAGGGACTGAACCCACACCACAGCAGTGACCTGGGCCACTGCAGTGACAACTCCAGATCCTTAAGAGACTGTGTCACAAGGGAACTCCCCAATGTAAATGTTTAAAACTACGTTAAGGTGTTATTTATTTATTTGTTTTTAGCCACACGTGTGGAAGTTCCTGGCCTATTGCCTACTGAAAATCTGAGGAACTCACCACACACGGCTCTATGTAAGATGACTTACAGTCTTAATCACTGTTAAGCGTCCATTTTTGGAGATTCCTGTTCCTATCATGACGTATGTTACCCAGAACTGCCCCAAATTATTGTCTAAGTGCAGAGATATCGTAGTAGGATGACCTATACTGCTTCTAATACTTCTTGTATCAGTGAACATTTTTTCACTGAATTCAGTCCTATAGTGGACCTTAATTTATAAGACAAAGTGTATAAAGACTTTCATATTCCTTTCCTGGATTATAACATGTATCAAGCATAGTCTAAATTATTTTCTCCTCGATATGAGAGAAATGTAGGTGTAACTATCCTGCTTTCTCAAAAACACCAACTAAATCTGCTTATTATTTCACAGAAAGCACTTGTGATCAACAGGACTTCATTTTATTTTTCATCCTTCTTCTAGTCATTTCTAATTTATTAAGTAATGTATACATATATTCAATTAAACTCCCATTGCTCTTGAAAATCCAAAATCCTTAATAAGGGCTCAAGACACTACAGGATCTGCCCCCACCTGCCCCTCGCCCCCCAACTCCTCCTTTCCTGCCAACTCTCCATTACTCTTTGTTCTACAGTAAGAGTGGCTGCCTTCCAGTTTTCAGAATGAAACATTCTGTTCTGCTTGGAGTGTTCATACACACTCCTATTGATCCTACTTCCTAAATCCCTTCCATTCTCCCCATTCCACTGAACAAAGGGGATGGGAGCCTGTCTAGAGCTTTCACTGACATCAGGCTCTTTACCTGGTCCCATATTTGAGTGTCAAACAAGGATGACTTGTTTAAATTTTTAAGCCTTACTATACCTTTCTTTTTCTTTTTTTTTTTTTTTGCTTGTTAGGACTGTACGCATGGCATATGGAAGTTTCCAGGCTAGGGGTCAAACTGGAGCTACAGCTGCCACCTACCCCACAGCCACGGCAACGTGGCATCCTTAACCCACTGAGTGTGGCCAGGGATCGAACCTGCATCCTCCTGGATACTAGTCAGATCCTTTCCTGCTGTACCACCATGGGAACTCCTAGCCCTGCATTTTATTATTTTATGTTACTTCATTTTATATCAAAATATGTCAGAAATGTCCCTCTTCTTTTCACTTCCTATTTAGCTTCCAGCCCCTAATTCATTCTCAAACTCCTTTTCTAGTTGGGTACCCCGCCCAATACAAAATAGGTACATAATAAATGTTTGTCATGTGACATGATTAGTAAATTACATAATCAATTCTAAGGTGAAGTCTGAGAGGCGAATCTGGGCAGGCTGTTGGAGACAGATGACGAGATGTCCTGAGCAGACAGCACAGTGTTTACAGAGCTCCTCGGGAAGCGCTTAGCATGTGATGGATGCTGAATACAGAGCTATCAATTCGTGTGGAAGTATCAGAGGTTTAGGTTTGTTCTTTTACTCCTAGCTTTCATTCACAGGAAATTACCTCTCCACACAGTCTGAGAGTCTGGAAGTCAAGTTGGACGCAGGGGCGTCGTGCCCTCCGATGGCATAGAGCAATCCATTCCAGGTGGTGACTCCTACACCCCCTCTCCTTTTTGACATTTGTGCACAGAGGGTCCATTTATTAGTATGAGGATCGAAACATTCTACTGACTTGAGACAAGAACTTCCATCACGACCTCCGACTGCATAAAGTCTGTAAAAAGAACAAATAGAATGATAAATAAAAGATGGTGCTATTATTATGCATGAGGCAGAGGTCATTCTTACGGTATTTCATTGAATTTGAGGAACATCAACTATAAGAAACACTGTCTATGTATGTGTCATATATATGTATCATACACATACATATGTATGTATCATATATCACTCTGTGCATATATAAAAAAGAAAACATAAACTCACATGAAAGCAAAGACAATTTTTTCACAGCTGCCATCTGTTAGGTAAGTTACCATTAATTGTAAAATGTATGGCCATTTGAGAGATGTTAAAGTGTGTCTGATTTTATTTAAAAATTTTCTTTTGGCTGCACCCATGGCATGTGAAAGTTCCCAGGCCAGGGACTGAACCCATGCCACAGCAGCAACCCAAGTCACAGCAGTGACAACACTGGATCCTGCTAGGCTACAGGGAACTCCTAAAGTGTGTCTTGGAATAGTTAAAATGAAGTATATAAATATACCATGACATTTACACCATCAAAAAATGGGCAGAAGATCTAAACAGACAATTCTCCAAAGAAGACATACAGATGGCTAAAAACACATGAAAAGATGTTCAGCACCACTAATTATTAGAGAAATGCAAATCAAAACCGCTATGAGATACCACATTACACAGACCAGAATGGCAATCATCAAAAAATTCTACAAACAATAAATCCTGGAGAGGGTATGGAGAAAAGGGAACCCTACTACACTGTTGGTGTGAATGTAAACTGGTGCAACCACTGTGGGAAACAGTACGGAGAGTCCTCAGAAAACTAAAAATAGAATTGCCATTTGATCCAGCAATCCCACTCCTGAGCATCTATCTACAGAAAACCATGACTCAAAAAGATTCTTGTACCCCAATGTTCACTGCAGCACTATATGCAGTAGCCAAGACATGGAAACAACCTAAATGTCCATTGACAGAGGAGTGGATTAAGAAGATGTGGTACATATACACAATGAAATATCACTTAGCCATTAAAAGGAAAGAAATACCGGTATTTGCAGCAACATGGATGGACCTAGAAATTATCATGCTAAGTGAAGTCAGTCAGATGGTGAGATACCAACATCAAATGCTATCACTTACATGTGGAATCTAAAAAAAGGACACAATGTACTTCTTTGCAGAACAGATACTGACTCACAGACTTCAAAAACCTTATGTTTTCCAAATGAGACAGGTTGGGGGGGTAGGGGGATGGGCTGGGGATTTGGGATGGAAATGCTATAAAATTGGGTTGTGAAGATAGTTGTTCACCTATAAATACAACAAAAATAAAAATTAAAAAATATATCATGACATTTCTTAAATAGCTAAGATAGGATTTGGTGACAAATGAAAGAAACTAACATTATTCTGAGCATCCACCACAGGTGAGGCACTTTACATGTATTGATTTAGTCTTTACAATGATGATCTGACCATTTGCATCAGTGTTTCAGGGGAAGAAACTGGGGCTCATGGAGATTAAGAGACTTTCACCTGGTCACCCAGTAAGAAGCAGAACCAGGATAACAGTTATATTTTTGAACAGTTGTACATCAACAGTCATTTGGGAAATATGGGAATAAAATAAGAGTGAAATACAGGAAGAAAAGATTGAAATGTACTGATCTACTAGGCAATGTCTAGGACATTAATATACCATATTTATATTTATTGATATGTTAACGTCCTAAATGTTGCCTAGTAAACTAACTTAAATTCATTATCAGAGTTCCCATCGTGGCTCAGTGGTTAACAAATCCAACTAGGAACCATGAGGTTGCGGGTTCGATCCCTGGCCTCGCTCAGTGGGTTAAGGATCTGGCATTGCCATGACCTGTGGTGTAGGTTGCAGATGTGGCTTGTATCCTGCGTTGCTGTGACGGTGGTATAGGACGGTGGCTACAGCTCTGATTGGACCCCTAGCCTGGGAACCTCCATATGCCGCAGGTGCGGCCCTAGAAAAGGCAAAAAGACAAAAAAAAAAAATTCATTGTCAATTGATATGGTGCACTAATTTAAAAGTCTTTTCATCCTGAACATAAAATATATGTAAAATATTTAAAATATTTGAACATTTGAGTATTATTTATTAAGCACAAAATGTCTTTTACTTACTATTCACTTGAGAAGCTCTGTAGATATTTTTTCTAAAAGATTTTTTAAAAAGAATAATAAATTCACTTCACTGCTTGCATAAAAGCTCACACATTTTGAATTTATGGATGCCTTAGTTAATGTTTAGCTATTTTTTTCATTCTCAAGAAATAATATTTGAACTATATCAAATTTCTGGCCATTAAAATTCTAAGTATTTAGGAGTTCCCGTTGTGGCGTGGCGGAAATGAATCCGACTAGTAACCATGAGGTTGTGGGTTTGATCCCTGGCCTTGCTCAGTGGGTTAAAGATCTGGCATTGCTGTGAGTTGTGCTGTATAGGTCGCAGACATGGCTCAGATCCTTTATTACTGTGACTGTGGCGTAGGCTGGCAGCTGTAGCTCCAATTAGACCCCTAGCCTGGGAACTTCTATATGCCTTGGGTGTGGCCCTAAAAAGCAAGAAAAAAAAAATCTAAGTATTTACATTTTGGTAAATATACATACTTAAAAGACAGATGTCATAATTTTAATTCATAATTTAAAGTACCTATACCACTCAAACTGATTCTTAAATAGTAAGATGACCATATCTTAAATAGCAAAATATGCTTGTAGCAGTATCTTGTTCTAAACTTCAACTATGTTAATGGTATGGAATTTGAAATTTATTTCAAACTTTAATCTGTTAACAACTGGAGTTCTCACCGCGGCTCAGTGGCAACGAATCTGACTAGTAACCATGAGGATGCAGGTTCGAACCCTGGCCTTCCTCAGTGGGTTAAGAATCCAGCATTGCTGTGAGCTGTGGTGTAAGTCGTAGATGCAGCTTGGATCTGGCGTGGCTGTGGCTGTGGCTGTGGCGTAGGCCAGCAGCTATAGTTCTGATTGGACCCCTAGCGTGGGGACCTCCATATACCTCAGGTGTGGCCCTAAAATACCAAAGAAGAAAAACATCTCTTGACAACTATTTTTTTGTGCTACCGTTCTCAATACTAAACTGTCCTTATCTTTAACTAATTCTTGGTAAATAATACTAATACTTGGATCATAGAATATTACAAGGATTCAACAACTAGAAATGTCAGTAGCTAAAAACAAGGTATACACACACACGCATACTCTAATAGGCTTCAAGAAACCCTACCCTCTTCACATTGAATTCATTGTTCTTTTTTGTGAAAAGTGATGTGGTACAGTGATTAAGAGCATGAACTGTGGAGCCAGACTCTCTGGGTTTGAATCCTGGTTCTACTACTTACCACTTACTAGCTGTGATTGTGGACAAGTTATTTAATGTCCACCTGCCTGAATTTCATTATCCATAAAACCTAGAGACTTTGCCTCACAGGAAGTACTTTGGACATTGTCTGACATTTGGTAAACAGGGTATAAGCATTTTTTGTTGTTGTTGCTTTTCAGGGCCACACCCGTATCATATGGAGGTTCCCAGGCTAGGGGTTGAATCTGAGCTACAGCTGCTGGCCTACACCATGGCCACAGCAACACGGGGTCCAAGCTGCCTCTGCGACCTACACCACAGCTCACAGATCCTTGACCCACTGAGTGAGGCCAGGGATCGAACCCGTATCCTCCTGGATAATAGTTGGATTCATTTCCATTGTGCCATAATGAGAACTCTCGATATGGTGTAAGTGTTAAAGGGGAAAAATAAATTCTATCTCTATTTGCATTCTTTCAGAAAACTGCATTTTAGGAGATGTTAAGGGTATAAATAATGTTCATACTGAGCTAATATTAAGGGCTAACATGCATTGGTAATGCTTTCTGAAGAATCACTATCTCACATACATGATGGTTTTTAAACTGTGAGACTAAGACTCCGTGGAGGACTTAAAGGGGCCCCCCAAATAGTTTGTCTGAAATTGACATTTAAAAAGTAGTTTTAATTTTCAAAAATATCACCTGGCTCAATTAAACGCCATGCAAGATTCAGAACTCATCTTTTTTTCCCCACGACAGTATCTATTACAATAAAAAGAGAACTATTATGTCAAATTGTGATAGTACTGTACTATATATTTTAAAATAAGAATACAAGTGGTTGATAGATATTGTCTGAGCTTCAGCTTAGAAAAAAAAATTTCTACTCCTTTGAAACTACTTGAGCAATTTAACTGAAGAATTTTCTGAGAGTCCAATTAAACTGCTCTAACAGTTAAATAACTATTAACATTTTCAGCTTCTTATGTGTGAATCAGGATTTTCTTCATAATGGACAACCAAAATATAGAGGTAATCTGTGTTCTTTAAAACAGACTTATTCTTTTACATTGATTTCAATAGTAAACAAATAATACAAATTCAAAGTTATAGTAAGCTTATTATAAACTTGAACCTGCTTTTGCCTTAAGTATTGAGGTTTTTGTAAGATTTCACTTGAAAGAGAGATTCTGTTGCCAAAAGTGATTGCCAGCCAGTGGCTTAAAAGTAGCCTGAGCAACTGAAAGTTTAAATAAAGCTTCTTTCTGTCAAACACGGAAGAAATAAAACTTTTTTAATACTTTGAAATTTTTAAGATGCAGAGTGTAACTCATAAAACAGCAAGACCATTCTTCCCTAAATAAACAACTATATTTTGCATCAAGAAGCATTGTAAAATAATTTAAAATAACTAAAAGAGTACTTCAACCAGGTTTTTCATTTTATAGATTAAAAAAATTTAGGCAGAAAGAAATGATTTGTTCCAAATCACAAGGACTGGTAGAGAGATGATACATAATTAATTTTTTCAATCAACTGGGTATTTTAAAAATTAATAACATAATTTCTATTTTCCCAGATGCTGACTATGTAGCCAAAAATGGAAACTAGCAAAATATTTTAAAATATTACTAGTTTATCTTATAGCAAATATGCTGGTTGATGGTTTAAAACATCCATTCCTTGGGGTGAATAAAGTCCCACTATATCTGACTAATACTTGGATATTCTTCAATAACATTGCACACTTCAGATTAATGTGCTGGGTATTGTGCTAGGAGTAAGGAACAAAATGTCAGGTCGGTCATGCGAGATCATGGATACGCTATAGGAGATGGAGAGCCGGTCCATAACTGCAATAATAGGGTGGTACATGCTGCAGTACAATTATTCACAAATTCTGTAAAGTCAAATTGCTGAGGATGGAATGGACAGTGAGTGTAGGGGGATTGAAGACATAAGAGTGGGAGCTGAGAAGGTTTTTGAGCAAGTGTCAAGGATGCTGACTTAGCCAGGTAGGAAAGAGGGGGAAAAACATTCTAAGACAGATGGTAAGGGTGAAAAGCTAATAGAAGTGTGAAACAAAATACAGGTTTTAAGCAGGAAAAGTAACACGGTCCTATTTGTGTTTCAGGTAGAACCTTAGACGAGTCTTTATAGTGAAGAATGAAAGGGAGAGAGTTAAGGTTAGGGACAAAAGTGACCAGTTTCAGAGATACCCCAGTAGACCAGTTACAACCACAACATAGATATACAATACTTTCAGAATCAAGGAGTTCCGGTCGTGGCTCAATGGAAATGAATCTGACTAGCATCCATGAGGATGAAGGTTCGAACGCTGGCCTTGCTCAGTGGGTTAAGGATCCGGCGTTGCTGTGAGCTATGGTGTAGGTCACAGATGCGGTTCTGATCTGGTATTGCTGTGACTGTGGTGTAGGCCAGTGGCTGCTCTGATTCAGCCCTTAGCCTGGGAACCTCCATATGCCACAGGTGCGGCCCTAAAAATACAAAAAAAAAAAAAAAAGCCAAAGCAATGCCCTACTATTCAGCAGATAAGAGGTCCTCAGCTTCTTATATGATTATTAGATTGTCTCCTTAGCTTCTGATATGAATATTAGGTTGTCTCAGAATTATACTCAATAAATTTTACTTCAGGGAGGTTAAAGACTGAAATATTTATTTCTCATAAGAGAGCAAGAAAAGGTAGGAGTTCCCTGCTGGTCTAGCGGTTAAGGATCTGGTGTTGTCAACTGCTGTGGTGTGGGTTTGATCCGTGGCTCAGGAACTTCTGTGTGTTGTGAGTATAGCCAAAGGAAAAAAAAAGGGAATAAAGAAAGAAAGATACTTCTATGCCTAGAGGTCTATAAATCCAAGGTCTGGAAATCAAGATTTAGAGAAGGCAGTTACTCTTTTGTCCTCTATTGGAAATAAATATTCCTCACCAAAAATAGTAATTTCTTTTTTCTCCCTCTTTAAATTATTTGGTGGCTGACTCTTCTACCAAAGAATCAGGAAAAAATGTGGTAGCAAATTTTGAAGTTATTTCTTAAAGCTAAAACAAATGAGGGGAGGAGTATTGAGCTCAGATACTTTTAAAAAATGGGTTTCCAATTCTCTTTTTTATTACTTGTAATAGTGCTAAAAATAACAACAAAAAAGGATATAAATAAATAGGTCCTAAGGAAACAAGACCTTCAGGCATAAAATATAAAAATATTACTGACATTTTCTCATTTTTCTTTTAATAATCTACAACAATCCTTCAAATAATTTTAAGTCTCTATATATTAACCTTGATTCTTTCCTCTTTCTGGAAATGATGATAAAGCATTTAAAACAAGTAAAGTTATGCAACAAACAACTTTCATTGAATAACCATATAGGGTTTCATTTTATGGAAGAAAGGCCTGAAAAAGACACTATGTCTTTAGTCTTTGAGTTACCAAGAACTACTGGTGGTGGCTCTTTCCAAATCTGTTTACTCTATTTAAAGCAGACAAGAAACAAGAAAGATACCTCTTTCTAAATCTATTCCAGTTTTCGGCAGTTTACCGAGATAAGAAGTAAAAGTAAGGAAAAATCAGTAGAAGAGATGGAAGGAATTATTTAAGGAAACACTGAGAGAGACTATGCACCTTTAAAAAGACCATATACTTTTTTTTTTAAGGGCCACACCCACGGCATATGGAGGTTCCCAGGCTAGGGGTCAAATCGGAGCTACAGCTGCTGGCCTACACCACAGACATGGCAAAGCCAGATCTAAGCCTCATCTGCAACCTACACCACAGTTCACGGTAATGCTGGATCCTTAACCCACTGAGCAAGGCCAGGGATCGAGCCCGTGTCCTCATGGATACTAGTCGGGTCCGTTAAGCCCTGAGCCACGACGGGAACTCTGAGACCAGATACTTTTAAAGCTATATTAAACCACTAAATTTTGACTATATAAAAAATTTATTCACCCAAAATGATAACTAGAAACTTATAATATCTGCACGTTAGAATAAAATATTAACTTATATGTTGAGCTACTTACATTTAGAACTATTATAAAAAGAGACTACTTAAAAAGTTTGTTTACATCAAAGTATTTCTCCTGTGATTTGTTTCTATATATCTTTAAGTTGGATGTGAATATAGCCTGATATATGCAGGTTATTGTGTTTTAAACAGAACTTTAAATATTTCCTTACTTTCCACTTAGTACGGCCACACCTACTGTGCTCCTGGGAGTGGACATGGTGGCGACAAAATTCCACTGGCGAGCCTGAGGGTCCCATCTCTCCACTGTATTCAGATAGCTCCAGCCATCGTGCCCTCCCACGGCATACATAGGACCTTCCAATACAGCCACGCCTACAAGGGCACAGGAAAGAAGCAAGGACATAAAAATCACCTTTTAATTGAAAGGTAAATGCAATGAATCTTTAATTTGCAAATTTAACTAAGCAAAAAATTATGATAAAGATATCTGGCTTCCTCATAGCTCTTCTTGGTAGATGGCGGGGGGGCGGTGAGTGGAGGGGAATAAAAGCACTGTGGTCCTGGTCTAAAAGTGTTACAAGAATTATTTTGAGGAATAAAGAAAGTTATTTTAAGTATACAAGATGCACAACTGCTATATTGAAAACATTTCAAAAATTTGGATTTACGGTATAGTTGAAAATAACACTTTGATTCCTTTCCCCCTTTAATTTAAATTCACAAGATCTTGCTGTAGGTCTGATACCACCGTCTATTGGTGTGATTCATCAAGAGGGAACCAAGCCATATTCATTTATTTAACAAGCAGCTACTGAGTTTCTACTAAGTGCCAGGTGTGTAACAGAACATAAGAAATAAGGGCTCTGCCCGTATGGACCTATGTTTCAGGTGGGAAACAGATATGAAGTATATGTCAGGTACTGATAAGTGCTAATAAGAAAAAAGGAACAAAGTAAAAGGGTAGAGCGGATCAGGGGAGGCCTCACAGACAAAGTGACATTTGAACAAAAATGCGAATCGAGTTAGGGAATTGGATGTGGAGGTATCTGAGGGAAGCAAAGGTGAGGTGAAGGGAACAGGATGAACAAAGGCCCTGAGCATGTTTAGTGCGGCTGTAGCAAGGAGGCCTGCTGGCTGTGCAGGGCGAGTGAGCGGGAGAATGCAGGAGACGAGGGCGGGGGAGTCAGATCATTAGGGCGGTCAAGACTACTGCAAGGACTTCAGATTTTAATCTAAAGGAGATGGAAAGCCAGCAGAGGGTTTAGAGATGAGGTGTGACGTGATCATAGGTGAACTATGAATACGTACCACTTGAGGGCCAAAATACAAATTTCGTGATACAAATATATTTGTTTTTGTGAAATCATGGCCAGATGAGATAAAAATATTCATCATCCATAACTCAAACCAACATATCATTCCACTCATTTGTGTCCTACATACTGGCTGTGGGAGACTGCTTGGTCTATGTGTCTATCTATCTATTGTCTACAATTACATAATATATATATATATGCACACACACACACACATCTAATTATATACATACATATATGTGTGTATTTGTCTGTAATTACTCAAAGGGCTGCAAGAAAAAGAAATGGGTCCATCTAGTAGAACCCCTTTAACAATAGCTTTAAAATGAAAATTTAGCAGCAGAACTACTTTTTCAAATGAAGTCTTCATATAATTCCCATATATAAAGAGATAAAAGGAGTGTTTAAGTAAAAATTTCTTTTATTAGTTCAAATTTAAAACGTTATTCATTGTAAGGTAAAAGCGTAAGAATAAGGCTGTTTTGAATAACATAAAATTTGATATAAAGGCTTAAAGAAGACACTTTGAGCTCTATGATCATTCTTCTTTGAACTTGCTGCAGTTTAATAAAGTCTTTTCTATGGAACCTAGAACTAATGATAATATTCCATGCACAATCTCATCTACACGAGACATAGCTGGATCACAGGCATTCTCATCCTATGTACTATATTTATCAAAACTTACCTTAAGTTAGTTCCAATGGTATGGAAAAGTTTGCAGATGAATCATGCTATTGACCCTGGATTTTATGGTCAATGCAAATTTATAAGTCTTGTTCATGATGCTTTTAAGACATATCTTCCCATTTTGTGCCTATGTAATATTTGATTTTATGGACTCAAGAGACATGTTTTAGAGTTTTCTTTGTTAAGTTTCATAGAGCTGATTTTTTTTTCCTTTTTGGCTATCCCAAGGCATATGGAGTTTCCAGGTCAGGGATCAGATCTGGGCCACAGTTGTGACCCATGGCACAGCAGTGGTAACACCAAATCCTTAACCTACTGTGCTGGGTTGGAGATCAAACCTGTGTCCCAGTGCTCCAGAGATGCTACCGATCCTGTTGCACCACAGTGGGAAATCCTCATAAGGTTGTTTTTAAGCTCCTCTCTTAGTCCCTTAGCTCTAACTCTCTGTTTTACTCCCTCATCTAAGTTAAAATTCAAGATCATCTTTCACTACAACTAAGTAGAACTATCCAGCTGATGCACAGATTCATGAGCTTAATAAATGCTTGTTGGTTTAAGCTCCTAAGTTCCGGAGTAGTTTGCAAAATCTGGGTGATGTACATTTCGATCCTCATCTAATTTTACTTCCACCTCCTTTACTCTAAGCAAATAGTTCCTTCTATTTCATCTATTATTTCTCCTAGGAGAAAAGAGAGCTCATCTGATACAAGAACCCTAAATTCTCTTATATCTATTTCAGAATGAACCATCAGTTTCTTCAAGGTAAATATAGTGAATATAGCGTCTTCCTCATTTTTTTTTCTTTTCTTTTTAGGGTTACACCTGTGGCATATGGAAGTTCCCAGGCTAGGGGTCCAATGGGAGATACATGCAGGCCTACTCCACAGCCACAGCAACACCAGATCTGAGCCACATCTGTGACCTACGTCACAGCTTGCAACAACACCGGCTCCTTAACCTACTCAGTGAGGCAAGGGATCGAACCCGCATCCTCATGGAGACTATGTCGGATTCTTAACCTGCTGAGCCACAACAGGATCTCCTCTTCCTCATCTTTGTATACCTATAGAACAGAGAGCTTGGCACAGAACACATGCTAATCAACGTCTGCTCTGTGAATTACTGAATTTAAAGAATGAAAAGTTTCTATCATTACATTCTCTGTGTATTCTCAATTTTTTTCTGGGTTTTACTCATTTTTGCTTTAAAACAAGGAGATATAGATGAAAATAATGCTGGAGATTTTTGAAATTAGCATTTCAATCAGGTTAGATGATAGCAGTTATCAACATAGAATACACATCAAAACGTGGCCTGTCAGTCCATCATGCTATACCACAATTCCCTTTTTTTTTTTTTTTTTTTTGCTTTCTAAGGCCGCACCACTGGCACATGGAAGTTCCCAGGCTAAGGGTCGAACAGGAGCTATAGCTGCTGGCCTGCACCACAGCCACATCAATGCGGGATTCTAGCTGTGTCTGTGACCTACACCATAGCTGATGGCAATGCCAGATCCTTAACCCACTGAGCAGGGCCAGGGGTCAAACCCGCATCATCATGGATACTAGTCAGATTCGTTTCTGCTGTGCCACAACGGGAACTCCCGCTATATTGTTTTCACTTGTGTTGGTTGCACACACACACATCTATGTACATGCTTGCTTCCCCTGCTTCTGTCTCTCAGATAACAGGGAGCATGTGGAGGAATGCCTGCTGACTGCTACTGGCTCAGCAGCTGTCACACTGATCTTCTTCTGCTTGGTAAGGAATGTGAAAATGTCATTCAAGCCCATTGTACGACACAGTGAACAAACCTTCAGTTATACCTACCGAGGCCATGCCTGTGTGTAGACATAGGAGGCATGACACTCCACGTTTTCGTTTTGGGGTTGTAGCACTCTACGGTATTCAAAGTCTTCAGTCCGTCTCTTCCTCCAACCACATACAGTTTGTCATCTAAGACCGCAACACCAAACTGCAGCCTCCTCCCGTTCATATTTGCTACAGGAGTCCACATATTTGTACGGAGATCATACTTTTCAATGCTTGTTGCTCCTTAAGAGTAATAGACAGACGTTATGGCAATAAAAAGCTCACCATGATTGAGTACTTTATGCAATTATATTACAAAAGTATATGATTAGCATTGATGGTGATACTTTTCATTTATTACAAGATGTATTAGCTACATGGAGGTCACTGATGACTTTAGGGTGAGTCCCTTGCTTGGGCCATTGAGACATGATGGAGAGGTGAGGAAATGGAGACAGTGAGCAGAGAAGATTCTTCCAAGAAGTTTGGCTACAAATGGGAAGAGAGAGAGAAGAACCACTAGGTGGGTTGCGGGAGGTTTTCTTTTTTTTTTGCTCTTAAAATTGGAAAAACTTGAATTCATTTAAATGTTAATAGAAGCTCTGAGGAAAGGAGCTAGAAACACAGAAAATGAAGGGATCCTCATCAATAGCGTGAGGTTCCTGAGGAGGCAGGAAGGGGCAGGATCAGGGCACAGGTGAGGGGCTGGCTTTCATAGGAACAGGGAGGGGACACACACTTCACTGAAACTAGGAAGGACAAGAATGTAAGAATGGATCAGGTACTTCAGGAACTATGAGAGTGGAAAGTTTAGGGAATAAATGTCTAATGGTGTCTACATTTTTTTAAGAATTAGAGGTTCCTAGGAACCTTTTGTTCTCTCTCTCTCTCTCTCTTTTTTTTTTGTCTTTATAGGGCCACACCCGCGGCATATGGAGGTTCCCCGGCTAGGGGTCGAATTGGAGCTGTAGCTGCCGGCCTACGCCCCAGCCACAGTAACACGGGATCCAAGCCGCATCTGTGACCCACCCCACAGCTCACAGCAATGCTGGATCCTTAACCCATTAAGAGAGGCCATTGATGGAACCCCTATCCTCATGGATACTAGTCAGATTCCAGATTCGTTTCTGCTGAGTCACGATGGGAACTCCCCTTTGTTTTGTTTATGAGGTAAGAAAACAGTGGAGTTAAGAAAAAAGAAAAAGACTCACTCCTTTAAAACAAACAAACACACACCTAACCCCCAGTTAGGAAGAGTTCAATCAGTATCCACTTTATTTCTCTCTTCTAAGCCTCTAATACAACATGCATTTAGTGCTGTTCTTACACAATTACATCAAGACAAGCAGTTTTTCTAATGTATTTGTTACAATTAACAGAGCACTAATGCTACTGAAATCCCCTAAAACTGAGAAATATTTTTGCCATATACATTTTCTTGTCTATTACAGAAAAAATACTTTCAAAAATTTATTATTTTTTATTTACCTTACAAAAATTTTAAGTTATTTGGGATAAATACCAAGTCTTTTTCCATCTTCACATTCTCAGAGCCATATAAGAGACTCCACTGTACATATACCTGTTCAAAAATATTTTTGAATTTGAATAATGTTTCTTTGTAATTTTTAGTATAATGAGATTTTACTCATATACTCAGATTATTACTATGATTATATTTTGCTTTTTAGGCAGCTTATGGAGGTTCCAGGCTAGGGGTCGAATTGGAGCTGCATCTGCCGGCCTACATCACAGCCACAGCAATGCAGGCTCCGAGCCACATTTGTGACCTACACCACAGCTCATGGCAACGCCAGATCCTTAACCCACTGAGCGAGGCCAGGGGTCGAACCCACAACCTCGTGGTTCCTAGTCAGATTCATTTCTGCTGCGCACGACGGGAACTCCTTGTTTTTTTGTTTTTTTTTTAACTCAGATTATTTTATGTGATAGTATACTTGAATCAACACTCTTAAACTTGACCTTAAAAATTTCCTCCTTCCTCAAATAAAAAGGAGTTACTAATCATCTCTCCTCACAGATAAATTTAAAGATTTTTAATTTGAATTTTAAGTTATTTCTTTTAGACCTAGTTCACTGAGCAGTATCATAGTCCTATGAACTGGTAACTAAAAGCTAATGTCAGACATAATTCTTAAAAACATAAGATCTTAAAATATAGACTGAAACATGTAGCCCAAAAAAATATATCTTCAAATAACAAAATCCTAGTAACTGCAAAATCCTAGGTAAAAGGTTGAGACTTCCCTCATATACTAAAGGATTAACCTTTTAAAAAAGTAAGCACAAATATATTCTGACATTTTTAGTGGCTGTTTAGAACGATTGCCTGCTTATTTGCCGGGGTCAACACTAAACAGATATATGAAGAGAGCAAGAACCCAATATTCAGACCATCATCCAGCTAATGCAAATTGCTCTTCATAATGAAGATACTGGGAATAAGTCAAAGTGGAATTCCCTTGTGGCCTAGTGGTTAAGGATATGGCATTATCACTGCTGCTCTGGCCCAGGAACTTCCACATGCTGTGGGCATGTCCAAAAAAAAAAGCTAAGTCAAGGCCCAGGAACATAGCTTGAATAGGATAGAACCTCAGAGTATTTGATTATTAAGAAAGACTTAGAGGAGTTCCCTATGTGGCTCAGTGGTTAACGAATCCGACTAAGAACCATGAGGTTGCGGGTTCGATCCCTGGCCTTGCTCAGTAGGTTAAGGATCTGGCGTTGCCATGAGCTGTGGTGTAGGTTGCAGACGTGGCTCAGATCCTGAATTGCTGTGGCTGTGGCGAAGGCTGGAGGCTACAGCTCCTGTTAGACCCCTAGCCTGGGAACCTCCACATGCCGCGGGTGCAGCTCTAGATAAAGGCAAAAAGACCAAAAAAAAAAAAAAAAAGAAAGACTTAGAGAGACTTCCTTTGTGGGACAGTGGGTTAAGGATCTGGTGTTGTCACTGCAGTGGCTTGGGTTGCTGCTGTAGCGCAAGTCTGATCCCTGACCTGGGAACTTCCATATGCCATGGCATGGCCAAAAGAGAAAAAAAAGAACTTAGAAATAAAGTTGGTCAAGCCACATAGGCCAGCTCACAGAAAGTATTGAAACCTAGAAAGAGGAATTTACACCTTACCTAGTAAGAAATAAAGATTGCTGGAGTTTTTGAGCAGAGCAATGGTATATTAACAGAAGAGTTAACATTAGAATTAAGCAGAGTATATAGTTCTCCAGAGTCAAAAGGCCTGTTTGAATACTGGTTCCATCACTAATTAGCTGTGTGATCCTGGGAAAATTACTTAACTTCTCTTAGTCTCAGTATCCTCCTCTATAAAAGAGGGAAATAACAACACTTAGCTCTGAGGGTTGCTAGGAACATAAAATGAAATAATATAGATCAAATGCTTAGCATAATGCTTGGCACCTGTGAACAATATCATATATTGAAAAGAATATAATGAATTCTATTCTGACAAAATTAACATGATCAAAATTTGTGGGCTGATAGGAAGCTAACTGGAATTAGCAAGGTAGCAACAGAAATTTGGAAGAATAAGAGTCATTTGAAAGAAGTCACTTGGTGACCGTGGGGGAGGGGGGGAGAGAGAGAGGGAGGGAGAGAGAGAGGGAGGGAGAGAGGTATTGTTTACTTGGCCTTTTCCTTCTGATTAAGTCCAGATTAGACACTTGCCAAGAACACCGCAGAGGTGCGGCTGAGTTCTCAGTGTATCACATAAGAAGCACAGGCTGCTGGTTAGTCTCATTACCGGCAATAGGACCTCTGATTACTTGCGGGGTGCTAGGTTTCCCCACTGTAAAGATACCATTTTATGCTTTGTAACTAATAAGCAAGTGGGTTGGGAGAGACTTTGAGAGTAAATATCCTGTTCTCAAACCTTCACCGACTAGTCTTAGAAAACTGATGATTCTTGACTGAATTAGTTATTACAATGATGACTGCAACTATGTTTCAATTAGTTGTCATTCTATTGTAAGGCAAGAGCTTTCCCACCTCCCTTCTTTATTTGCATCGGTATGAACTCATGGGTCCTTATTTATAATATTTTACTATCATTATTTATCTTGATGCTTAAATTACCCCAGTAATAGTATCCCATTTGGATAGTGGTATCTCCTACACACTGTCTCCTGTGCCTCTTGACGTATCTCCATCATTCTCTGAGTACTTCCTTACTTTGTGGCACAACAAGTTGTTCTAGGCTTATCTTCTATTTTTCTAGTTATAGAACCAGCCATTTCTCCAAGGAGCTTTTTGGCTACATTTACTACTAATTAAAATTCATTTCGTTCCTGTTCCCTCAAATAAAAGACTATTCAATACCTTTTGTTGAATCCATTCCTCCAACTGCAAATAATGTACCAACAGTTGACTTCCTAGGTTTTGTCCGAGGACTCTGTAACATGGGCCGTCTCTCTGGCAGTAAGTGATACTTCATCGCTTCCATAATTAGTTTCTGACATTCTATATCATCTCGAAAAAGTGTGTTATTTTCCATGTCTGCTAGGAACTAGAAAAAAAGTGAGAATGCAAGAAAATACTAAAGTTAAAAGAAGAAACTAGTTCACAAATGGAAATGATCTCATTAAAAAAAAAAAATCCAAGTCTTGGAGTTCCTGTCATGGCGCAGCGGAAACAAATCCGACTAGGAACCATGTGGTTGCAGGTTCAATCCCTGACCTTGCTCAGTGGGTTAAGGATCCGGTGTTGCTGTGAGCTGTGGTGTAGGTCACAGACACAGCTCAGATCAGGCGTTGCTGTGGCTGGTGTAGGCCAGCAGCTACAGCTCCGATTAGACCCCTAGCCTGGGAACCTCCCTATGCTACGGGTGAGGCCCTAAACACACACACACACACACACACACAAAACATTAAATTAAATTTAAAAAATATCCAAGTCTGGATACCTATTTTTAACTAAAATGTTCAACATTTACAAGGTTTAAATTTTATGTTCCATTGAGCACTGTGCCAGGTTGTGGACCCAGGTGCCTGCGCCAGCCAGCATCGGCGGGGGTGGCGGGGCCCTGGGCCGGTCCACGGACCTAGGCGACTGCGTCAGCCCACAGAGTTGGTAGCTCTGGTGGGTGGAGCAGTACGCGAACACACGGAGCTAGCTTTCGCAGAGGAGCGGGGCCAGCGCCAGCCAGTGCCGCCAGGAAACCGCCCCAACTGATGAGAAAGCATCAGTGGAAGGGCGGAACAAACGCCAGCCTGCTGAGCCAGCCTCTGACGGGTACCTCTTGTGGTTCCAGTCACCTCAAAGAGGACTTTGCAATCAAACACTAGTTTCCCGTGGCTCTCACTCCCGGGGGAAATCATACTTCCTGCTGCTGCTATTGCCAAATGCTTAAGACACCTGGTAGATCTGCCTAGAGCTCGCGACCACGTCCCAGGGCTGGGCAACTAGGAGTGGACAGTGCCATCTTCCTGCATTTGAGAGCGTAGAGACTAGGCTCCCACTGTCGACCTTAGCCATTCCTACACTCTCACAGAAACACTCAGAGAACCACTGAGATAACAGCCTGCTCATTCCAAAGAAATAGACAGCAAATAGTCAAACTCCTACACCAAAAATAAATAGTAACCCCACCAAAAAATACAAAGGGGAGCTCCTCCCTAGAAGTAGCCTTCCAAGTCTACAGTGTGGCCTCCCCAAACTCACAGAAAAAGAAAACCACAAACAAGATGAAGAAGCTCAAAAACCACTCCCAGTTAAAAGAACAGGACAAGGCATTTAAAGCAGCCAGCAATGAAACTGACCTCTGTAGTCTGTCAGAAATGGAGTTAAGAAGGGAGGTAATGAAAGTACTTGAAGAATTAAGGCTGAATATCCAGAAATTAAGAGAAGATGCAAACAGCAATGCAGATTCCTTTAGAAAGGAGCTAGAAATCATAAGGAAGAGCCAAGAAAAGCTAGAAAACTCATTTGCCGAGATGCAAACTGAGCTAAAGACAATAAAGAGCAGTTTGAATAATGCAGAGGAATGAATTAGTGATGTAGAAGATAGAATAATGGAAATCACGCAATCAGGACAGCAGACAGAAAATCAAATTAAAAAACATGAAAGCAATATAAGAGATCTATGGGATAATATAAAGAGGCCCAATTTACACATAATAGGAATTCCAGAAGGAGCAGAAAAAGAAAAGAGCATTGAAAAAATATTTGAAGAAATTATGTCTGAAAACTTTCCAAATCTGAAGGAATGTGACATCAAGATACAGGATGCTCAGAGGACCCCAAACAAGCTAAACCCAAACAGACCCACACCAAGGCATATTATATTAAAAATGGCAAGAATTAAAGATAAAGAGAGGATCCTAAAGGCAGCAAGAGAAAAGCAAAGCATTAAGTATAAGGGATCCCCCATAAGGCTGTCAGCTGATTTCTCTACAGAAACATTACAG